>CM059196.1:19156821-19545636 GCA_030323885.1 Branchipolynoe longqiensis
TAGATTTGGCCCTAATCCGTCAATAACAACGACAATAAACTTGATATGGCCGCCCTTAAACTCGCGGTGTTTCCATAACACTGCTCCATACATACCGACTTTTCACCGCTAACCCGGAGATCGCCCCTAACCACGGGTTTGGCTCGCTAACCCCGACTCATACATATGGCCCCAGATGGGCGGATGGGTTCCATGAACTCAACGGCCATGTGTTCGACCTGGAGAGGGACGGGCTCATTCAGGTTATACTTCACCCACGACTCACCATGCAATGAAAAGGGGGAGAAGACAAGGCGGGCAAAGAAAGAGCGAGAAGTCAACATCAGGGAATTGACTACATCACCGTTCCAGTGGTGCGGTGCATTGTGGGATGCGTCAGAGCAAAACAAACCTGCCAGAAGCACATGGCACATGCTAATACACTGGGTGCAGCGATGAAATGTGCTAGTCTTAGCTCATCTCAGCTCTTGTTTGAAACATAGAATACCAACTAAAAATATATATATAATAAATTAAGATATTAATCTTTTATCCAGCATTGCATTTACATCAATATAATATGCACATCTTATGGTATGTGCATTTAGATTTAGACAAATCTGGGCACTCAGATTAATGTTAGAGCCATAGCCAGAATCAGTTTTACTTATTGTATTAATGTTTTTATTTATATCCTATGGTTAATGACATATGTAGAACTAGAAAATGAGTAGGGTTAATCAGATATTGATTATATATTTCTCTGAAACAAGTGTATGTTGACACATTTGGCATTTTAATATTTATGACAAGAATTAATAATTGTGATGTGGATATCACTGATTGTTTTGTGTGGAATTGTATGTTGTTTAACTATGGCTAGTTTTGTCTTAGCTATATTGATCAGATCATTATATTGCATGTGTGCATACATGTTTATGCCAAATTGCTATGTATTTCTATTCATTTTGAATAAAAAATCGAAGTTTTTCCCTACACATATCGACAAACTCAATGGCCATCGCATTTGATTTGCTGCCAACGCCGTTTTCAGCACATGCGCAGTCGAAACCGTGATCCCGTCTATTGACAGACCTGGAGTTTGGCAATTCCCAGAGGGCAGTTGAGAACAAGCGGAAATGGAGAAAACTGGTTGCAAAGTTAAATGTGGTACTCTAGCGACCCATGCGGTTAAGGGATCGATGATGATGATTATGATAATGATGATGAAACCAGAATATACATATTCATGTATACCCTGTCTGCTGGTCTGTGAGAAGGAAATGAAGCTGACTCAGCATGTTTACACAACCGGAAGTGGGGTGGTATATTAGATGTTGCCAGAAGGTAAAACTCCATCACCGAACCAACCTTTGAACCCAGAAGCACCTGGTTTCTGATGAACAATCATTGGAGAGGCTCTTAGCTACGTTTTTTTTTTTGTTCAAGTGTTTTTATTCCTAATGACAATTGCCGCTACACACTAAACAAATATACACCAACATAGATAGACAATTACAGGGAAATAAGCAAAACATTGGTACATGAATGATGTGTAAAGAACAAGATATAAGAAACAAGAAACATATGCAGGGAGGTAACTATGTTAGACTAGTATGGGTAGTGTTAGTAGGGGGTGGGGCATAACTGATTATCTTTCTAGTGGTGATATACTCATGGAAAGGGTGATGGTGGGATGTCGTGTTTGAACTAGTCTTCATGGTAATCTCAATTTTCAATTGTGCTGATGTATTACTATGGTGATAATCATTCTTTTTTAAATCAAATATCACTTCCTGTCTGCAAGTGTAGCAGTGTGTCATGCTGCAGTCCCTTCCAGCAGTACACGTCAAATTAGACGCACTACTGTTATAGTCACTTCGAATCGATAACCGCATCCTAAAGACCCAATCTCATATTGCATCTTTATTGTGGCTATATCTATGTTAGGCTGAAGCGGTTGGCTATTGTTAGTATTTTACTCGGAAATGTGTGACTGCGCCATTTCTTGGAAGGAACCTGTTAAAGGACTGATGATGCAGAGACTCCTACTCCCGGATTACTGTTACTTGGAGAGGGAATGATGGGGGCTGGTGAGTAAATTGGGAACGAATTGTGGGGCACACTCACTAAGGAGTTAACCCACCATTTTCTGAAATCATGTGTATTTTACGGAATGGTTACGGACAAAAGAAGAAACATAGTTGGTCTCCACCACGCTGCCCTTCTTCTGCTTTGGACCTCACCTTTGGACCTCACCTCGCCGGACCCCACCTCGGACCGCTGCAACTCCTCAGGCCGCCCCAAGCATGCCAGGACAAGGCAAGGGCTCCCGGACGACCGCCCTGGCCATGCCGGGGCCCTCCTGCGCGGGCGCAGGCCCCCGACACTCCCCGCCCACGCCTTGGTGCGGGCGGAGGGGGGGGGTCTCCGGGGAGACTCGGTGCGCCTCATCTGCCGCTCCACCCCTACCTCCCCCGCCCGTGCTGGTCAGGAACCAGGTCTGCCTGCCTGCCTGCCATCACCTAGGTCTGCCTGCCTGCCTGCCATCACCTAGGTCCCTGCCTGCCTGCCTGCCATCACCTAGGTCTGCCTGCCTGCCATCACCTAGGTCTGCCTGCCTGCCTGCCATCACCTAGGTCTGCCGGCCTGCCTGCCATCACCTAGGTCTGCCTGCCTGCCTGCCATCACCTAGGTCTGTCTGCCTGCCTGCCATCACCTAGGTCTGCCTGCCTGCCTGCCTGCCTGCCTCACCGCAGTCACCATCGGATTGCTGGCACCCACGTCACCCACTCACCCACGTCACCTACGTCACCCATGTCACCCACGCCACCCCCGTCACCCAGCCATGGCACCCTAGGTCTGCCTGCCTGCCATCACCTAGCTCTGCCTGCTGCCAACACCTAGGTCTACCTGCCTGCCATCACCTAGGTCTCCTGCCTGCCATCACCTAGGTCTGCCTGCCTGCCATCACCTAGGTCTGCCTGCCTGCCATCACCTAGGTCTGCCTGCCTGCCCACCCACACCACAGTCACCCACGCACCCACGTCACCCACGCACCCTAGGTCTGCCTGCCTGCCATCACCTAGGTCTGCCTGCCTGCCATCACCTAGTCCCTGCTGCCATCACCTAGCTCTCCTGCCTGCCATCACCTAGGCGCCTGCCATCACCTAGCTGCCTGCCTGCCATCACCTAGGTCTGCCTCTGCTGCTCACCGCATCACCATCGATTGCTGGTCACCCACGTCCCCACGTCACCCAGCCATGGCACCCTAGGCTGCCTGCCTGCCATCACCTAGGTCTGCCTGCCTGCCATCACCTAGGTCTGCCTGCCTGCCATCACCTAGGTCTACCTGCCTGCCATCACCTAGGCACCTGCCATCACCTAGTCTGCCTGCCTGCCTGCCATCACCTAGGTCTGCCTGCCTGCCATCACCTAGGTCTGCCTGCCTGCCTACCTGCCATCACCTAGGTCTGCCTGCCTGCCTGCCATCACCTAGGTCTGCCTGCCTGCCATCACCTAGGTCTGCCTGCCTGCCATCACCTAGATCTGCCTGCCTGCCTGCCATCACCTAGGTCTGCCTGCCTGCCTGCCATCACCTAGGTCTGCCTGCCTGCCTGCCATCACCTAGGCCTGCCTGCCTGCCTGCCATCACCCAGCCCCCAGGACTTCGCTGCCTGCTATAACCCAGCCCTGAGGACTTCGCTGCCCCCCTGCTCGGCCCTCCTCGGACCTCCTCACCGGATCTCGCCAAGGAGCGGGCCTCCTCTTTTTTGGCCGCCCGCTCCCTGTCGACGCAGCCCCCGGACACTCGCCTCATGGCCCAGGGGACCTGGACCTCCGAGGCGGTGCACTCCTACGTGCCCCGCCTCGCCCCCTCGGGCGCGCCTCGAGCCCTCTCCTCCGTTTTGGTGGAGGGCTCTTCGGCGCACCCCCTTCCATAGACCCTCAGGACTCCCTCCTCGGGCCTTTCCCTCGGCCGGACGCTCTCAGCATATAACCTACCCTCGATATCTTCTCTATAGCTTTTGATATTTGCACTGTTACCTGCCCTGTATATCTCTTCTATATGTTTTGATACTGATTGCTGTATATTGCTCTGTTTATATATTGCCCGAGGCGTCTCAATAAACGCCTCAGTTTCCCACTCCCGAGTTCTGTCTTCCTTTTTGCGCATCGGTCGTAATGCGAAGCATTACGTTTGATGCGAGGAAAGGAAGAGTCCCCCCCCTCCTGACCCCGGGCTGTCGCGCAGCATTCGCGCCTCGCGCGACGCCCGCTGCTCACCCTCGCCCTCCCCCGGCCCTGAGCCTTCACGCCTTCCCTGCCACTGCTCACCTTCTCCCTTATAAGGCCGCCCGCCCGCCTCCTTCAGCCATTCGCCTCCAGTCTCCACCACGCTGCCCTTCTTCTCCACCCACCCACCCAACTATCTCCTTCTAGCTCCCTTCCTGGTGGAGGGCTCTTCGGCGCACCCCCTTCCATAGACCCTCAGGACTCCCTCCTCGGGCCTTTCCCTCGGCCGGACGCTCTCAGCATATAACCTACCCTCGATATCTTCTCTATAGCTTTTGATATTTGCACTGTTACCTGCCCTGTATATCTCTTCTATATGTTTTGATACTGATTGCTATATTGCTCTGTTTATATATTGCCCGAGGCGTCTCAATAAACGCCTCAGTTTCCCACTCCCGAGTTCTGTCTTCCTTTTCGCGCATCATAGACAAATCTATCGAAGCAAAATAGTTAAATAAATGTGTCAGAATAATATTTTAGCGAACCTTACAGATATTTTAGAGATGATTTTCTTTGTTTGTTTGTTTGTTGTTTTACGTCCTAGCTACATCTAAGATCATATCAGGACGGGTTTTAGAGATGAAAATGGTTCTCACTATATATTGGCATAAATGTATAAAAGACTGTTAGTAGATATCAAGATAGAAAATGGGGAATCGCTTTTTAAGTGCCTGTCACACCTTACCGGATTAAGGTCATAAACCGGACAAAGAATTGTCTAGTCCGGTGGGGTTCGGTGTCAAAATGTACCGAAATGTGTCGAAATGTTGCAATGGCTGCCGGACGAAACGGATGCTAAATGGACAAGGAACGTACATTAACGAATATCCACTGGATGATAACCAGACGATAACCGGATGACAACTGAATGTCAAATGGACAGACCAAAGACCAAACAGACATGTACCAGACTGTTCACAGATGCGCCGAAAACATATACTGACCAAATTCCCGCAACACCGTCAACGGACACTGCAGGAAGCAAACCAGAGACGTAACGTATGGGTATCAGACATGAAACAGCCAAAATGGACTAAACAGAGTTAAACCGGACACCAACCGTACACGTCAGTCTGGCGGTGTCCGGTACAAGTTTTGTGCATGTTCAAAACTTGAGACCGTACACATGGTACACCACCAGTGATAGAACAGACACGGCGGATGCCTACCATATAAAAAATGGACATTGACGTATTTCACCGGACAATGCCGGTTTCTATCCGTTTCCGCAGTCCGGTAAGGTGTCTGAGCCTTTACAGTCAGTAATGCCTAGAAGCCATCAGCAGGTTCCAACCCAATGATGTCTTTAGTATGTGAGCTGGCATGGGTATAACTGTACTTTCCCGGCATTAAACAGTTCTGGAGATGACACTGGCGCCGAGTGTCCTTCTTAGCTCATGGTAGCCATGATATTATAAGTATCCTTATGCTACTGTACTCGGACGAGTACAGGGTGGATGAACTCGAGTAAAATTGAATTTCTAACAGGGTTTCAATTTTACATGGTTCTTGATGACCATGCATAATAGGGATTTTTAGCTGACATTTGCTTTTGTTAAAGGTAAAGTTAAGCTGCTTATATTTAACGACGCATATAAAAGACTCCTTGCTGCTTATCGGAAAGCATAGCCTATGTGGCGGCAGTGGGTTTCCTCCAAAGAAATATGTCATAATGACCATATGTTTGACGTCTAATAGCCGATGATACGATAACAAAATCAAAGTGCTCTATAGGCATCGTTAAATATAACAAGCTTTACTTTCAAATTTAATTTGAATATCTATGGTTTGGTTCCCAATTCTGTAGGTTTTAATCCAATTATGTAAATTTAAAAGAGAAACAAGATTGCCTGTGGAAGGCTTATTTCACTTCAAATTACAAATGAACATCCATTGCTTTTCAGGCTTGCATTAAGCATATTTCATTAGTGACAATTCTCTTTGTGAAGAAGTCTGGAAACTGTAGAGAAGGTCATTGGATTGTGAGATATTCGACGCGCATATGGTTACTGTTTTACTGAAATGACAGCAGTGAGACCAGGACTTATTTGTATTCATCGGAGCAATGAGGTGCAGGGTTAGTTACTACCATCATGGAACCCTCAACCTGTGTGTAGGGGAACAACAGAGTGCAACACCTATCAATCCAGGTCAATTACACATCAATCCAGGTCAATTACACACCCACTCAGGTCAATTACACTTCCATCCAGTTCATAACTCCGCCATTCAGGTCAATTACACACCTATCTAAGTCAATTACCTACCCATTCAGGTCAATAACATATCCATACATGTCAATTTCCCATCCATACAGGTCAATTTCCCATCCATACAGGTCAATTTCCCACCCATTCAGATCAATTATACACCCATTCAGGTCAATTTCTCACCAATTTAGATCAATTACACATCTATCTAAGTCAATTACCCACCAATTCAAGTC
Source organism: Branchipolynoe longqiensis (assembly GCA_030323885.1). NCBI lineage: Eukaryota > Metazoa > Annelida > Polychaeta > Phyllodocida > Polynoidae > Branchipolynoe > Branchipolynoe longqiensis. The sequence goes on from CM059196.1 coordinate 19,163,543, forward strand.
AATTGCACATCAATTCAGGTCAATTTCTTAGCAATTCAGGTTAATTACACATCCATTCAGGTCAACTACCCCACCCATTCAGGTCACTTAAATATCCAAGCAGGTCAATTATCTACTCATTCAGGTATATTACACATCAATTCAGGTCAATTTCTTCATCCATTCAGGTCAAATAAAAATCCGTTCAGGTCAACGTCTCACCCATTCAGGTCAATTACACATCCATTCAGGTTAATTTTCCACTTAGTCAGGTCACTTATACATACATGTATCTCAATAGCACACCCATTTAAGTCAGTTCTCAACCTATCCCGGTCAAATACACGTCGATTCAGGGCAATTACCCACCCATCAAGGTCAATTGCACACCCGTTCAGGTCAATTACACACCCATGCAGGTCAATTATGCATCCATCTAGGTCAATTACCAACCCGCTTAGGTCAATTATGCATCCATCTAGGTCAATTACCTACCTTTTTGGTTGAATCACACATACATTCAGGTAAATTACTCACTCACCCATTCTGGTCAATTTCCATCCATTCTGGTCAATTACTCATCTATTCAGATCAACTACACATGCATTGAGGTCCAACTACCTATTCAGCATTCAGGTCAACTGCCTATACATTCAGGTCAACTGCCTATTCATTCTGGTCAACTGCCTATACATTCAGGTCAACTGCCTATACATTCAGGTCAACTGCCTATGCATTCAGGTCAACTGCCTATGCATTCAGGTCAACTGCCTATACATTCAGGTCAACTGCCTATACATTTAGGTCAACAGCCTATGCATTCAGGTCAACTGCCTATACATTCAGGTCAACTGCCTATACATTCAGGTCAACTGCCTATTCATTCTGGGCAACTATCCATCGATTCACGTAAATTACCCTTCAGAACAATTACCAATCTGTGCGGGCCAATCCCTTATCTGTTCAGATCAATTACCACTCCATTCAGGTCACAACGTGACTTCCGGTATACCGAAGTCGCTATCCACCAGTCCTAATCAGACAACTGGATTTTGTTGTTGTTGTTGATAAAACAGTTTATTCATCAGAACATACACTTTTTCACTGCTACATTTTTTCATATTATGGTGGATGTAAAGCACACTGCAGTGAGCCAGATAATCGATGCAGTGTAAAGGCATGGTAACTACTAATCCTGTGCATATACCCACCTCCTAACCCCTACCACCATTACCCATCCAACCCTTCCAAGGGGCATGACCGGGCGCCGTGACCTAATCGGTAGTGCTCGGCCCTCGCGTGTGGAAAGTCGGGAGTTCAATTCCCAGGCGAGTCAAACCGATGACTTTTATAATTGATACTTGTCGCTTCCTAGCTTGGTGCTCGGCATTATTAATATTAGGATAGGGCAAGGACTGGTTAGCTCAGTGTCAGGATAATGTGACTGAGTGGGATATCGGGTCATGGTGACAGCAGCCTGATTTCCTAGTGGGGTAGCACTATCAAGTTGCCGTGAGTGCACACTGTCACAAGTCGGTACCCATCCTGATATGACCTAGCAGAGCAATTTGGAACTAATATATGTGATGTATAAGCATTATGCGAGTATAAACGCACGTAAGGGATTATATGTTTATTTCCTACCCTAATATGGATGGGGTGGCTTACTTGTTGTATGCCCCCCCCCCTCTGACCACGTGACCGGGGGGATCCACCCCGGCGCACCTCTATCCTGGGCCCTACACTGTCACTTGCGCCCGAGAGTGTTTTTTGTTTAGGCTAGGGCATCATATTCCCTATGCCATATATATATATTAAGGATAGTAGGAATTAAAAATCATCAAAATAGGCAGGTTTACCTAAGGTTAGCCATTTAAAATAAAAGTTACTTTAAACTAAAGGCAGGTATAATATAATAATGAATCTAATATCAGTGTCAGGATAATGTGACTGACTGGGATATCGGGTCATTGTGCTGGCGGCCTGATTTCCCAGTGGGGCAGCACTATAAAGTGACCATGAGTGTACACTGTCACAAGTCGGTACCCATCCTGATATGACCTTAGAATTTGACAGAATGTAAAACTCCAGCAGGATAGTGCAAGGACTAGTGAGCTCAGTATCAGGATATTGTTACTGAGTGGGATATCGGGTCATGGTGTTGGCGGCTTGATTTCCCAGTGATGCAGCACTATAGAATCGCCATGAAGTGCGCACTGTCACAAGTCGGTACCCTTCCTGATATGACCTTTGATATTGCCAGGATGTAAAACTCCAAGAACCAACTAACTATGAGGAGGTGGAGGGGGGGGGGGGGGGGTTTACGCTTGTATGATCGCCAAATTTCCATGTGATTGTTGACGACAAGTCAGTACCTGTGTTTGGAGAGCGCACAGGATGACATAAACTATAACTATACTTTTTTTGGATTGCTCACTCTCATAGAACAAGCACTCCAAATGCAACATGTGATGCTCATATGCAGATAAGGGTTAAGAGCATTTGCGATCATCCGAAGATCTAATTAATTTGTTGATCATTCCCCACTGGCTCCCCCACAGTCGAGCTCGGCTTGTAATGAATGCACTTATCTATTAATCCCTCGATACTAATGCGGATGCATCTTCTTACCCGTTTCCACTCTTCGCCTGCACCTGTCCCACAGCGAGCTGTGGGTTTTGACAGCAGACATGGTATGCTCTCAGACAGCTTCGATTTCACTCACTTCCCCCTCATTATCGCCCACCATATCGCGTTCTCACAGCGAAACAACATTGACCAAGTTGCCGTCCTGCTGCAAATGACCCATGGCATGTCCTCACTGCACAGCCAATGATTGGTTGCATTAACCACGGTTTGTAGACTGCCTCATTTACTGCTGATTTGATTGGTCAAATTAGAGGGGTGTGTAGCCAATCAGCATCGGGCGAGGCATGCGCATGCGTGACACAGTGTGGCACCAAGTTGTGCTGTGCTGTGGGACCGTCTTCAGAAATCTCTAGCTTGCCTTGGTATATTGGGGGTCTTACACCCTAGCCACATCTAAATCATACCAACACGATTTATGACAGTGTATGCACCTGAGAGTTTGATAGTGTTGTCCGATTTCGATGTCGTGATGCAGCCACCATGAGCCGATACCACACTCAATCACATTATGATATGTAGCCAAACAGTCCTTACCCTGCCCTTGACTTGACCTGGGATTGAACCCATGACCGCTAACGTGAGAAGTGACTGATCCTAATGTTGTAATGCATAGCAGATTTTCTTAGCTGTCCTTATATTGTCACAAGTCGGTAGCCATCCTGATATGACCTTAGATATTGCCAGGACGTGAAACCCAGGAGGGAAGGGTGGAAAGGGGAAGGGAGTGGGTGGTAGAAGGGAAGTGGGGTGGGAGAGGGGGAGGGATTGTTGGAATGATTGGGTCCTGTGAGGGTGCAAGGGAGGGAGATGAAGGGAAGGTAAGGGGACAAAGCAGGAGAAGGAGAGGAAGGAGGGAGAACAGGGGGAGGAAGGAGCGGACGGGGGCATGGAGGGGAGGCGAAGGGGAGGGAGTAGGTGTGAGGGTGGAGAGGGAATGGGGAAGGGAGGAGCAGGAGGGAAGGAAGTTGGAGTTGAGGAGAGGGAGGGGCGGTAGGAGGTGGTGGGGAGGAAGAGGGAGAGGAAGGGAAGGGCGAGGGGAATTGGGAGGAGGATGGATGAGAGGGAAGGAAGGGATGAGAAGGGACAGGGAATGGGGGGCAGGAGGGAGAGAGGGGGGAGGTGCGGAGAGGAAGACGGGGCAGAGGGAGATGGAGGGGGAGGGAGGCTTTAGGGGCGGGAAGGGGAGAAGAGAGGGGTGGTAAGGGGTGATGGGAGGGAATGGGGAATATGAGGGAGTGGGAAGGGAAGGGGAGAGGGAGAGGGAGGGAAGGGGGCGAGGAGGAGAGGCGCGGGAGGGGAGCGGAGAGGAAGAGGGAGCGGGCGCGGGGAGCGGGGATAAGAGGGAGGTGGCGGGAAGAGGAGGGATAGGGATGGGTGGGATAGGGGGAGGGGAAAGTTGGAGGGGAGGGATGGGAGAAGAGGGGAAGTTGGAGGGAGCGGAAGTGGGAGGGGCGGGAAGGGAGCGGGAGGGTGGGGTGGGATGTGGAGGAAGTAGGAGGGAGGGGAAAGTGGGGATGGGGGAGCGGAGAAGGAGGGGTGGGAAGTGGGAGAGGAGGGGGAAGAGAGTGGGAGAGGCGGAAAGGGTAGGCAGAGAGGGAGGGGTGGGATTGGGAGGGGAGGGGATGGGGAGGGGAGGGGAAGTTGGAGGGGCGGGAAGGGTAGGCAGAGAGGGAGGGGTGGGATTGGGAGGGGAGGGGATGGGGAGGGGAGGGGAAGTTGAAGGGGTGGGAGAGGGAGGAAGCGGGAGGGGGAGGGGGCCGGCGTCTGGGGGACCTGCAGTGGGGAGACGCCGTATTCTGGAAGTCCGACTTGTGTAAAGGTCTGCACTGAGGCATGCTGGGTGTGAACCACCGCTCGGTGTGTGGTGTGGTGGGTAGGGGGCGCTGCATGGTGTGGGGGGGGGGGGAGGGGAGGAGGGGATATTTACTATTCAGCTGGGAGGAGTGGTGTTCACTTAGCGACTGTGGTTGTGTTTGTGGTGGAGGCTATCAGGGCCGCCTTCAGGTGCGTCTCGGAGACATCTCGGAGACGCTTTTTGGCTTATTTCCATTCAGGGTGCGTCTCGGAGATGAAAAGCGCTTCGAAAATGGCCACCGTATTCAGTGGTTTCAGCCAATCACAGCACAGCTTTTCCATTGCAAATTGCCACCGCCTATTGGGTGGCCATTTTCGAGACAACAAACTGCTTTTGCCGTTCAGACTAGCGTGATGTCATGGCCATCTCCGAGGCGCCTCGGAGACAGACCCTGGTGAAGTGGTTGGTATGGTGGGTTGGATGAAGTTGAGTGGTGGCGGCTGGTGGGTTGTGAGTGGGGTGTGTGGGGTGCGGTGGGGTGGTGGGGTGGTGGGGTGGTGGGGTGAGGAGGTGGTGGGCTGGCTTGGTGGCTTGATAATGGTGAGGTGGTGAGGTAGTGGCGTGGTGAGGTGGTGGTGTGAAGTGGTGAGGTTGTTAGGTGGTGAGGTGTTGGGGTTATGAGGTCGTCGTTAAGGTGGTGGGGTTATGAGGTGGTGGGTCAGGTGAGATGAGGTGAGGTGAGGTGGTGTTGTGGCAAGGTGGTGTATGAGGTTGTGAGGTGGTGGGGGTCTGAGATGGTGGGTGAGGTGGTAGGGTTATGAGATGGTTGGTGAGGTGGTAGGTGAGGTGGTGGGTGAGGTGAGGTGATGAGGTGGTGAGGTAGTGGGTGAGGTGGTGGGTGAGGTGGGTGTGGTGAGGTGGTAGGTGAGGTGGTGGGTGAGGTGGTGGGTGAGGTGGTGGGTGAGGTGGTAGGTGAGGTGGTGGGTGAGGTGGTGAGGTGGTGAGGTAGTGGGTGAGGTGGTGGGTGAGGTGGGTGTGGTGAGGTAGTGGGTGAGGTAGTGAGGTGGGTGTGGTGAGGTAATGGGTTATGAGGTAGTGAGGTAGTGAGGTGGTGGGTGATATGAGGTGGTGAGGTGATGAGGTAGTGAGGTGGTGAGGTGGTGGGTGTGGTAAGGTAGTGGGTGAGGTAGTGAGGTGGGTGTGGTGAGGTAATGGGTGATGAGGTAGCGAGGTGGTGGATGATATGAGGTGGTGAGGTGATGAGGTAGTGAGGCGGTTGGTGAGGTAGTGGGTGATGAGGTAGTGGTGAGGGATTGATGGAGTGAGGTGAGGTGGTGAGGTGGTGGGTGATACTGCTGGAGTAGAATTGGAAAACCTCAGTACAAAAGGAGGCTCCTTCACCGTGAAATCACCGAGGGTTAGAGGGGGTGTGGGCACATGTACGTGGGGTGTGGGGATACATGGTGGGTGGGTGAGTTTGGGGGTGGTGGGGGAGGGGTGTTAGAGGGCGTGTGGCAACATGTACGTGGTGTGTGGGGATGCATGGAAGGTGGGTGGGTGAGTGGTCGTGGTGGGGGAGGGGGGTGTTAGAGGGGGTATGGGCACATGTACATGGGGTGTGGGGATACATGGTGGGTGGGTGAGGTGGTGGTGGTGGGGGGAGGGGTGTTAGAGGGGGGATATGGCACATGTACGTGGGGTGTGTCGGATACATGGTGGGTGGAGTGAGGTGGTGGTGGTGGTTGTGGAGTGGGGGGAGAGGGGGTTAGAGGGGGTGTGGGCACATGTACGTGGGGTGTGGGGATACATGGTGGGTGCATGAGGTGGTGGTGGTGGTGTGTGGGGGGAGAGTGACAAATGGCGGAATGAGGGGGAATTAAAGAGGGTAGTAAGACTATGTGTCAAAATAAGTTATATTGTGGGGGGGGGGGGGGGGGGGGGGGGAGAGTGAATAACAGTAGGAGAGACGTGGAATTATGGGAGAAGTAATACTAGGTGTCGACATAAGCCACAGTGTGGGTGGAGAGTGAATAGTGGACAGGAGTAACACTATGCATCAATATATGCCACATTGTGGGGGGAGATTGAATAACAGAAGGAGAGACGTGGAATTATGGGGGAAGTAATACTAGGTGTCGATATAAGCCACAGTGTGGGTGGAGAGTGAATAGTGGACAGGAGTAACACTATGCATCAATATATGCCACATTGTTGGGGGAGATTGAATAACAGTAGGGAATTATGGACGGGAGAAACACTATGTGTCAATATAAGCCACATTGTGGGGGGAGAGTGAATAATGGTGAAAGAGAAGGGAAAATCTAGGAGGGACAGAAACATTGTGGGTCTATTGGGATAGATTGTGTGGGGAGAGTGGTGACCATTGAGGTGTTGGTGTGAGAGTTTATTGCGACTCAGAGTGCATATTTATCCAATGCGATGTCCATGACCAAAATATAACGTTCTAATTGTGTCATAAGGTTCCACATTAATTTCTTTTAATTATTAATAGAATACATAATATTAAGGGAATCATCTAAGCAGCAGTGTTTGGTTAAATTGCTATTCAGCTTTATAATAGATAATGGAATCATCCATAATGGTTTTATTCATACCTGCGTAAGTGACATTATTTGCACACTGGTCGGGTTGGGGGTGGTGGTGCCACCTCTCCGAACTGTGAAAAAGGCTCACCCATAAAGTAGTACACGACATATGGGTGATCATATAGGGGGATATTCCTTTTCACACCTTTATACTCGTATAAGTCTTATACATCACATATATTGAGGAGTGTCTTATAATACTCATATTGTCTAGCATCGATGGATTAATCGATAATGACACTTAATATGGATTTCTTTCTCATCTAATTCTTTCACGTCACAAAATTTAAAGAGAAAATGTGTGCATCCTATTTGCAAAGCATCCTCTGGACAGTATGCGCCGTGAGGAATACATTCTGGTTAGCGGCGACACGCCTTGCTGTGGGGCTTCCCAATGTGTTCAACGGGCTTCTCCACCATCTTCTACAGTGGGTGTCACTGTCCATTACTTTATTTTCTTGCAAAATTTCTCGGCCTTAGGACGCCATTCTCCGGGGCTTCTCATGTCAAGGTCCATTAGCCTAAGACATTCTAGTTTCGTCCCCCTACCCACCCACCCACCCACCCACCCACCCACCCCCCACCCACCCACCCACCTGAAAAAAGTCAGACACTCTAACCACTCCGCCACAGAGAACGCCACATTGAACCAAGGAAATAACCATAGTGCTCATTGCGAATGATAAAGAACAGCACCTGACTGCGGTTATGATTGTTTGAGGCCGGTTATACAGAGGGCATTCAGAGGAGGCAGAAAGAATTAGCTAAGAAATGTCACCAGACGCGGGAACCTAATTGGTAGAGCACGGTCCTCGCGTGTTGAAGGACGGGAGGTCGCTTCCCAGTCGAGTCAAACCAATGACTTTAAAATTGACACTTGTCGCTTCCTATCCTGGTACTCAGCATTAATAGGATAGGGCAAGGACTGGTTAGCTCAGTGTCAGGGTAATGTGACTGAGTTGGATATATGGTCATGCTGCCATCGGCCTGATTTCCCAGTGAGGCCGCACTATAAAGTCACCATGAGGGTCCACCGTCACAAGTCGGTACCTATCCAGATAATTATGACTTTAGATGTTGCCAGGACGTAAAACTCCAAAAAGGAACTGATGGTGTCTTTCATTGTCTATTGCAGCCCCACTGAAGCTTGCATAACTCAGCCACAGACAAAGCACTCAGCAATGCCTACTTCCTCATAGAGAAGTGCTGAGTGCATTCCATGTCTGAAGATCTAATTAACCACCAACTCCTTCCCCATTGGCTCTCCTCCACTCCAGTTTGGGTAATGCACCTTGCTGTTGATCGCTAAATGCTAATGCTGAGTATCACATCCCCCCACCCTTCCACCCCGCACCTCTCGTCGGACCCATCCATATTTCTCCTACAAGACGCTAGCTATCTATCATCTTACCGGAGGCATTGCATGTTCTCGCCCACTCCGTTTTCCCTTGTTTATTGGCTTTGCATTTAATGTCGCTATGGCGATACTGCTTAACAAGTATGGCTCACTTCGATCCTAATGCAACTGACCCATCGCATGTTTTTTTGCTGCTGTTGCTGGATTCCCGTTGCGTGGATCGAGGCTGATTTTTGCCTCTCCTCATTTACTGCTGATTGATTGGTCAAATTAAGGATCATCGCGTCAGCAGCATTTCGACAGCACACCATGAAAGCATAGCAGACTGACATTGTCATCGTCAGTCATTCTATTCATATATTACTTATTTACTGGGGTTTAACGTCCTAGGAGCATCGAAGGTCATACCGAATTAGTAAGGGTGCATGCTTCCCAAGCTGAAGGTAGAGAGTTTAAATCCTGGCTGAGTCAAACCAATGACTTACAAAATTGATACTTATCGCTACCCTAGCCTGGCGCTCAGTATTACTAATGTGACTGAACGGGATAATGTGACTGAGTGCGAATTTGGGTCATGGTACTGGTGACTCAAACCAATTACATACAAACTTATACTTATCGCTACCATAGCCTGGCATTTGCCTTTAATAGTGTCATGGGGGGTGATGAAAATGGGAAATATTGCACCTAGAGCGGGACTCGAACCAACATCTCTTTGCATTCCGGGCCAGTGTGCTAACCATTACACCACCTAGGTTCTCTGATATCACCACACTACTCATGCCTACCTTTCTATGTGGTTACTTGCCTGAGAGGTCAGTGCAGACCATTACACTCGTCCCCCTGGAATTGTAAGTCTTTTAAATGGTCATTTAATGCTTACAAGTACATACATACAGGCAATGCACTTACACATACATAGACAGGGTAGATTCAACAACCATACAACACGTAGCTTGTACAGGATCATGGTCATGGCAACCAGTATCATGGGGGTGATGAAAATGGGAAATAATGCACCTACGAACACACATCGCTTTGCATACTGGGCCAATGTGCTAACCATTTCACCACCTAGGCTCGCTGATATCAACACACTACCCATGCCTACCTGTCTATGTGGTTACTTGCCTGATAGCTCAGTGCAGTGCAGTGCACTAGGATAAGCCATGGAGCAGTAGAATGAGGAAGACTAATTGTCGGCGATTGAAATTCCCCCTACTTAACCAACGACTATACAAAGACAAAAATCACTGAGCGAAGACATTAGTTCCATTATTATTGTTTGGGATATATGTTTTTTGTGTGTAAAATTATTTTTATTTGATTTATCACAATAACTCATCATGATTGTTGCTGCATTGCTAAGCAAATTAGATCCAATATTTGTAATTTACAACGGTTGGATCTAGAACTAGGTTAATTAACTATTCTCGTGAACCCTGCTGACTGTCCTCTGGTGTGAATCCTGGCTAATGTAGAAATAATATGAAGATTATTTTTACTAGCGATTTTATTTCCCGGAAATTTGAAGCAAAGATGTGAAGACTTGTTGTTTGGGAGAGTTATCAAAGGCCAGGTAAAGTTGTGCAGAAGATCTAGCAAATTGGAGGTATGTAGTGGGGGTTCTCACATAAAACAGAGCACAATGGTAAATATTTTAAATCATGATACATGACAATAAGGCAGACCAAACTAAAATGACAGTGAAATGAGAACCATGTTCCTGTTGGTTCCTATTGTTGAAGCACAAGTGAAAACATCAATCAATGTTGAATAATTGAATGTCCACAATTCAGATTGTGACTGAATTCTTCCAACACAGATAGAAGCGATTGTCCTTTTTCTTGTGTTGTTTCATGTTTTTTCCCCTTCAGATCTCATTCTTCACCTATTCATTCATATCAAATGCTCTCTTCAGTATGCTCTCTTCAGTATGCTCTCTAAAGTATGCTCTTGTAACAGTCCAGCTACATTCGTATAACCTTATTTATAATTTGGTGTGTAGTGCCATTTGTCAGTAGGGCGGGAACACCAGTATATCAGCACTAAGAACATGTTAATCGGAGGAATAAAACCACTTGGACAGATATGTAAATACAGTAAAACCTCTCTAAATCGACCGACCATGGGACCGACTATAAGTGGGCCATTTAAGGAGGTGGTCGGTTTAGGGAGTTTAGGTTTGTGGTGTTCTCTGTGGCGGAGTGGTTAGAGTGTCTGACTTTTTTCGAGGTCGGACTCCTAATCTGAAGGTCAGTGGTTCGATTCCCCATGCCCCCACCTCTGCCACTTTGGATTTCCACCGCTGTGTAGAACTTACAGGGTCATCAAAGGCCAGTTGCTCTCATACCATGTCTATTTGGTGTGGGAGGTTAAAAAATCCCTTGGGTCGGTCAAAGTGTAGGCTCGGGCTTTCTATCGACAAACTGTCTAATGGTGAAATCAAGTCTATTCAGACTTATACATGATAGGCAGTATAAATCTTCAACAACACAAAGGGAGTTAGAATATGGTTACAATGGTATTGTTTGGACTCAAATACAGGGATCGATATAAGGGAGTGGTCGATTTGTGGAGGTGGTCAGTTAGAGAGGTTTTACTGTATATATATAATATATAAATATTTCGGGGGTACAATGAGTGACATTATGAGCCAATATCGAGGAAGGAGGTGGTGCCATCGTCGGAGCTGAGGTTGAGTAGGTTGGAGCAGTAGATGACCAGCCCCAGGCTCTATCACCCGATTACTGGCAGGTGGAGCTGACAAGCGAGTAGGGAATTCCGGTGTTGCGGTTTCCCTGGGACACCAGTTTGCGAGGGACACATCGCTTCTGCGCATGCATCAAAATCGAACAGGATCGTCACTAACCTTATAAATTTAATATAATGTTTTTGGTAAAGATGTTTTCTATATGTGTACCAAACGATTTGTTTCTAGATGGTGTAATTTGAGAGATATTTTACTTCTGTATTATCTGTATGAACATTGCTCACAACTATTGACAATGCCTTGAGTTTGACGGTATGCGCAGTGCAAAACATTAGTTTTATTCAAAATTAATAGAATTTAAGAACCCTAACCTTATAAATTTAATAGTCTTTATGGTAAAGATGTTTTCTATATGTGTACCAAGCGATTTGTTTCTAGATGGTGTAATTTGGGAGATATTTGACTTCTTCTGTATGAAGATTTGCTCACGGCCGTTAACAATGCATTTGATTGGAAGTGTCCCTGGCAAACTGGTGTCCCTCGGAATCCGCATCACCGGGTTATTATTCTCGAATCATTCTTATACAGCATAAATATATATATATATATATACATATATATATATATATACATGTATAAATGCAGGTTCTGATCAAATAAGTGACGGACGACACGAGTAGTGGAAGGAAGCCTCTCTATATTAATCATGGTTGTAACCGAGCAAAATAGCTTCACCTGTACAAAGCTAAGGTTAAAATTGTCGATCAAGTGGTGGTGTACAATTCTATTTGTCACCTGACCTGAGCGGGTGGTTGGTTGGTTCTTGGAGTTTTACGTCCTGGCAACATCTAAGGTCATATCAGGACGGGTACCGACTTGTGACAATGCGCACTCATGGTGACTTTATAGTAACACCCCACTGGGAAATCAGGCTGCCGCCATCATAACCCGATACTGGTGTGCTCAGTGTCAGGATAATGTGACTGAGTGGGATACCAGGTCATGGTGCAGGCGGCCTGATTTCCCAGTGGGACAGCACTATAAAGTCGCCATGAGTGCGCACTGTCACAAGTCGGTACCCATCCTGATATAACCTTAGATGTTGCTTGTACTAAAACAACAACAAACAAACAATCATAACCTGATAACAGTAACATTATCCTGACACTGAGCTAACCAGTGTTCCCCTATCCTATTAATGCCGAGCGCCAGGCTAGGAAGCGACAAGTATCAATTTTATAAGTCATTGTTTTGACTCGACCGGGAACCAAACACCCGACCTTCCACACGCGAAGCCCGCGTTCTAATGATTCGGCCACCGCAATCCCAGTGGGTGGCGCCACCAACAACATAATAATACATCTGTATATCAGCACCAGGCCTTATAATATTGTATTACATATTACTTGTGTATAAGGGAAAGTGGGAAGATAAGCATTAATGGTTACACTGTTCCTACAATGTCTATTGTCAACAGATTAATTTATGTTTGTGTACTATGTATGGAAATTGTGAAAAGAAATATCTTTAAAATGTCTTTAAATAATTATTTGGGAATACCTCTGCCTCTTTATGCACATATAATTAAATATACATTATATATATATATATACAGTAAAACCTCTCTAACCGACCACCTCCACAGATCGACCACTCCCCTATAGAGATTGCTTTATTTGGGTCCCAAACGATCGCCCATGCAATACCATTGTAACGATTAAAAATAAATCCTCCAAGCCGATCACCTCTCTAAATGGACCGTAAAGTCGGTCCCATCGTCGGTCGATTTAGAGAGGTTTTACTGTATATATGCATATGTGATTGTGTGTTATGTGCTAACAATTCCAATAACATATTTCTGATTGCCCTGAAACCAAGCTGCAATCGAAGTTCTTTCCACACAAACATCTGCTGACGGTAGTTATTTTCCCAGCAAGTCGACGGCGCTAGATAATTTGATATTGCAATGAATAACCAACAATGACAACGCTAACGTCATCTAGCCTGAAGGAAGAACAACATTTGAAATGAGATTCAGATTCCACATGAAAGCCATAGGCGGAGCACTAGTGGGTTTGTTTGTGTTTTAAAAAGAAATTTAAACAGAGGCATCTAACTTACAATTTTCTCTATGCGCACCAAGTGGCTCAAAACTCACTAAGGCAACACAGTAACGATACATATATATACATCTATTTTTATATTTATATATGTGTAGTGGTCTATACTGACCTCTCAGGCAAGGAGCCGCATAGCCAGGTATGCGTGGGCAGTGTGGTGACATCAGGGAGCCTAGGTTGTGTAATGGTTAGCACACTGGCCCGGAATGAAAGAGATGTGGGTTCGAGTCCCGCTCTAGGCGCAATATTTCCCATTTTCATCACCCCCACGACAGTGGGCCATGACCATGGTCCTGTACAACCTACGCGCTGGATAGTTGTTGAACCTACCCTGTGTATGTGTAAGTGCACTGCCTGTATGCATGTAATTGTAAGCATTAAAAGACTTACAATTCCAGGGGCACGAGTGTAGTGGTATGCACTGACCTCTCAAGCAAGGAGCTGCCTAGACAGGTAGGTGTGGGTAGTGTGGTGACATCAGGGAGCCTAGGTTATGTAATGGTTAGCACACTGGCCCGGTATGCAAAGAGATGTGGGTTCGAGTCCTGCTCTAGGCGCAATATTTCCCATTTTCATCACCGCAACAACATATGTAAGGTATAACGTATTATACGAGTATAAAAATACGAAGGGAATGGTTTCCATTATATTATTATATTATTTGATTACCATTGTTATTCTCCATAAGACTCCACACTTGACTGGTGGTGCCACCTGCGCCCACCATCCCTCCATCGGGTGTCGACAAGTGTCAGTCGCACGGAAGGATTTTTCTTTTATATATATATATTTTTATATTTATATAAATATTTTTATGTATGTGTATATATATTCAAACCCTAGTCAAGTCAAACCAATGACTTAAAAATGTATACTTGTCGCTTCCTAGCCAGGTGCTCGGCATTATTGGGATAGAGCAAGGACTGGTTGGCTCAGTATCAGGATAATGTGACTGAGTGGGATATCAGGTCATGGTGCCGGTGGCCTGATTTCCCAGTGGGGCAGCACTATAAAATCGGCATGAGCGTGTACTGTCACAAGTCGGTACCCATCCTGATATGACCTTACATGTTGCTAGGAGGTAAAACAACAATAAAACAACAACAAAATCAGGGCAAGGAAGTATTTGCCTGAAATGGCTGTTTGCTGATGGCAATAATAGTTGCGTGAAATGGCTGTTTGCTGATGGCAATAATAGTTGCGTGAAATGGCTGTTTGCTGACGGTAATAATATCAGGTTTAATTGCATGTTTAAGAGTTCCTTCTGCCACTAACTGCCATTTAAGTCCCTGCTTAAATATTAGCTGTCTGCTGATGTGTGTGCCAGCCAGTGCTACATGCACACATACAGATAAAAGTGGGTCTTTTATCATATAACTGCTCTTTGAAATCTGGTTGGTTATGATGGACCTCACTATATACATTTTGTTTAAAGTTAGATAGTCCGATGAAGCATCAAATTTTCAAAACCAAAACAATTATTTTGATTTGATTCTAAATATTTAACTTAGATACCCATGCACTTATTAAAATGTGTCGCCACATAGAAGGGAATACTGAGTCAATTTTAATAGAACCAGTTATGGCAGAAGCATATGGCGGCAGAGTTTTGGTGTGCTTACCAAAACTAATTTTGCATGTTTGCACTTCAAATATCTAAAAGAATTAGTCATTTAAAACAAATGTTACTTCAAACTAAAGTAATGTAGATTTTTCTTTTTTTTTACTAAAGTGTATTTTATTCATCGAATAATATCTCTTGTCAGCGCCAGAGCACTGGTCTCCCGGCCGTACAGTACAATTCCTTAATCCATAAATGAAACTACTATCACTTGTAATAGTAACTGCATGCAAATCCTGTTTGATACTAAAAGTATTATACATTTTATAAATGAAGTATCAGCTGTAGTAGTAACTGTGTACAATTCCAGTCCAATAAAAGTATCATGCATTCAGTGAATATGTATTGCATGGTTTTAGAATTGTCTTTATAGCAATTGATTTAATATATTTACCTCAGAAAAATGACAAAATCTCAAAACTATTGGACAATGCAACTTTAATGAATCTGAAAAGTGGTGTTGTAAGTATACGAGGAGTCAGTAGCTTGACTGGGAGCATCCCCTTCACCCCTTACCCCTCTCCCCCCCCCCCCCCTAATACCCTTCCTGCCCAACCCAACCCCTAGATACAAGATTCACCCCGTACTGCTGCAGTAGGGGTGCAAACCAACCCTATGTAAAAGCTGTTGAAAAAACGGGTCAATGATTTGAGAGCCTAATTTCACAATCTAAGAAGCAACATTTATTCTTTACATATGTCTTATTGATAGCCCGCTACCTTTGAGTTGAAAAATATAATATAATATCTAGTTTAATGAGATTTAAAAGTGAAATCGACGGCGTTCTCTGGCCGCCATCTTGTCTTTTTGCATTCTCTCTCATTCACCAACTCTGTATTGATATAAGTAACCATTTGACACTTGTGCCAGGCATTCTACTTGTTGTTCCATACTAACGCTATTTTCGCCCGTATTTATATAAGGCTGGTCTTCACACATGTACTACAAGTACCGGGTGAATCTTTTATCTACCCAACCCCCAACCCCGTGTCTACTGCTAACTATCTTCATCAGCCTTATTCAATCAGGATGAGTGTGGAAGAAGCAAAGTTGGGTTAGTGTTCATGTTACTGCCCCTTTAAAAGGGTTGCAAAATGCCCAAAATAACGTTACAGATCAATCCCGACCAATTCACCCTATTCACACACGACCTAATTAGGCATCAGAACTAGGCTGAGTAAGCGTCGGTATTGGAAATGGCCATAAGACAACTACTGTGTGCCGATGTGTATGAACTACTACATAAATTAAAGGAGTAAAATTTGAAGATATTAACTTTTGAAACTATCATAATCATTTTTGCTTACCTTTTTTCTATTTATTGGTCAATTTTCATGAAGATTGAGCGATGATCAGATGTATTTCAGTAGGCAATGTAAACAAAGTCACTCACCTTGGCTGCCAATCTTTCCTTAAATTCAAAATTGCATGCCTTTCTTAATATGGATATATTTAACAAATATATTTTAACCCTTTTAAAGCTTTTATTACTTTGTAATTACTAAGACTAGTTGTTTAACTGTGTTGCACAGATAGCTACACTGACAGTGCTGTATTACATGAAACCACCATAACTATGCAGAGTTGACAGTCATATTGTAGTTAAAGAATCGGAAACATCATCATGCAATGGTCACCCAAGCTTCATGAAATTTGGCGAATAGATAGAAAACAGGTATGCAAAGATGAATATGTTACTTTAAAAAATGAATACCCTCAAATTTAAGTGATTTCGAGAGGTTTTGGTTGACAAAAATGTATTCACATTACTTTACCTACAGCGGCACCTTGCAGATGCATAAATGCCCTCGGTCTGGTTTCAACATGGCCGTGGCGTGAATAGGGTGAATAGCATTCAAGCTCAAATAGCCCATTCCAAGTGTGATCTTTCATTGAGATACGTTGAATATTCATGTAGCGAATCTGTGGCAAAGTCACATGACCTGCCCCGCATATTAATGCCTCGGTCACAGATGCGTTACGGCGTGCTTGCGGCGACCATAAGTTGCCGCATCGGCCAGACCGCAACGGCCAGGCCGCAACACCGTAACATTTGCATAAACCGCAAGACACACCGCAGACCGCAGCACAGTACAGTAATCGCAGCATTTGTGACCTAGGTATAACCCAATCACGTGACCAGATCTTTAAGCCCCCACCCTAACCCAATCTAACAATGTCTTACCACTGCTTTCACTCCTTCCTATCACGTAGTTTAATGCCGACATGACAAGCCATCTATTTCCAAAGCAGCGCTCTCAAGGGTATTTGCTATGAAGAATGCTTGGCCTTTCGGGGCTGCACCTGGCTGTGGGGCTTCCCAAAGTGTTCAACGGGATTCTTTAGCATCTTGTACAGCTGGCGTCACCGGCTACGACAGAGCACTTTATTTTCCTTTGAACTTCCTGCCAGAATGACGGCATTCTCCACGGCTTCTTCTATCAGCATCCCTTTGGCTAACGCATTCAGTTATGCGCTCCAGAACCTTTTCTGGTATGTTTATTGTCTGAGGATCACCCCCCCCCCCACACCCTTGTCTCGCTACCATTCCCTCCTGTCCTCCCAATTCTCTGAAAGCACCACGGTGCCCAGCGCTATGCTAGAAGCAGCGAGTTTAAGTTGATCATTGCCTTGCCTGTGCTGCTGGCTTTGACCCAATGAAATGGATAATCGGGTTATCGGTTTTCAGCGGTGTGGTGCAGCATCTTGCTGCTGGCATCTTAAAAGAGAGTTCTATAGAGTGTCAAATATTAATCTATCTGTAAAGCGGCTGTCACACCTCACCGGATTGAGGGAAATGGAAAGAAACCAAACAAAGTCTGTTGAGACCCGGCAAAGTCCGGTTTGTGTCCATACAAGTTTTGAACATGCACAAAACTTGGAACGGATGCCGCTGGATTGATGTCTATGGTTCTTGTCCAGTTTGACTTTGTTTCGTCCGTTGGCTATCCATTCATGTCCGTTTCATGTCCTTTTCATGTCCGTTTCATGTCCGTTTCATGTCCATTTCATGTCCATTCGTCCAGCGTCCTTTGACCCGATATTGCAACATTTTGACACATCTTATTACATTTTGATACTTATCACGCCCGAACACCACCGGACTAGACAATTCTGTCTGTTGCTCAATCCGGCGAGGTGTGACAGCCGCTTTAGAGTTGTCTCAATATGGTTGCTAAGGTATCTTATCTTCTCAATTTATTTGGGCTCAGAGTATACCACGATAGGACAAGGACTGGTCAGCACACTATCAGGATAATGTGACTGTGTGGAATATAGAGTCAAGGTGCGAGCGGCATGGTCTTCCAGTGGGGCAGCACTATGAAATCACTAATAGTTCACACTGTCACAAGTTGATACCCATCCTGATATGACGCTAGATTAGTTGGTTGTGGGAGTTTTACGTCCTGGCAACATCTATGGTCATTTCAGGACAGGTACGGACTTGTGACAGTACTCACTCATGGTGATGTTATAGTGCTGCCCCACTGGGAGACAAGGCTGCCAGGACCATGATCTGATATCCCACTCAGTCACATTATCCTGACATTGAGTCAACCAGTCCTGACCCTATCCTAATAATGCCGAGGGCCAAGCTAGCTAGCGACAAGTATCAAGTCATTGGTTTGCCTCGACCTGGAATTTGCCTCGACAGGAAGCCTGCGCTCTACTGATTCAGCCACCGCGTCCGGTGTGAGTCGTGGATTGGGGAAGACCAATTTTCCGCAGTTGAAATTCCCCTCACTTATAGGTACACAATAAGACGGTCGTGAGTTTCTGCCATATTTTTCAAAAAAATATATGATGTTAACGGTAGTGATCTAGGTTAATAAACGAGATCACGGTTCCGAGTGCGCGTGCGCTGAAAACGGCGTTGGCAGCAAAGCAAAGAGGCGTACAGCCATTGAGTTTGCCAATACACGTAGGGCAAAACTTCCATTTTATTCAAAATTAATAGAAATACATAACAATTTGATACAAAGATGGATGGAAGGATGTAATGTAATAATATAATGAATATGTTTAAGCCACAACTCTCCATAATTAAGTATTTTGAGCTAAGAAACATACAATTTCACTCACTTTATAGGCTGATGTTTACATCACCATTGATTAGCCAGAAGTAATTCTTGTTCTAAATATTAAAATGTAAAATCTGTCAACAAAGACTTGTCTCAAAGAAATATATAACCAATATCTGATTAACCGTACTCATTTTCTTTTTCTACATATCTCATTACCCATAGGATATAAATAAAAACATGAATAAAATAAGTAAAACTGGCTATGGCTCTAACACTATTCTGAGCGCCCAGATTTGTCTAAATCTAAATGCACATGGCATAAGATGTGTTGATTATATTGATGTCAATGCAATTCTGGATAAAAGATTAATATCTTAATTTCTTATATACATTTGTTTAGTTAGTGTTCTATGTTTCAAACAAGAACAGAGATGAGCTGAAACTAGCACATTTCATAACTGCACCCAGTGTATTAGCATGTGCCATGTGTTTCTCGTGGGTTTGTTTTGCTCTGACACATCCCACAATGCACCACGCAGCTGGAACGGTGATGTAGTCTGTTTAGTTTGGAATAACTTTCATGACAGTAGATAACTTTGGAGATGTTTGAAGTAAAAACATGCAAATTGAATTTGATGTGTTTGTTGTTTTTGTTGTTTTACGTCCTAGCAACATCTAAGGTCATATCAGGATGGGTACCGACTTGTAACAGTATGCACTCATGGCGATTTTATAGTGCTGCCCCACTGGGAAATCAGACCGCCGGCACCATGACCCGATATCCCACTCAGTCACATTATCCTGACACTGAGCTAACCAGCCCTTGCCCTATCCTATTAATGCCGAGCACCAGGCTAGGAAGCGACAAGTATCAATTTTTAAGTCATTGCTTTGACTCGACTGGGAACCGAACTTGCGAACTTCCGATCTTCCGCACGCGAGGCCTGTGCTCTACCGATTTGGCCACCACGCCCGGTTTGATGTGGCCACGGAAATGGTGGTCATCATAGGCTTCTTTGAGTTGCAGCAGTGGCCGGTTCTAATCACTGAATTTAATACTCATTCTATGTTGCAATAAATGTTTAATAATTGCAGTATCAGTGAATATAATGTCTATAATATAGTGGGTTTATTAATTTTATTCCTTCATCAATTTTTGTAACATTAAAGCTGCAGCCAGGAATAAAGGCTAACATGTGCCCCCAGCTCTGCCAATTTGGATTTCCACCGCTGTGTATAACTTACAGCGTCATCAAAGGCCGGTTGCTCTCATACCATGTCTATGTGGTGTGGGAGGTTAAAAATCCCTTGGGTCGGTAAAAGTGTAGGCTCGGGTTTTCTATCGACCAGCAGTGGAGTGGGGAAGACCAGTCGTCTATGACTGGGATTTCCCCTGCTTGGGACAACTAATGGACTAAACAAAAACAAAAAGAAGAAAAAAAGAAAGTCAAATGAGTGTTCACACTTCCTGTCTACCATTTACTATATCGCTATATCGCTATGTTCGAAACCAAAATATTTACTTGCATTTGCTCCTATCTATCCAGCTTAGATAATGGTGAGACCAGACGGGGTGGCCGAATGAGTAAATCATCCATCTCCTGTTTTGGGAGATTGTCAGATCTGAACCAATGAGTTTGTGGATTCAAATCCTGGCCGAGTCAAACCAATGACTTAAAAATGTATACTTGTCGCTTCCTAGCCAGGCGCTCGCCATTATTAGGATAGGGTAAGGATTGGTTGGCTCAGTGTCAGGATGATGTGACTGAGTGGGATATCAGGTCATGGTGGTGGTGGCCTGGTGTCCCAGTGGTTCAGCACTATAAAGTTGCAGTGAGTGTGCACTGTCACAGGTCGGTAATATGACCTTAGATGTTGCTAGGACGTAAAACAAGAACAATAAACTAGATACCTAGTTATTCAGGCCCAAAACCTGGCACTGCAAATATATAATACGACCTGCTGAACGACCCATTGACTTCGCCCTCTCTCGTGCCTGCTCTCTCCCTGCATGTCCACCCCCCTGCCCATGGGCCCCCTTCCCCCCCCCCCCCATCCACATTTGACAAACAACTATTATAACTCAATGACTCGAAACCCGCCACCACTACTCAAGACCCATTGCCACCACTGAATAACTACATCTTCAACCAGCAATGCACACAATATAAACCACTATACATGCACAACATGGCACTATTAAAAGACTAACCGTTATTAAAACCAAATCTAACTGATATAGAAACACAGCATATGATTTAACCACTAGTCTAAATTATTGCACACTCTATCTTGATGCATATACCTTGCACTATGTTGACTACCTATGCTGTACACTATGCAGCATAGGCTGCTCCCCCACTTTCTTTTTATGTTCAGAATGGGTTGCGCTGCACGCAATGCAACGCATTCTACTTCCACTATGTACAGACCAAATGCGATCACTCCAATGGCTGGAAGACCAGTGCCCCGGCGCTGACAAAATAAGTATTCAGATGAATAAAATATTTACAACAAAAAAAACTTTAAAAAATACTGGTGCACTTATTAAGCATTGCAACTGCATAGAAGCAATATTGAGTCAATTTAATAGAATCTGTTTACTTCTGAAACCAGTGGTGTCCAGCATTTCGATATGCATGCCAACATAATTGTACATGTTTTCTTTTCAAATATCTCCAAAGTTAACCATATAAAGTCAAAGTTACTTCGAAATGGAGTTGAAATAGAATGATCAACCTGATAAATTCATTAAGAAATAAGTATGGCTGTTTGTTTATTAATGTATTACATCCTGGACACATCTGAGGTCATATCAGGATTATGGCAGTATAAATTACATCGATTGGTGGTTGCTTTACGCCGTGTCGGCAGCATAGGCCATATTCACGGTGAGAAATGTTTGTTTTTTGTTCAAACCATCGCTTTTACATGTAAAAGCAGACAATCAATTATGTGCCAATAGACACTCATTAAATTAGAAAGCTCACAATCATATATTTGTGGTCAAGGGAAACAAATTCCCGTAGGAAAAGAAAAGTTTTATTAATAATTGATAGAATTTATTTAGTAAACTATATGAGGTGGTACAGTCCAGCTGCCCTCAAAAAGTAAAAAGGTCATGCATACTGTCTGCAGTGTAGAATTGTTGGCGCAGGGCCAAAAAACAACGCAACTTAGTAAAAATGTGTTTGAGTGTCAGCGTGGACTGACACCCAATACATTCAGGGGGAGGTTCCCCCTTGAGCAGAACAGCATGTTTAAGCCATGAGTGGCCAATATGACAGCAGCTAAGGACCACTTGGTCCCGCCGACCGTCGCATGAGTCTGTGGTGGTTTTCCCACAGATGGTTCAATTTCTTTAAGTTTATTTATGTTTTCATCCCACTCATGTTGCACTAAATTAAACCATAATGATCAACATAATAAGATTAAATATGGTATGAATCTAAAAATATCGGATTATGCAAACAAACAAGGGAAAGATTGGTTGGTTTTTGGAGTTTTACATCCTAGCAAAATCTATGGTCGTATTAGGACGGGTACCGACTTGTGACAGTGTGCACTCATAGCAACTTCATAGTGCTGTCACACTGGGAAATCAGGCCACCGGCAACATGACCCGATATTCCACTCCGTCACATTATCCTGACACGGAACTAACCAGTCCTTTCCCTATCCTATTAATGCCGAGCGCCAGGCTAGGAAGCGACAAGTATCAATTTTATACATCATTGGTTTGACTCGACCGGGAACCGAACTCCCGACCTTCCCCAAGCGAGGTCCGTGCTCTACCGATTTGGCCACCGCGCCCGGTAAACAAAGGAAAGACAGATTTAAGGCTGTGTACTGGTAAAAATTTAGATATTGGTGGGGTTCTTTGGCTGGTGTTTTGTTTGTAAGACTGGCCCTGGGGCGACCCTTTTAGGTGTCGCTGGTGTTATCTGGGTAATTATGGGTCTTGATGCAGCTGTCCCTGTATGTTTGATATCCGGTACAGTATGCCTTCATCTAATCAGAGGGGAGCGGGACGTAGCTTAGGCGGTAGAGTGTCCACCTGTGAAGATGTCGGTCATCCTATCAATCCCGTTCAGTGGACCCATTTGCAGTTTGGGCTATTTTCCGTTCCAACCAGTGGTCCACAACTGGTTCATCAAAGGCTGTGGTATGTGCTGTCCTGTCTGTGGGAAAGTGCATATAAAAGACCCCTCGGAAAGAGTATCCTACATGGCGGCAGTAGGTTTCCTCCAAATAAATATGTCAGAATGACCATACATTTGACGTCCAATAGCCGATGATTAAAATCAATGATCTTATCAGAAGGTAGTCAGTCCATAGGGCAGCCTTCACCCACTGTCATCTCCCCCTCCAACGCCCCTCCCCCTTCCTGACACCTAACTACTATGACCTAGAAATTAACGTTGAACACACCAAAGGCTGAGTGGGTAGTTTATGGAACTAGGACCAGTCAAGTTAAAGCATCAGCTATTTCCCTGGAGTAAAGCTAAGATTCCATATACGCGGTATGCGGTATGCGAATGCGAATGCGGCAAAAAATTGAAAAGTATGTAAATGAATAGTGGTGCTTCCATGTGTCCGAATGCGAATACGAACGCGAATGCGAATGTGGTAAATGGATCGACCCATGGACCGATTGGTGCGAATGCGAATGCGAATGCGAATACTGCTGCATTTGCCATAGAAAACAATAGTAACTTTGATCTTCATTCAGAAATTTGGAGAAAAAAACCTAAAAAATGTCATGGGTATTTTTGTTGGTGTGTTTCTTTGTTTAACGACCCCCCCAGCACTAAAAGTAAACATCGGCTCTTGGGGGTTGGCATATATCGATGCTGCATATACCACATTCGCATTCACATGCCGCATTCCGCATACTGCATATATAGAATCTTAGCTTTAAGCAGAGCCCAGCTCAGAGAGCTTGATTCGTAGAAATACATGGTCAAAACTCTTGATGTAACTCTGAAAGTGGGTCACGAATTTGTCAAGACGAGATCCTGGCAACTAAACTCACCATCTTCAGAAAAATGTGTGACTGTCTCAATGGGAACCTGGAACTGCTACTCTATAACGATAACTATAAGGCAACTACTTCACCCATCATAGAGAGGCCAGATAGGATGGCCGAATGAGTTGAGCATCCGTCTCCTGTTTTGGGAGATCGGGCAATCCGAACCCATGGATTTGTAGGTTCGAACCCATGTCGACTCAAACCAATGACTTACAAAATTGATACTTGTCGCTTCCTAGCCAGGTGCTCGTCATTATTAGGATAGCGCAAGGACTGGTTGGCTCAGTGTCAGGATAATGTGACTGAGTGAGATATCAGGTCATGGTGCTGGCAGCCTGGTCTCCTAGTGGAGCAGCACTATCAAGTCACCATGAGTGTGCACTGTCACAATTCGGTACCCGTCCTGCCATGACTTTAGATGTTGCTATGACGTAAAACAACAACCAACAAACAACAACCCATAGGGGAGTGGTCACTAGCCATGGTTGGAACAGTCCATCAGAGGGACTGTTCCTGCTAGCATGTGCTGCCACCTGTTGATACTTCAGTTCAACAGGGGTCAGCATAGCCCAGACCGCCACCATGTGGTGGTCGGGCTCTTGATGGACCACTACACTATCTTAGACTCCGTGAAGTCAACACTACATTATAGATTTGAACAAAGACCCTATAATACTAAGGCGGCTCACTCCCTATCTCTCCCATGGTAATGTAATTTTTGCAGTGCCACCTTGTGGTGGGTTTGATCAGCCCAGCTGCTGGTTGGTGTTTCACATGTAAACACATACAATTATATTATACATGAGATAGGTCAGTATGAATACACATCAATATGAAATTGCTATGAACAAATACATATCATCATCAGCATCATCATCAGCATCACCATCATTACACATCTTTCACATTCATATATACATTTATACATATAGTATAGCACCTGTTTAACCAAGAGAACAGCCAGCGCACCAAGTGGTGGGTTTGATCATTTTGATTACACAGTACAGGCTGAGTGAGCCGTCTTAGTATTATAGGGTCTTTGATTTGAAGCAAATGGCTGGCACCACAACCAAGCTTTAATGCTGATGTTGCTATGCCTGCTTCTTCCATCAGTTGACATAGGCTTTACAGGGTTTTTGTTGTTCAAGTGTTTTTATTCCTGTGAATAACATGGTTGCCAGTGCTAATACACTGGTCCTCTAGCCCTAATGACAATTATCACTTCACAGTAAACAAATCTACAACAATATAAATAGAAAATTGCAAGATAATAAGCAAAGCATCGATTTGAATGACAAGTAAAGAACAAGATAAGAGAAAAAAGTGAGGCTCAAATGAATAGAAAATTATCTACATCCTCTTTTCTCTTTCCTTCAGACTACCCTTTCTTTTTTCCCAAGCTTACCTCCTCTGCTCCACACTTGGGGAGAGTGTTTGGGTGATGAAAATGGGAAATATTGCGCCTAGAGCGGGACTCGAACGCACATCTCTTTACATTCCGGGCCAGTGTGTTAACCATTACACCACCTAGGCTCCCTGATATCAATACACTACCCATGCCTACCTGTCTATGTGGTCACTTGCCTGAGAGGTCAGTGCACACTACTACACTCATCCCCCCTGGAATTGTAAGTCTGTTAATACTTACAATTACATACATACAGGCAATGCACTCACACATACATACACAGGCTAGGTTCAACAACCATACAGTGCGTAGCTTGTATAGGATCCTGGTCATGGCAACCAGTGTCATGAGGGTGATGAAAATGGGAAATATTGTGCATAGAGCGGGATTCGAACCCACATCTCTTTGCATTCCAGGCCAATGTGTTAACCATTACACCACCCAGGCTCCCTGATATCAACACACTACCCATGCCTACCTGTATATGTGGTCACTTGCCTGAGAGGTCAGTGCACACTACTACAGGTGGGGCCCTTTCTTTCACTGCTGCACTTTCTTCTTTGCTGGAAACCCCTCTTTCACTTCCCTCCTCTACTCGCCTACAGCGCCTGGACTCAAGTCACCACCATTACCCCTCCATAAAAGTTCCGTCTTTCGTTGCCTTCGGATCGATTTATTGGTGCCGGTGTCGTATTCTCAGCGCCCGGTCATTCTCAGCGGCCTGTCGTGGCTTCTGCGCATGCGCGGATTTTCGAACGTTGCCGCGAGCACTGCTATTTGTTTTGTTTACACTCGGCGATTCGACGCTGATCGAGCTGCTACGTTAATATCGCTTGGAATTTAAGGTTAATTTAATTAAATTTCATTATTTGAGTATGTAATTCTGTTAAATATGATCTCATTCAATAGATTTCGGCGTAATCGGTCCCTAACACTGCCGGGCACCAGCTGAGCTTGTAGCCGGTGATGCCACGGGTCTTTTGACCACGACGGGCTGCTGAGAATGACCGGGCGCTGAAAATACGACACCGGAACCTATTGCTACAATCATTTGCAGCCAGTAACCGTAAAGGTTATAAACCACCCAATGCATTCATTCACAAAGACATGTAGCGTTATATTTTTAGGGTATTATATTGCTATTTTTATCATACACTATTGTGGTTAATGAGTGGCAGACACTCATTCCTGGTCATTCCTGGCGTGCAAATATCCGCTAAATGCTCACCCCACTCCCTCCCCTTCCTCCTCCCCCTCCCCCTCCCCTCCCCCTCCCCCTCCCCCTGCCCCTCCCCCCTCCACATCCTTCCTGCCCTCCCCCGTCCCCCTGCCCCATACCCCCTCCCCCTAAAATAAAACACAATAAAACACCCACAAACTCACAAAGAACACACCAATTGTAACTAAAACATGTGTGACTTTGGTAAACTCACCCAAAAAAAACACATACAAAAAACTCATATAGAAAACACACACAAAAAAGACACACAAACACACATACAAAAAAAACACCTACAAAAAAACACCTACAAAAAAACACCTACAAAAAACACACCAATTGTAACTAAAGCATATGTAACTTTGGTAAAACCGGCATAAATGGAAATCCATATGGATTGCAGAGATATGCGGCTAGGGGACCCGTAGGGGGCGCGAGGTGCGGGGTGACTTCCGGTATACCGCGAGCGTTCAGGAAGCACTGTGGGAAGGAAGTGTGTCGGAGGTGGAGGGAGGGGGGGAGGGGTTGTTAAGTACCGGTCAGATCTGTTGAACTGTAGAAAGCCAAAGGGCTGAGACCAGACTACTTGTACTACCCCCCCCCCTTCCCAACTGCCACGCCCCTCTCCCCCCACCCGCCCCCTCCACTGTCGCCCCCTTCCCTGGTAGGTCTCTCTATAGGGGTATGAAACGAGGAAGTGATTTTCTGTTCTGGACGGGTAATGTATGACTTGGAAGTTGAATGTTCTTAATACTATCGCTGCTTCTATAATTTTAGGAATTTGGTGGACTTGCAATACACTTTGACAGACTTCTGTAGACTTCTTTAGACTTTTCTAGATTTCTCTAGATTTCTCTAGATTTCTCTAGATTTCTCTAGATTTCTCTACATTTCTCTACATTTCTCTACATTTCTCTACATTTCTCTACATTTCTCTACATTTCTCTACATTTCTCTACATTTCTCTAGGTTTCTCTACATTTCTCTACATTTCTCTAGGTTTCTCTAGGCTTCTGTAAACTTTGACTTAGAGACTTACAGGGACTAGGTTTAAATGACATAGGCTTGGAGAGAATTACATAGATTTAGGCTTTGATCGATCTAAGCTTACTAAGAGGTACCTAGCCACAATTGCATACACTTATATAATAGATAGAATTATATAGACATATATATACTTAGACAGATTAGATGGACTTAGATATACTTTGATAGACTTTTATACATACACAGACGTAGATCTATGTAGATAGCCTTAGACATAATTAAGACAGACTTAAAATTTAGATGCACTTAATACATGTTTAGACAGACCTGCGTAGACTTAGGTAGAATTACATGAACTTATATAGAGTTAGGCAGACTTAGAAAGACTGAATAGACTTGGGTAACCTTTGGATAGACTTGGATCGACGTAGCTAGACTATCAGTCTATTTGAGTTTATCTACGTCGATCCAAGTCTAGCCCAGTCCACCAAAGTTAATTTTAATAGATTTAGAGAGACTTAGATTAAGTTGGACTTCATATATATGTGTTGGGGTTATCCTTATGTATATGTACATATATATTCATATGTAGATACATGTGATGTATAAGCATTATGCGAGTATAAAGCCACGAAGGGATTATATGTTATTTACTACCTTTACTACCGGTGGCGCTTCCACTAGCACGATTCTAACCGGGATGCTACACTGTCACTCGCACCTCTGAATTTGTTTTAATATTTTGTATATATATTTATATATATATATATTTGTTCCTCTGCCATGACATTTATATGTCATCGTAGAGGTACAAATCTGGAACAATTTCCAATCCTACTAGTACTAGTAGTAGAGAGTAAAATTTTGATTTCTACCAGTACAAATCAAAATTTGAACTTCTACTGGTAGAGTTGCCAATCCCCCCAGTAGAAATCAAAATAGTTAAATCTACTGGTAGAAATTAAAATCCTACAGTGCATAATATATCGATAGTGAATATGGGTTAGCTAACCGTGGAGAAAACTTCTAAGAAGAATGGTATTTTGTTTATACTCCCATAAAACATTGCATATACATAATTGCCTGGGGGGTGGTTTGTAACCTTATAATGGTTACTGGTTGCAGAACTGCAACATTTATAGAGAGGCTCTGATAAATCGGCCCAATCTTTGGTTGAAGATTAATCTTCAGTAGGGAGTGTTGTAGAAGCTGTTACTCAACATTGTAACGGCGAAGCTTTGAGGTGGCCCCGAATCTCTTCAGTCTGGCGGTAGTTGAGCGGTAGTTGAGCACTTGTATCCAATCGACAGCAGCAAGGGTCTCGAGGAAGGGCGGGTAAAGATGGGTGCAGTGGTGGTTCCAGCAACGAGAACAAAGCGAGGGTAAACGTAAAGGTACAGGGCCCCACCCAAGCACACAACTCCCCTGGTCAGGGTGAGGAGTATGCCTGGGAGAAAAAAAAAGGGTAGAGTCTAGGAAAGAGAAATGAGGAGAGTTGAGTCAAAGGACCGTGTCTATTTGGTCTATGGTGACCAGCGGGCGAGCCAAAGACACGGACAGAGTAAGAGTAGAAGGTGAAATGCCGGCGGGCTCCCCCTCCTAGAACTCTTTTCAGACATATCAAGGAGGAGCAAGGCCAGTGGAGAGGAGATTGAGAGAGGTGTGGACGAAGTGCGGTCCAGGTAGCAAGTGTCTGTCTGCATATACATAATGTACATTCACACACACATATATATATAGCCCCTGTCAGGTGGCGCGGTATGGCCAAACCTGGAACTAATCGCTGGCATACACTAGCCGCGGTTTGTGTATAGCAAAATAGATAGATATAACTGAAGATGATAGTGACCTTGTTTATATTCCCATAATTGATTATACAGCATATGTATATAAAATTCCAGTGCGCGAGTGACAGTATTTCGCGCCACTGGTAGGGTTGGGGTTGGTGGTGCCACCTGGACCAACTGTGAAAAGGGGTCACCCATAAAGTAGTACACAACATATGGGTGATGATATAGGGAACATTCCCTTTCATGACTTTATACTCGCATAATTCTAATATATCACACATATATAAATATTCAGCTGCACATGAACACACATAATTATGCATACACCAAAGTTGGCCGCCCTCCCCCCAATGTGTTGCTACCTTGTCGTGGTGGGGAGGCTTGTGTGCCTCCGTGACCATGAGAGCTATACCGGCGGGGGTTAGCCCCCTGGCAGGTTTAACCAAGCCGGGCAGGACTCATGGTAGAGGACAGACTAAGAGCAGTAACTGGTCCTCCAGGTTGGGGGTTGGGAGTGGGGCCAACAACCCCACCCCGGAAAAAGAACAACGTTACAGAATCACAAACAAGAAACTCAAGGCCCACGACCGGGAAAACTGGAGAGCCCTTGTTCATGGCCTATGCCCAAACTTGGGCGGTAGGCGACACGTTCATCTATGACACGGCTGAGGAGGTGTTTGTGTGGATGGGCGCTGATGCCTCAACGGGCGAAGAAGAAGAAGAAGAAGAAGAAGAAGAAGAAGAAAGTTGGCTGCGTAAACGACTGCCTGCGCCATAACCTCAGAAGGCGCGACAAACTATTCGCCATTCTAGTCGATGACCTGTTAGTAAGTAGCACGCCGGCGCCAGGCCGGTTTATCTGGGAGAGTCCTCCAGTACCATCTGCTGAGCCCTGGGCGAGTCTCCCAGGGGGGGGGGGGCGGGGAGGGTAGGGGAGGGCGTCGGGCGCTCAAAGTGGGCGTAAGACACTGTGGAGATGGGCGCCCACATTCCCATCCGTCTCCGCTAGGGGGATGCTTGGGGCGCCATGAAAAATGCAAAGCCCAACTCAATCTGACCCACCCCTCCCCTCTCTCTCTTGTTGTTTCTCTCTCTTTCTTTCTCTCTCTTTCTGTTTCCCTCTCTATCGTTCTATTAGACATCGGTAAACCCATTCCCTCCTCTCGCTCTTGCCGTCTCCCTTTTCTCTCTCTAAGCTCCTCTCTCTATATCTATAGGATCACAGTGAATCCATTCGCCACCTCCTCTCTCTCTCTGTTTCCCTCTCTCTTCGCTCCTCTCTATCTATATATGATCGCAGTAAACCCATTCCTCCACCCTATTTCTGTCTGGCTTACTCTCTCTCCGATCCTCTCTATCTATATATGATCGTCTGTTCCCTCTCTCTCCGATCCTCTCTATCTATATATGATCGCAGTAAACCCATTCCTCCACCCTATTTCTGTCTGCCTTACTCTCTCTCCGCTCCTCTCCCTAGATCTATAGGATCACAGTAAACCCTAGATACAAGATTCACCCCGTACTGCTGCAGTAGGGGTGCAAACCAACCCTATGTAAAAGCTGTCGAAAAAACGGGTCAATGAATTGAAAGCCTAATTTCACAATCTAAGAAGCAACATTTATTCTTTACATATGTCTTATTGATAGCCTGCTACCTTTGAGTTGAAAAATATAATATAATATCTAGTTTAATAAGATTTAAAAGTGAAATCGACGGCGTTCTCTGGCCACCATCTTGTCTTTTTGCATTCTCGCCCATTTCACCAACTCTGTGGCAATATATGTAGCCATTTGATACTGGAGCCACAGTTTCTAGTTCAGGTTCCATACTAAACCTATTTTCGACCGTATTTACACTACGTTGTCCTTCACCCGTGTACTACAAGTACTGGGTGAATCTTTTATCTGATGCCCCTGTCACACTACGATGCTTCTCGCCGGCGACCCGTCAACGTGTGGTGTTTTGGGGCGATATTTGGTGAAATATCGAGACACGCTGGTGGCGCGTTATGGGCCCACACGTCGGTACACTTCTTTGTCGCCGGCGAGTGCCGCCGAAGTCGCGCGCGTTATTGGTCGCTGAGTGTTTTGAACCTGTCCAAAACTTCCAACGCGCGGCAACGCGCGGGACGAAATGGGTAAGAACGCTAGGAGGACGTTAGGCGCGCGTCGCGCTGCGTTGGACGCGCCGGCATAACGTTATGGGAATGCTAGAAAGACGGCGCGCGCGCGGGAGGGTCGTTGCTCACACGTTGCGCAAACTGGGCCGTTTTTGTTTTACGCCCTAGCAACATTTAAGGTTAAATGAAGACGTCGCGCCAAACTTTTTTTTTTTTTCCCAGCGCGTCGACACACGTTGGCGGCGCGCGCATAACGCGCCGCGCTGACGCCGATCTTTTCCCCCAAACCGCCGAAAAGTTTGACGTTTCTCGACGCGCAAGATTTTATTTCCAACGCTGACGGATCGCCGGGAGAAGCGTCGTAGTGTGACAGGGGCATGAGTAAACCCATCCCCCACATCCTCTCCCTTTCTGTTTCCCTCTCTCTCCCTTTCTGTTTCCCTCTCTCTCCCTTTCTGTTTCCCTCTCTCTCTCTCTGCTCTCATCTCTACATGATCACACTAAATCCACCCACCCACTCTCTGTCTTTCTGCCTTACTCTCGCTCCGCTCCTCTCTCTATCTCTATATGATTTCACTAAACCCATCCCCCTCACCTCCTCTCCTTCGCTATCGCCCTCTCCCCCCACCCCCTCTCTCTATATCTGTGATTTCAGTAAACCCATGCGCCACCCTCTCTCTCTCCTTTTTATTTGTTGATTACCGTATATGTCCCAATAGAAGCACGCTACCCAATAGAAGCACACCCTTCATTTCAAGATTGAAAGCAAGCAAAAATTGACAGTCATATTCAGACTGAATGCACATAAAAAAAGACAATCCCACTTTATTTCAGAGGCACAACAAAAACAAATCCATGAAATAATAAAGAGCAATGAATGTCTCACAATATCTGCATATGTAATCATAGTACATGTTAATTTGAGAAAAAAAAGTCATCGCAAATAATTACTTTGCGCCAATGGAAAATTAATAGACGCGCATCGATGTATCTGCACTTGTGCAGTGTGCGTCTATTGGGGCATATATTGTAGATTCATCAATCATACATCGCATAGCTTCTAAGGATGTTAGCGATGGTTGATGATGAAACTGGGGAGCATTCACTTAGACTATGCTTCAAACTCATACTTCTTGCCCTTCTTAGGCTAGTGTTCTAACTGTTAGCCCACCCAAATTCCCTCATGCAATCACCCTATCAACACCTATTTTTCTATGTAGTTCCTTGCCTGAAAGGTCAGTAGTGCAGAACACAACAATATGTACATATGTATATCGACATGCTTTGTTTGTTGGTGTTTTACATCCTGGCAACATCTAAGGTCATAGCACGATGGGTAGGTCTACCGACTTATGACAATGCACACTCACCTGGACTGTATATTGTCATACTTACATATATATATACGGTATATGGTACTATACATATATTATTTTTATTGGAGTCTATATGAAGGTGTTAAGTTCAATTCTGAAGGGTGGTGGCCACATCGGCAGAGCGCAGGCTTCCGGTGCGGAAGATTGGGAGTTCAAGTCCCAGTCGAGTCAAACCTATGACTTACAAAATTGATTCTTGTCGCGTCCTTGCCCTTTGCTGGGCATTAATAGGATAGGGCAAGGACTGGTTAACTCAGTGTCAGGATAATGTGATTGAGTGCGATATCAGGTCATGGTGCCGGCAGCCTGATTTCCCAGTGGGCCAGCACTATAAACTCACCATGGGTGCACACTGTAACAAGTCGGTAGCCATCCTGATATGACCTTAGAGATGTTGCCAGTACATAAAACTCCAACAACCAACCAATTCAGAAACACTGGAGCAGCCTGGTCAACACTCTAATTGCTATTCAGTTGAATACCTAAACAGAACAGCGGCATCCTGCGTTCTGCATCAGACCACAATAGTAGATTGGAGATTGTCCCAGGACTTTAAACAGTTGAATTGCGCAATTTATGATAAAAAATGCCATCAAATTTATGTGACTCCTGTGGGGATGAGCATGGCACAAGCAAAGGAGGACGTTGCAGAAGGGCAAGCAAGGCTAGACAAAAAAAGGAGCCATCTAAAGAAACAGAGGAAGGCTTTTCTGAGGAAATACGATCAGAAGAAGGTAACGCTAGAAACAATGCTACCGCAATGACAGCTTCGGAGCTGCGCTCAAATGAAGTGGACCCAAGAGTGGTGGAAGATGATGAGGAACTGGAATTGCGGAGGATGTTAGAAAAATATGAGAGGAAGAAGAAAGCCTGACGCGCTGCTTTAAAAGAACTTACATCTGATGGGGAAGAGAAAGATTCTGATCATCATGTTGGAACTACAAGCAAACAACGCGAATGAGGTTCTTACAAAGCAGTATCAAGCAACTTTATATTGTCATATGGATACATGTATATGGATAGTGATAAACCCTTTGTCGCGTGTAATAATCTCTATAGTGGTCCCCCCCCTCCGGCTGGGCCTTCTGCCTCGCCTGGTGCTGCCACCTGGCTTCTTCCTCCTCGCCTGGCTCTGCCTCACGCCTGGAGCATTGTATAATTGGACGAGGTCACTGAATCTGGTAAGCGCAAGCTTTCCATGTGGAAGATCGGGAGTTCGAATCCTACAGTCGAGTCAAATCAAGTACACATACTTATAAAAATTGATACTTGTCGCTACCTAGCCTGGCACTCAGCATTAATAGGATAGGGCAAGGACTGGTTTGCACAGTATCAGGATAATATGACTGCTGGATATCGGGTCATGGTACGGGCAGTCTGATCTCTCAGTGGGGCAGCACTATGAAGTCACAATTACATTATTAATAGACCAATGGACACAGATGAATAGAAGAACATTAAATTATATATATATATATATAATTTATTATAATTAATTATAATCACACAAATATATATTTATGAGACTCTGATGAAAATGAGGGCGCCATGCATGCCGGGAGAGGTTAGTGAGGCTGGCTGGCGGTGGTGGCACCACCAGTCAGGTATAATCTAATTCACTTTAAATTGAAGTAACTGATCTGATAGAAAAGGCGTAGCTTTGCAGTAACACTGTTCCAAATTAATGTTGGTGTTCCAAACCGAAATGCTACATAGCATAGGCTTAAGCAGTGATGGTGTGGCGTGCTCAGCCGTGTACCGTTCTCAGCCGTGTACATAGACTCAAACTCAAGGCATTGTCAATGGTCGTAAGTCATTAATCTTATAAATTTACTATAATGTTTTTGTTAAAGATGTTTTCTATATGTGTACCAAGCGATTTGTCTCTAGGTGGTATGGTTTTAGAGATATTTCACTTTTTCTGGATTTTCTGTATGAAGATTGCTCACCACCATTGACAATGCCTTGAGTTTGACGGTACGCGCAGTGCAAAACATTAGTTTTAATCAAAATTAATAGAAATCAAGAACCCTAACCTTATAAATTTAATATAATCTTTTTGGTGAAGATGTTTTCTATATGTGTACCAAACGATTTGTTAATAGGTGGTGTGGTTTTAGAGATATTTCACTTTTTCTGTATTTTCTGTATGAAAATTACTCACGACCATTGACAATGCCTTGAGTTTGAGTCAATGTACACGGCTGAGCACGGTACATGGCTGAGCACGCCACAACGGGTTATCTTACGATTGTCTTACTACCCCTATCAAGGCAGCAATTAATTCTTAATCGGAGCATCGGTATCTAAGTCGGATATGCAGCGACAAATCTAGGTCATGCTCTGGATTATAAAGTTTGATGCTTTGTCTTGGGAATTAAAGCTGCATAGTCCGATGAAGCATCAAATTTTCAAAATCAAAGCAATTATCTAGATTCGATTCTACATATCTAACTTAGGTACTGATGCACTTATTAAGTATTTATTGCCACATAGAAGGGAACAAACACTGAGTCGATCTAATAGAACCTGTTACTGCAGAAGCCTATGGTATCAGAGTTTTGGCGTGCTTGCCAAAATTATTTTCACATGTTTGAGTTTCAAGTATCTCAAAAGGTAGCCATTTCAATTAAAAGTTACTTCAAACTAAAGTAAGGTAGATTATAATGATCAATTTAATATATTTATCTCAGAAAAATGTCAGAAACTCAAAACCATCGGACTATGCAACTTTAAATGCCCGAGCACCAGGCTATGTAGCTACACATTTCCAATGATGTATATTTGGTTGTTTGTCTCGGCCGGGGATTAATCCCACGGGAGGCGGGTGCTCTACCCAATCAGCCATCCTGGCTAGTTGTCCTATATTAACCGCCCCCACCTAACCAGACGAGATGGCCGAATGAGTTGAGCGTCCGTCTCCCGTTTTGCTAGATAGTGGGATTCGAACCAACGAACCCTGGTCGAGTCAATTTATGACTTTAAAATGTATATTTGTCGCTTCTTAGCTTGGTATTCTGCATTAATACGACAGTGCAAGGACTGGTTAGCTCAGTGTCAGGATAATGTGAATGAGTGGGATATTGGGTCATGGTGCTAACGGCCTGATTTCCCAGTGGGGCAGCACTATTAAGTTGCCATGAGTGTTCACTGTAACAAGTCCGTACCCATCCTGATATAACCTTAGATGTTGCCAGGATGTAAAACTCCAACAACCAACCCCCCACCTCCCCACACATCACATACCACACACCACATACCATGCGCATACACCACAGACCACATACCACACATCACACACCACACATCACACATCACACACCACACATCACACACCACACACCACATGCCACACGCCACATGCCACACGCCACAATCCACACACAACACACACCACATACCACACACCACACATCACACACACCACACGCCACATGCCACATGCCATATGCCGCACACACACCACACACCACACACCACACACCACACACCACACACCACACACCACACACCACACACAACACACCACACACCACACACCACACACCACACACCACACACACACACACACACACCACACACCACACACCACACACCACACACCACACACCACCACACCACAAACCCACACCACAACACCACACACCACACACCACACACCACACACCACACACTCACACCACACAACACACAAACCAAACACCACACCACCACACACAACAACACCCACACACCACACACCACACACCACATACCACACACCACACACCACACACCACACACCACACACTCACTTTCTGAACCAGAAGTGTGTGTAACTAGACTGCGCTGAGCCTCACACGGTAAATATATTGGCATACAATATTCAGACACCCAGATCTTCTCTGATGGTCTGAGACTGCCCCCCCCCCCCCACACAACACACACCGCCTCTATACACACCTCACGCTGCCCACACTTTCACCCCCACAACCCAACGCCACATCTCTCACAGTCACACCCTACAAACTCATACACTGGACGCTGTGACCGAATCGGTAGACCACAGGCCTCACATGCGGAAGGTTGGGAGTTCAATTCCTGGTCGAATAAAACCAATGGCTTACTAAAATTGATACTTGTCGCTTCCTAGCCAAGCACTTGCCATTATTAGGATAGGGCATGGACTGGTTGGAGAGTGTGCTGACCATTACACCACCTAGGCTCACTGATATCACCGTACTACATACACACTCCACACACACTCCACACACGCACACACTCCACACACACACTCCACACACACACACTCCGCAGACAGACTCCGCACACACACTCCACACACACTGCCACACCCACTCCACACACACACTCCCACGTCAACTCGATGCACACTGCCACACCCACTCCACACACAACCTGTCACAGCCTCACACACACACTCCACACACACACTCCACACACACACTCCACATGCACCCACACGCACCCACACACTCCACTACACAGCCACCCGCCCACACCCACACACTCCACTACACACCCCACACACACCCACACACTGCCACCCCCAGCGTCCACACCTGGTGCGGTGCGACGTGGAGTCGACCGCCACGATCACAACACGGGCCCTAGCGGATCGTGTGTGCGCATTTCCACACACACACACACCACACATGCAGCCATACACTCCACTACACACCCACACACTCCACATACTCCCACACATTCCCACACACTCCACACATATACCCTCCAGACACACACTCATACTTGTCATACTTACATATATATATACGGTATATGGTACTATACATATATTATTTTTATTGGAGTCTATATGAAGGTGTTAAGTTCAATTCTGAAGGGTGGTGGCCACATCGGCAGAGCGCAGGCTTCCGGTGCGGAAGATTGGGAGTTCAAGTCCCAGTCGAGTCAAACCTATGACTTACAAAATTGATTCTTGTCGCGTCCTTGCCCTTTGCTGGGCATTAATAGGATAGGGCAAGGACTGGTTAACTCAGTGTCAGGATAATGTGATTGAGTGCGATATCAGGTCATGGTGCCGGCAGCCTGATTTCCCAGTGGGCCAGCACTATAAACTCACCATGGGTGCACACTGTAACAAGTCGGTAGCCATCCTGATATGACCTTAGAGATGTTGCCAGTACATAAAACTCCAACAACCAACCAATTCAGAAACACTGGAGCAGCCTGGTCAACACTCTAATTGCTATTCAGTTGAATACCTAAACAGAACAGCGGCATCCTGCGTTCTGCATCAGACCACAATAGTAGATTGGAGATTGTCCCAGGAGTTTAAAAAGTTGAATTGTGCAATTTATGATAAAAAATGCCATCAAATTTATGTGACTCCTGTGGGGATGAGCACGGCACAAGCAAAGGAGGACGTTGCAGAAGGGCAAGCAAGGCTAGACAAAAAAAGGAGCCATCTAAAGAAACAGAGGAAGGCTTTTCTGAGGAAATACGATCAGAAGAAGGTAACGCTAGAAACAATGCTACCGCAATGACAGCTTCGGAGCTGCGCTCAAATGAAGTGGACCCAAGAGTGGTGGAAGATGATGAGGAACTGGAATTGCGGAGGATGTTAGAAAAATATGAGAGGAAGAAGAAAGCCTGACGCGCTGCTTTAAAAGAACTTACATCTGATGGGGAAGAGAACGATTCTGATCATCATGTTGGAACTACAAGCAAACAACGCGAATGAGGTTCTTACCAAGCAGTATCAAGCAAGTTTATATTGTCATATGGATACATGTATATGGATAGTGATAAACCCTTATACCCTCCACACACACACTCCACACACACACACTCCACACACACTCCACATGCACCAACACGCACCCACACACTCCACACGCACCCACATGCTCCACTACACACCCACCCACCCACACACTCCACTACACACCCCACAAACACCCACACACTTCCACCCCTGGCGTCCACACCCGGTGCGGTGCGACATGTAGCCGACCGCCACGATCACAACCCCGGCCCTAGCGGATCGTGTGTGCACATGTACACACACACTCCACACACACCCACACACTCTACACACACTCCACACACACAACCACACACACAACCACACACACCCAAATATGCACACACACCCACACACACCCACACACACACACACCCAAACACACCCACACACACCCACACACACCCACACACACCCACACACACCCACACAACACCAAACACACCACCCACACACACACCCAACACACCCCACAACACACCCACACACACCCACCCACACCCACAACACCACCCACACACACCCACACACACCCACACACACCCAAACACCCACACACACACACCCAAACACCCACACATACTCATACACACACACCCCACAGCTTCCTTGACCCGGCCTCACGATCACAACCCGGGCCCCGGCGGATCGTGTGTGCGCATATCCACACACACACTCCACACACACACTCCACACACACACACTCCACACACACACCCCACATACACACACACCCAAACACCCACACACACAGACCCACTCACTCACACACCCACACACACACACCCCACAGCATCCTTGACCCGGGGCCTCGATCACAATCCGGGCCCTAGCGGATCGTGTGCACGCAGGCGCCGCTCGTCCAACACCAATTTGTCCGGTTGACCGACGTCCGTTTAGGGGTGTTTAGGCGGGCAATATATATTCAAATGCGGGTCCCATCTCGTGTATGCGGCGGGCAGCGAGTAATGGCCGACGCCAAGATTACGGGCGGCTTCAATGCACCTGCGACACCCAGCCTCGTTCTGGCACCATAAGGACTATAGCCTCGAAACCGAGTCGGCGGTGACGGTGGCGGTGGTGGTGGTGGTGGTGGGTAAAGAGGCGGTGGGGGTTGGGGTTCGGGGTTGGGGTTGGGGTTGCGATTGGAGTGGGCTGGGCGGGGGTAAAGTGGGTTTAGATCGGTTACTGAACGTGATGTCTGGTATGGAGATGAGGATGAAGTGTCTGTGTGTGTTTGTGTGTGTCGGGGGGTTGTCAGAGGTTTACGTCCTGGCAACATCTAAGGTGATATCAGGATGGCTACTGACTTGTGACAATCCGCACTCATGGCGATTTTATAGTGCTGCCCCACTGGGAGACCAGGCCACCAGCACCATTACCTGATATCCCATTCAGTCACATTATCCTGGCACCGAGGCAACCACTCCTTGCCATATCCTAATAAATCCGAGTACCTGGCTAGGGAACGACAAGTATCAATGTTGTAATTAATTGGTTTGACTTGACTGGGAATTGAACTCCTGATCTTCCGTACTGATTCGGCCACCGCGTTGGGTGTAGGAGTGTGTGTGTGGGGGGGGGGGGGGAGTTGCAGGATTTGTACTGGTCCTTAAAAGCCTGGGAAGTCATGGAATTTGATCATTCAGGATTCCAGGCATGGAAAGTCATGCAATTAGTCTAAAGATCAAGTCATGCAATTAGTCTAAAGATCATTGAACATCTTGGAAAATGGAAAAATCATTACTATATTTTTGTAAGGCTTATATTATTTTTAATCATAAATAACTGGGGTGGTATGTTCTCTATTAGTGATGCTTTTTATTTAAATTGATCATTGTTGGTTTGTTATCCTGCCTCTTGACTTTTATATTTTATATTCAGAGACATACGGGAATGATGGCGAATGTTAGTGTTGGAGGGGAAGTCTCGGAATCATTTGGGGTTACCAATGGGGTCAAGCAACGTTGTGTACTGGCCCCCACGCTCTTCTGCATCTTCCTATCAGCAATGCTCGATGAGGCTTTCCGAGGCATGGGGGATGGCATCTATATACAGTCCAGACAGAGCGCTGACCTATTCAATGTCGCACACATAAGTGTGTGGCTATTTTGTATGCTTAATTGCATGTCACATCTTACAGTGAATCGACTATGAATATAGCTGTGTTTCAGGGTACTTTAATTTAATAAATATCTTAAGAACATCCTGGAATTTTGCACTGAAAGGTCCTTAAATGTCAAAACGGGTACAGACGCTGAGCTGGGATGCTATGGGAGGGAAGAGGAGGATGGGGGGAGGGGAGGGGGGGGAGGGGGGGAAGTCAGGAGTGTGGGTTAAAAGAGTATTTCCGAAGGTGGGTGTGGGTGTGGTGGAGTGTTTCTTTGTTGGGGTTTGATGTCCTAGCAAGCATTTAGCGTCATAGGGAGATCGAGGGATCGGAACCCATGAGTTCGTGGGTTCGAACTCTCGTCGAGTCAAACCAATGACTTAAAAATGTATACTTGTCGCCCCCTAGGCTGGCGCTTGGCAATACTAGCATAGGGCAAGGACTGGTTCGCTCAGTGTTCTTAGATGTTGCTAGGACTTAAACCAACAAAACA
Source organism: Branchipolynoe longqiensis (assembly GCA_030323885.1). Taxonomy (NCBI): domain Eukaryota; kingdom Metazoa; phylum Annelida; class Polychaeta; order Phyllodocida; family Polynoidae; genus Branchipolynoe; species Branchipolynoe longqiensis. The sequence continues at coordinate 19,204,713 of CM059196.1, forward strand.
ACAAATCTAACGTCATATACCAGACGCAGTGCCCTAATCGATAGAGCACAGGCTTCCAGTGCAGAAGGTCGAGAGTTCCATTCCTGGTCGAGTCAAACCAATGACTTACATTTAAGTTACAAATCCATACTTGTTGCTACCTATCCTGGTGCTTGGCATTATTAGGATAGGGCAAGGACTGGCTAGCTCAATTTCGGGATAATGTGACTGAGTGGGAAATTGGGTCATGGTATCAGTGACCCCTTCTCCTAGTCAGGCAGCACTATTAAGTCGCCATGAGTTCACACTGCTACAAGTCGGTACTCGTCCTGATATGATCCTACATGTTGCCAGGATGTAAAACTCCAACAAAGAACAAAACAAACCATATATATATATATTATATGTGTGTATCTTTGTTTGTATATATATATATATACACGCATACTAAAAAAGATACAAACAAATATATACACGGTAAAACCTCTCTAAATCGACCGACCATGGGACCGCCTTTAAATGGTCCATTTACGGAGGTGGTGGGTTTAGGGAGTTTTGTTTATCGTTACAATGGTATTATATGGGCGTTTGGGACCCAAGTAAAGCGATCAATAATCGGGAGTGGTCGATATGTTGAGGTGGCCGGTTAGAGATGTTTTACTATATATACAGTAAAACCTCTCTAAATCGACGGACCTTGGGACCGACTTTAAGTGGTGCATTTAGCGAGATGGTCGGTTTAGGGAGTTAGAATATGGGACAATGGTTTGTTGGGACCCAAATAAAGCGATCGGTATAGGGGAGTGGTCGATCTGTTTAGGTGGTTGGTTAGAGATGTTTTACTATATACCTGTAATAAGCTCTGTAGTGCTCCTCTCCTATCCCCCCCCCCCTGGATCGGGGGGGGGGGGGGGGGGGGGTCCTGCATGCACCGCTCCACCTCCTGCGCGGGGCTTGACACTCCACTCGCTCGGAAGTTTAAGGGGCTTATCACTATCAATACATATATATTTTACCTCGGTACTACGCCCCTGGCTACTCGTAGTCCAGGGAGAAGGAAGCACATCTGGGTCTAGCAATTAGCATAATCTACTCACAACAGGAGGATGTTTGTTCAGTAGCTCCGGCAGTTTTTTCGACATAACTACTAAACCAACCAGATTAGTATCATGTTTGAATGGCTGCATTGGTTTAGTTCATGTTAGCATTCACCTATATCAAGTTTTTAAAACTTTTGATTGAATATTAACTGATTTACAGGTTAATTACGATGTGTCGTAACATCGTTAGAACAATGTCGCCATTGTTCTTTTTTATGCCGCCCATTACCGAATGGAGAGATGTTTGGCAGGAGACCTGTATTATATATATATGAGCCTGTCTCAAAAGGTGCTACCTCTTCGTTTTTTTGTCCATAGTAACGATTAACACAAAACAGCACAGAAACGGTTACACTGAAAACACAAGGACATTTGCTTCAAATCAATATGTATTCTATTGGGATTAATAAACACCATGTAAAAAACAAATCAGTTTATCCTGAGCAAATGCATAAGTAGATAGTGTGTTGATCGTTACTATGGACAAAATGTTGTCCCATATTGCTTAGCACCTTTTGAGACAGTCTCATATAATATATATATATATATATATATATATATATATATATATATATATATATATATATATATATATAAGACTCCCCTACGAAATGACAAGGAGACCAGCAGATTGGGTTGGTTCGTTTATTCGACTCCGGGCTGAGCGATAAATGCCCTACCTAATTCAATCAAAAGCAAAAACGGACAGCAACTGACTATTCAAACACAGCGAGAAATGTCTAACACCGCTGGGAACAGTAGGTCCGCAGCAAAGCGGCCGGACGACAGCGGTTCATTAATAATACACTCGAGTTGAATCGCCTAATAAATAATTAAATAATTCTCCGAGCGTTTATATGTATATAATAGATTATATATAATATGTATATATACAGAACACAAACCAAACGAACACAAACCAGTAGGTGTTGACCGGGATAGGCCGAGTGAGGTAATGGGGCCTGGTCAAGGAGGGGAGGGGCAAGGAAAGGTGGAGCCGGGGGGCGCCTCCTGACGGACTCGAACCCAAATGGACAATGGTTAACGTAGCCAACTCTTAACACCAGGGGGGGGCCTCTGAGCCTTCCCTCCATATCCCAGCCTATTGCGCCTAGAGCGGGACTCGAACCCACATCTCTATGCATTCCAGGCCAGTGTGCTAACCATTACACCACCTAGGCTTCCTGATATCACCACACTACCCACGCCTACCTGTATATGTGGTTACTTGCCTGAGAGGTCAGTGCAGCCTACTACACTCGTCCCCCTGGAATTGTAAGTATTGTAATGCTTGCAATTACATACATACAGGCAATGCACTAACACATACATACACAGGATAGGTTCAACAACCATACAGCATGTAGCTTGTACAGGATCCTGGTCATGGCACCAATGTCATGTGGGTGATGAAAATGGGAAATATTGCGCCTAGAGTGGGACTCGAACCCACATCTTTTTGCATTCCAGGCCAGTGTGCTAACCTTTTCACCACCTAGGCTCCCTGATATCACCACACTAACCATGCCTACCTGTCTATGTGGCTCCTTGCCCGAGAGGTCAGTGCAGGCCACTACATATATATATATTACCTGTATATGATGTTGTTTGTTGCATTTGCTGCTGGACTTGTATGCGTTTTTCCTAACTTCTGTCTAATTGTTCCTTAAGGTGAGTGAGATCGTTCGTTTCCTATCAAGACAACATATCTGGTAGGTCAATTGAACAATTCGTCCTTATTCTGTGTGTGCGCGTAGGAGGGGGGGGGGGGGTCTTTTAGCAATTTAGGCTCCTACAAATGTAATTAAAGCCATACAAATTTGACTCTGGTGTCTGTAAGTCTGCGCACAGGACAGACACTGCAAGGTTGATTTCTTTTATTGGAATTTTACGTCATAGCAACATTAAAGGTCGAATAAGGACTGGTATCAACTTTGTGACAGTGCACACTCATGGTGACTTTTTAGTGCTACCTCACCCGAATCCAATGCCGCTGGCACCATGATCCGATACCCCACTCAGTCGCCTTATCTTGATACTGAACAAAACAGTCCTTATCCTTATCCCTGTTATGGCGAGTACCAGGCTAGGTAACTTACAGATTAACTTACAGATTAACTTACAGATTAACTTACAGATTAACTTACAGATCCTCTTCTGGCTGATCTAGGCCCTTATGGGCCTCTAATGCCAGCTCGTTATGGCAAAAAAAGACTCTTTTTTTGCACACATATGTAGGTAGTGAAGAGTGCTGATTTTATTTTTATTCTGTGGTTTGATTCGGCTGGGAATCGAACCCGCGACCTCCGTGCGCCCTACCTACTCTGCCATTCCACGCGGCACTAACTGTTGGGGATGTTTAGGGGGTTTTCAGTGGGGGTGTTTTATGTGTGTCTTTTAGACTCCGTTAAAGATTTAATCAAATTTGCGTGTATGCACTATCTCCGCTAGAGCAATAAATAAAGGAAGACAGGTCACTGTGTTTAAACTAGGTTACACCTGCCAGGTCTTCTGGGCACGTAGTCTGCTTCATGTGTGTACAGTCAAAGACCCTATAATACTAAGATGGCTCACTCAGCCTGTACTGTGTAATCAAAATGATCAAACCCACCACTTGGTGCGCTGCCTGTTCTCTTGGTTAAACAGTTGCTATATTATATGTATAAATGTGTATATGAATGTGAAAGATGTGTGATGATGGCAATGATGATGATGATGATGCTGATGATGATGTGTATTTGTTCATGGCAATTTCATATTGATGTGTGTTCATACATACCTATCTCATGTATAATATAATTGTATGTGTTTACATGTGAAACACCAACCAGCAGCCGGGCTAATCAAATCCACCACAAGGTGGCACTGCGAAATTTACATTACCATGGGAGAGATAGGGAGTGAGCCGTCTTAGCATTATAGGGTCTTTGGTACAGTCCTTAAGCGGCTGTCACACCTCGCCGGATTGAGCAACGGACAGAATTGTCTAGTCCGGGCATCATAAGTATCAAAATGTATTAAAATGTGTCAAAATGTTGCGATATCGGGTCAAAGGCCACTGGACGAACGGACATGAAACGGACATGAAACGGACATGAAACGGACATGAAACGGACATGAAACGGACATGAAACGGACATGAAACGGACATGAAACGGACATGAAACGGACATGAAACGGACATGAACGGATAGCCAACGGACGGTAAGTGGACTAAACGGACTCAATCCGGACAAGAACCATAGACGTCAGTCTGGTGGCATCCGTTCCTAGTTTTGTGCATGTTCAAAACTTGTACGGACACAAAAAGGAGTTTGTTCGGTTTCTGGTTTCTGTCCGTTTCCCCCAATCCGGTGAGGTGTGACGGGGCCTTTACACTTACAGTGTGCATAGCATCAGAGAGCATGTATATAAACAGATGAGAGGGACAACTCCCGCGAAAATCGGTAACACAGGCTACAGTGGCGTTCCTGGCGGTTAGTGTTGAACAAGCTTTGAGTTTGCCGGTACATGCAGTGCAAAACATTTGTTTTTATTCAAAATTAATAGAAATGCAGAAGCCTAACCTTATCAATTTAATATAATCCTTTTGGTAAACATGTTTTCTATATGTGTTCCAAGCGGTTTGTGTCTAGGTCATGTGGTTTTAGAGATATTTCACTTTTTCTGTATGAAGATTGCTCACCGCCATTGACAATGCCTTGAGTTTGCCGTATGTGTAGTGCAAAACGTGTATTTTATTCAAAATTAATAGAAATACAGAACCCTAGCCATATGAATTTAATATAGTCTCATCGTTAAATATGTTTTCTATATGTGTTCCAAGCGGTTTGTGTCTAGGTCATGTGGTTTTAGAGATATTTCACTTTTTCTGTACGAAGATTGCTCACGGCCATTGACAATGCCTTGAATTTGACAGCTGTGTCATATACTGTTCAACAACCACCACTTGGACCGCCACAGTCGGCAGCTGTTACACGGTCTAGTATGGGAGTTGTCCCTCTCATCTGTTTATATACACGCTCTCTGATAGCGTGTAGATATATCATGCATATTACACGTAAAGAGAGAGGGAGAAAGAAAGAGCGAGAGAGAAAGAAAGAGTCCGGAATCGGTAAGAGCATGCGCTGTTTTTGTGTGGGGGAGGTTGTGGGTTCCAATCCCACCAAGTCAAACCAGTGACTGGAAAAATGTATACTCGTTGATAAATAGACTACTGCTTGGCATTATTAGGATAGGGCAAGAACTGGATGGCTCGGTGTCAGGATAATGTGTCTGAGTGGGATTTCAGGTCGTGGTGCTGGCGGCCTGGTCTCCCAGTGGGCTGGCGCTAGAAAGTCGCCATGAGTGCGCACTGTCACTAGTCGGTACCTATATTGATATGACCTTAGATGTTGCCAGGACGTAAAACTCCAACAACCAGCCAAGTAATCCACTGACGTCAGAGGGCGGGTTGGTGTTGGAAATCGCATACATTAATACCTTTCTAAATCGACCGACCATGGGACCGACATTAAGTGGTCCATTTAGGGAAGTGTTCGGTTTAGAGAGTTAGAATTTCATTACAATGGTATTATTGGGACCCAAATAAAGTGATCGATATAGGGGAGTGGTTGATCTGTGGAGGTGGTCGGTTAGAGAGTTTTGACTGTATTAAGGCATTGTAATTTAGCTACCATCTTACTTCTTAGCCCTACATTGCATAGTCTTTGTCTGAACACAATGGCTACCCGGCTTAGCACCAGGCTGTGGATAATATCAGCGCTGGAATACACAAATAGCCTTGCCCAATCTCCACCATCGACTGGAGTGCCCATTGATTTATTACACGGGGGGGGACGAGGGGGCGAGGGGGCGAGGGGGCGAGTGGGGGCAAGTGGGGGGGCGGGGTGGGGCCGAGGTGGGGCGGGTGTGGGTGGGGCAGTGAGGTGGGTATTTCGGGGTGGAGCACGGTGGATCTGCAGACTGAATCGACTGGACCTGTCTATCCGTTACACTTTACCTTCGGCTTCATTCCACACTTGGATCACCCAGCGCCAAATTGTCTCATCTTTTCAATTCATAACATCAAGATCAATATGGGAAATGAATTTATATTTGATTTACATTACGAGGTACATGATCATTCGGGTTGCTTGAGTTGCTTACAATGTCGGCGTGCTATTAATTTGCTTACATTTTCTCTGTGGAATTATCTATATTGTTTGTTGTTGTATTATGTCCTAGCAACATCTACGGTCATATTAGGACGGGTACCGACACTTGTGACAGTGCGCCGTCATGGCGACTTTTTAGTACTGCCGCACTAGGAGACAAGGTTGCCGGCACCATGACCCAATATCCCACACAGTCACATTATCCTGACACTGAGCCAACCAGTCCTTTTCCTATCTTATTAATGCCGATCGCCAGGCTTTTTTCTTTGCTTTTTCTTTTAATTGAGGCTGTATTCAGCCTTGTTTTCAATGCTGGCCAGCTGTAGTGTTGGTGTTATCTTTTCACACAGTAGCTGCTGATAAGGCTTTTTAGTAACAAGTGTCATTGGTTTGACTCGGCTGGAATTCGAACTCCCGACCTTCCGCACGGGAAGCCTGCACTCTACCGATTCGGCCACCAGGTCCGAATTATCTATAAGAAACACTCGCATACATATATCATATTTATTAGAGTGACAGGGTTCCTGGTTCGAACCAATCGAGGACCTCTAACACTCAGCCATAGTGATTACAATGTGGGACAGTGGGGGTGGGGAAAACCTCCAGATGGGACTGATCTATGTGACTGCTTGAAGCGAAGTGACTGCAATAGGAATCCTAAATGACGAGGAAGTATTTTGTCTCTACGGATACAATGCTGAGTATGTCATGATCACCGAGGGGAATACATTTATTGAGGTCACAGTATAGATTAACTTACAGATTAACTTACAGATTAACTTACAGATTAACTTACAGATTAACTTACAGATTAACTTACAGATCCTCTTCTGTCTGATCTAGACCCTGTTGGGCCTCTAATGCCAGCTCATTATGGTAAAAAAACAAACTATTTTTGTGCACACATATGGAGGTGGACAGAGCCTTGAAGTCATATAATTGTGGGTGTCCTCTTCAATGCCTATCCAGCCTTCTCTCAAATGCTTCTACTGTTGGTGCTTTAACCACTTGGTCTCCACCCCCCCCCCCCTGCATGCCTCCCCCGCCCTCCCATACACCAGGTGAGCCTATTTGGGACAGACCTGGGCCGCGTTCAGGGTCCGTCTCGGAGGCGCCTCGGCGACGTCTCGGCGATGCTTTTTGGCTTAAATCCGTTCAGGGTGCATCTCAGCGACGTCTCGGCGATGCCTCCCTTTTCAATCAGGAGACAAAAAGCGCCTCGAAAATGGCCGCCGCATGCAGTGGTTTCATCCAATCAGAGTGCAGCATTTCGATTGCAAATGGCCACCACCTATGGGGGCGGCCATTTTCGATTCAATAAACTGCCTTTGCCATTCAGACTAGTGTGACGTCAGGCCCGTCGCCGAGGCGCCTCCGAGATGGAGCCTGACTTGGGACAGACCTGGAGTTCGGTAAGTTCCAGAGAGCAGGGGAGAACAGGGAAAAATGCAGAAGATCCCAACTCAATGCAGGGTGCTTGGGAATCGTTAGGTTGATCTCCATGTTATGAATTACGTTGCTACGCAACATGCACAATGCTCATCTTAGTATCTGACCGGACACGGTGGCCGAATCGGTAGAGTGCAGGCCTCGCGTGCGGGAGATTGGGAGTTCGGTTCCCAGTCGAGTCAAACCAGTGTTCTTAGATCATCATTAATCAATCAATCATGAATCAAGCTTATGATCAAAGGACTGTTATTTTAAGACATGGTCCTGTTTAGGGAATAGAGTTGTTGTTTGTTGGGGATTCATGTTCTAACAAAGTGTAACCGCCAACCAACTGTGGTATCTCTGTAACCGCCCCGCTGTGTCCTCCACACTCACCCGCCGCGCCCAGAAGCCAGACGGGATGGCCGAATAAGTTTGAGCGTCCATCTCCCGGATTTGGTAGATCATGGGATTGGAACCCTGGTCGAGTCAAACCAATGACTTTAAACAAATTAATACTTCTCGCTTCCTATCCAGGCGCTCGGCATTATTAGGATAGGGCAAGGACTGGTTGGCTCAGTGTCAGGATAATGTGACTGAGTGGGATATGAGGTCATATATGGTGCTGGTGGCCTGGTCTCCCAATGGGGCAGTATTATAAAGTCGCCATGACTGCGCATTGTCACAAGTCGGTACCAATCCTAATATGACCTTAGATGTTGCCAGGACGTAAAACTCCAACAACCATCCAGCCAACCGGCCCCCCGCCCTGTGGGAGTGGAAGGGTGACTGCTCGTCGCTGCACCAAAACAAACGTTTCCCCGCCCACCCATTATTCTTGGCGGAGAGCCATCTCTCCTCTATGGCTGTCAGGTTGTGTAATTGCCACCATTCGTCTTCAGGGCCATGAAATCCTGTCCCAGAAGTGCCTCCCATTGGCCATTAATACACCTCTGCGCGCCCATTCATGGGGTGTGGGATGGGGTGAGTAAGGAGTAGGGGTGGGGGGTGGGGGTTTGCGGGAGGGTTGGGGGGAGGAGTATTTCGCCCGATCCCAGCTGACCGTCCGGGATCTCAGTGCTAATAGTACCTCGTCCTGTCGCCAGGGGTTCGATTAATGATGTAATATCCAGGACGGACGTCAGACGTCAGTTCCTCCCCCCTCCCGCCCCCTCCTTTACCCCCTCCACCCCCCCCCATTCGACCCCCCCACCTCCATCCCTCCCTCCCCCCCCCCCACTGGAATAAAAGACACAGCTGCCTGATAGTCGAATCGGTAAGAGCGCTTCTCTGGTTTACGGTTTACTTACCCGTATGGGAGGTTGTGGTTTCAAACCCCGACCGAGCCAAATCAATGATTTACCAAAATTGATACTTGTCGCAATGCTACCTAGCCTGGCACTCTCGGCAGTATTAGGATGGGGAAAGGACTGGTTTTTCTCAGTATTAAGATAATTAATGTAACTGAGTGGGATATTGGGTCATAGTGCCAGTAGTCCCATTTGCCAGTGGGGCAGCACTATAAAGTCACCATCAGCGTGCATTGTATACAAGTTAGTACAACAAAACAAACACAATATACTCTTTATAAGGTCAGACTTTTGTCTCGGCTAATCCAGACCTCATTCACAATATTATTGTGTCAATAACAGGGCTTTGGGCAGTGCATTACCATTCCATGCATGTAACCCTTAGCTGTAATTTTCTCTCCTTACTTTTCTCGATTGACTTTCTCCTGCTCTTTTCTCTCAATGCCTTTCTCCCTTTACTTTTATCACTGATTTTCTTCCCTTACTTTCTCTCATTAACTTTCTTCCTTTTTTTCTTTTGGTACATTAGTTGTTTAAGCAGGGGTAATTTCAGTCGCTGACCATTGGTCTTCCTCATTCCACTGCTCCTTGCCCTATCATAATAATGCTGAGCGCCTGGCTAGGAAGCGAGAAGTATAAATTTTTAAGTCATTGGTTTGACTCAACCAGGATTCTAACCCACGATCCTATGGTCTACCAACACGAGAGACAGACGCTCTAACTCATTCGGCCATCCCGTATGGCTCGACTTTCTTCATTTACTTTCCACCGGACGCGGTGGTCGAATCGGTTGAGCACGGGCCTCGCGTGCAGGAGATCCATAGTTTGGTTCCCGGTTGAGTCAAATGAATGACTTATATAATTGATACCTGTCGCTTCCTAGCCAGGCACTCGGCATTAATAGGATAAGGCAAGAACTGGTTGGCTAAGTGCCAGGATAATGTGACTGAATGGGATATCGGGTCATGGTGCTGGTGGCCTGATTTCCCAGTGGGGCAGCACTATAAAGTCGCCATGAGTGCACTGTCACAAGTCGGTACCTGTAAAACTCCAACAACCAATCATTTACTTTCTTCCATTGACTTTCTTCCCCTATTTTCCTCGATTCACCTTTACCCTTCCATTCTCTCACTGACTTTCTCCCTTTACTTTTATCACTGATGTTCTCCTCTTCCCTTCACCCTCCCCTTTGTCCCATCCACTTTCTCGCCTCACTTTCCCATCATTTACTTTCTCCTCTTATTTTTCTCCATTCATTTCCCCTTCACTTTCTCTCATTGACTCATTGATCTCCTCTCAACGACTTTCTCCCCTTACTTACTCCCCTTACATTTTCCCCTTACTTTCTCCCCTTACTTTCTCTCTTATTTTCTCTCCTTACTTTCTCCCCTTACTTTCTCCCCTTACATTCTCCTCTTACTTTCTCTCCTTACTTTCTCCTCTTACTTTCTCTCCTCTTACTTTCTCTCCTTACTTTCTCCCTTACTTTCTCTCCTTACTTTCTCCCCTTACTTTCTCTCCTTACTTTCTCCTCTTACTTTCTCTCCTTACTTTCTCCTCTTACTTTCTCTCCTTACTTTCTCCCTTACTTTCTCCCCATACTGTCTCCCCTTATTTTCTTGCCTTACTTTCTCCCCTTACTTTCTCCCCTTACTTTCTCCCCTTACTTTCTCTCCTTACATTCTCCCTTACTTTCTCCCCTTTCTTTCTCCCCTTACTTTCTCCCCTTACTTTCTCCCCATAAATTCTCCCCTTTCTTTCTCCCCGTACTTTTCCCTCTTACTTTCTCCCTTACGTTCTCCCCTTACTTTCTCCCCTTTCTCTCTCCCCTTACTTTCTTCCCTTACTTTCACCACTTACTTTCTCCCCTAACTTTCTCCCCTACCTTCTCCTCTTACTTTCTCCCCTAACTGTCTCCCCTTACTTTCTCCTCTTAATTTCTCCGCTTACTTTCTCCCATAACTTTCTCCCCTTACCTTCTCCCCTTATTTTCTCCCCTTACTTTCTCCCATAACTTTCTCCCCTTACTTTGTCCTCTTACTTTCTCCCCTTACTTTCTCCTCCTAATTTCTCATCTTACATTCTCCCCTTACTTTCTCTGCTTACTTCCTCCCCTAACTTTCTCCCCTTCCTTTCTCCCCTTACTTCCTCCCCTTTCTTTCTCCCCTTACTTTCTCCGCTTTCTTTCTCCCCTTACTTTCGCCCCTTACTTTCTCCCCTTACTTTCTCCCCTTACTTTTCTCCCTTACTTTTCCCCTTACTTTCTCCCTTACTTTCTCCCCTTACTTTCTCCTTACTTTCTCCCCTTACTTTCTCCTTACTTTCTCCTTCTTTTCCCCTTACTTTCTCCCCTTACTTTCTCCCCTTACTTTCTCCCCTAACTTTCTCCCCTTACTTTCTCCCCATACTTTCTCCGCTTTCTTTCTCCCCTTACTTTCTCCCCTTACTTTCTCCGCTTTTATTTCTCCCCTTACTTTCTCCCCTTACTTTCTCCCCTTACTTTCTCCCCTTACTTTCTCCCCTTACTTTCTCCCCTTACTTTCTCTCCTTACTGTCTCCCCTTACTTTCTCCCCTTACTTACTCCCCTTACTTCCTTATTATTATTATTTGTATTGTTCTGTTTCGTTATCCTGTTCCTCCTTGTACGTCCTGGCAATATCTACGGTCATATCAAAACGATTGTCTACAGGAACTAGACTAGATTACTTGTCGGTACAGCGAGTGCCCCCCATCCGAGGATTAAATAAATTATATGAAAAAAGCTACCTATCACGACCTTAACTGGGACTAGGTGTTAGCAAAGACCATGTACGATAAGACCCACCACTCAGCGCTTTCATAGAGGAAATTCTGAAATAATCATGCAGTGCTGCCACCCAACAGCAAATAAGGTGCATTGTCGTTGATTAAGTGTAGTAGTAGTTTTCTTACTCAGACATAATCACAAATTGTATTCATGTATGGCACAGATAAAAGTGTTTAAGGTATGTTTGAACTTTAACTTTAGGAGATAATACATTATAATTGTCATACCTTGTCTTTGATGGTACAGCAGTCAGAGTGGGCTAGGGAGCTTCTCCCCTTGGTTCAATGGTACAGCAGTGAGGCTGGGTTAATGTCATGGTCACACCTCACCGGATTGAGCACCGGAGACCACCGGACAAAGTATTTTCTAGTCCGGTGTTGTCCGGTGAAGAAATCTATTGAAATGTATCGAAATGGAGCGTAAAATTGGGTTAATTGCCCCCGGACAACCGGATAAGTACCGTACATGTACCGTACATGTACCGGATGAGAACCGGACGAGAACCGGACACGTAATGGATGGGTACCGGACATGTACCAGACAAAACGGACAAACCGGACACCAACGGATGGGTACCAGACATGTACGGATGGGTACTGGATGGGTACCAGACATGTACCGGACAAACCGGACACCAACTGGACACCTCAGTCTGACGGTGTCCGGTAGAAGTTTTGTGCATGTTCAAGACTTGTACCGGACACCGCTGGACACGACCAGACACCGCCGGATGGTTACCGGACGGTACCTGAACATCGCCGTACACAACCGGACAGTGTCCGGTTCTCGTCCTGTTCCCCAGTCCGTCAAGGTCTGACAGGGCCTTAAGGGACCTGTCAAATTACCTTGTTTGCTGTATTTCACAGGAAAGGACTGAGTGGTGCGTCTTATCATACATTGTCTTTGGTATTAGTAGGACAGCAGGAGGGAGGAGGGTGTCTTGTTGCCTTAGTTCTTAAGAAAATGCAACTGAGTGTGATATTGTACCAGGGTACTGGCACCATGCTATCCCAGTAGGGCAGCACTATTAAACTGCCAAGCGTGCGTGCTCTCACAAGTCTTAAAATTAGCTTAGTACGCCGCCCTGCTATGACCTCAGATGTTATTAGAACGTAAAACATCCCAACCACCTACTCACTCTTCCCTGTTGCAACACCTGTCGCACACAACCACGTGTTTCCGGTCCCACCAATAGCTCTTTTCTCACCTTCTTTATCTCCTCCTCCATCTTCCATTCCCCAGGTGCCTGGGGAGGGGCCATTTTTTGTTGGGGGGAAGCAGGGGGGGGCGGAGTTGAACAACTTGTCTCAGACCTTCTATGATGTGGCAGGTAGGAGCTTTCAATGCGGCATTTAACAACCAATTGTAAATAAGGCCAGATAATCAGAATACTTGTTTAGCGTCCCCGCCCGACCTGAGAAATGCCCCCTTACTGGAAAATTTTATGTTTTTTTACGTGTCAATAAACCCTTCAAATAAAATATTGAAACTCAAAACAATGCTTTCCCGCCTATTATAATGATTGTGCAATGACCGAAGAACTTCATCCTGACCATTTTATAGTAATTTTAATGTTTTCTTATTCAATTTCTAGCTAGAAAGTGTCTATGGTTTTCTCTACCATCCTATTATGCCTTCTGACCATCAATACCATGGTTATTTTTTGTCTTCCTGTACATAGGGGAGCGGGACATAGCTCAGGCGGTGGCATGTCCACCTGTGAAGGCTTTAATCATCCTATCGATCCTGCTCAGTGGACACATTTGCAGTTTGGGCTATTTTCCGTTCCAACCAGTGGTCCACAACTGGTTCATCAAAGGTGGTGGTATGTGCTGTCCTGTGCATATAAAAGACCCCTTGCTGCTTATTGGAAAGAGTAGCCTATGTGGCAGCACTGGCTTTCCTCCAAAGAAATATGTCAGAATGACCACATCTTTGACATCCAATAGCCGATGATAAAAATCTATGTGTTCTAGAGGCGTTGTTAAATAAAATAAGCTTGGCTTTAATCCCGGTTTTGAATGCACGCACCGATGATAACAGCACAGTTTACGCAGTGTGTTCCCCACAGAACGGATCTCCATATTGGTTGGTTCTTGGAGTTTTTTGTCATGGTAACATCGAAGGTCATATCAGGATGGGCACCGCCTTGTGACAGTGCACACTCATGGTAACTTTATAGTGCTGCCCCACTGGGAAATCATTCCACCAGCACCATGACCCGATATCCTACTCAGTCATATTATCCTGGCACTTAGCCAACCAGTCCGGGTCTCCAGAACAGGGCTGCTAAAAAAGCCGAAAGAAAAAAGTGACGCCAAGCTGGGTTATGGAGATAACCGCATCAATTTGTAGTTTAATGCATTAAGTATATAGTTCAAATGCCTATCTATCATAGCCCGCTCTGCTTCAAGTGAACAATTGATTAAATCATGTAGATTAATAGGCTTTGAAAGTTTAATCTCGTGGCCATCATCTTGGTGGTTTTTATCATTCTCTCTCAATTCATCAACTCTACACCAATATGGATAAACAGTGCACACTGGAACCAGGTCCTCTACCTCTTATTCCTATCAAAGCATTTTTACTCGGATTTAGACAGTTGTCATTCGCGCCTAATCTGAGTTGGGGTGAATACTTTATCTAAGTTTTACACCTTAACCAAATGCCTTAACTCATAACGCCTAACTTACTATGATGGCTGACCCACTGACCGAGTAATCGACCTATTATATTTAATGTATCCCCAGTCTCTCGATTTCCGCCTTTTAATTTGTAATTTCCCATGAAAGAATCATTTTAGCTTGGTTGGTGGTTTTTTGTTTTTTTCTTTGGGGAGGGGGGTTTGGTGGTTTTTTTTACGGATACCTTTCATCAGAATGCATCAGAATGCGCCATTTTGTATCACTTTTTTCGGAACGCGACCCCCCCCCCCTGCCACACCCTCTCCCCTCCCCCTTAGCGATGATAGTTCTCCTTATTTATCAATTGTGTATTAGGGAGATCTCTGTACTCACAATATCACACCCCTAAGGCCCGGTCACATACACGTTAGTGGAGTAGTTGAACGTAGTGGAGGCTAGCCTAGTTGAACGTAGTTGAATGTAATTGAACGTAGTTGAACGTAGCGCAACGTACCAGCATCCATACTTCTCCATGATGATAATGTGATAAGAACGTCTGTTGACCGTGAGTTCTGATTTAAGCTTTGGACATGTTCAAAAGCTACGTTTGAGGCAGACGTAGCCTCCGTGATAATAATCTACTCTAGAGTACTATAACGTACTCTAGCATACTCTAGCATAAGTCTTAATGTACTCTAGCATACTCTAGCATACTCTAGCATATCCTAGTGTACTTGGACCCACACAAAACCTTGGCTGTTCTGCCGTGGTCACATAGCCGTTAGTGGACAAAGTTGAATCTAGTTGAACGTAGTGGAGGGTAATGTAGTTGAACGTAGTTGAACGTTGTTGAATGTAGTTGGATGTACCAGGATCCGTACTGTAGCATACTGGGATACATACCGTAACGTATTTATCCATACTATTAGGTGGGTCATCAACCAAAGACTGCCGTACCTTACCGTATTTGAATGTAGTGACAGCACGGTTCACCCATGTTATTCCATCTACGTTCAACTACGTTCACTAACGTATGTGTGACCGGCCCTTTACCTACCTGGCACCTCGGACCGGGCACAGTGGCCGAATCGGTAGAGCACGGACCTCGCGTGCTGGAGATCGGAAGTTCTTGGTCGAGTCAAACCAATGACTTTATAAAATTGATACTTGCCGCTTCCTAGCCTAGCACTCAGCATTAATACATAATAGGATAGGGCAAGGACTGGTTAGCTCAGTGTCAGGATAATGTGACTGAGTGGGATATCGGGTCATGGTGCTGGTGGCCTGGCCTCCTAGTGGGGCAGCACTATTAAAGTCGCCATGAGTGTGCACTGTCAGTGTCACAAGTCGGTACCCATCCTGATATGACCTTAGATGTTGCCAGGACCTAAAACTCCAGCAACAAACGAACAAAACATGGCACCTCTGCAGTAATGGAACCTCGGCTTCAACTCCGGCCGGGCCTGCCGGACATTGCATTTGCTAGTTTGTGCATGTTTCGAGTGTCGTTAACGGGTGCTTTTCCATTTCACTGCCCGAGTCCAGTGGGCACTGTAGGCCCATATAAGGTGCGCAGTCGCATGTTTGCGTCATATAGCCGAGAAGGGAAGCACGTGGTACGCAGTCCTAATATGGGTGAGGTGGGTGGGTTGCTTAAAGTTGCATCGTCCGATGGTTTTGAATTTCTGTATTTTTTCTGAGATAAATATATTAGATCGATCACTAGTATCTAATTTACATCAGTTCAAAGTTACTTTTATTTTAAATGGTGAACCTTTGAGATATTTTGAGTGCAAACATGGAAAATTAGTTTTGGCATGCTTGCCAAAACTCTTTGACACCATAAACTTCTGCAGTAACAGGTTCTGTTAAATTGACTCAGTATTTCTTTATACACAGAAACAAATGCTTAATAATTGCATCAGTATCTTAGTTGGATATGTAAAATCAAATCTAGATAATTGGGTTGGTTTTGAAAATTTGATATTTCATCGGACTATGCAGCTTTAAAAGGGGGAGAGTGTATGGGATAGGGGGAGGAGCCGAGGAGGAGAGGAGATGGTTGGTTGGTTGTTGGAATTTTACGTCCTGGCAACCTCTAGGGTCATATCAGGATGGGTACCGCCTTGTGACAGTGCACACTCATGACTACTTTATAGTGCTGCCCCACTGGGAGTGTAGGCCGCCAGCACCATGACGTTATAGCCCACTTAGTCACATTATCCTGGCACTGAGGCAACCAGTCCTTGTCCTATCCTAATAATGCCGAGCACCTGGTAGCGACAAGTATCAATCTTTAAGTCATTGGTTTGACTCGACTAGGGTTCGGACCGCTGGGTTCGAATCCCACGATCTACCAAAACGGGAGATGGACGGTCAACTCATTCGGACACCCAGTCTGGTGTCAGGAGGGGAGGAGAAGGAGAAGGTCATTGAGTTTGTTATTAAAAAAACTACCCATACTCCCCCACCCCCAAACTCTCCCAAGTACAAGATGTGATGGCCAAATTGGTAGAGCGAAGGCCTCCCGTGCGGAAGGTTGGGAGTTCAGTTCCTGGTCTAGTAAAACCAATGACGTACACAATTGATACTTGTCGTTTCCCAGCCAGGTGCTCTGCATTATTAGGATAGGGCATGTACTGGTTGGTTCGGTGTCAGGATAAACTGACTGAGTGGGTTTTGTTAGTTTGTTTGTTGTTGTTTTAAATCCTAGCAACATCTAAGGTCATATCAGGACGGGTACCGACTTGTGACAGTGCGCACTCATGGCAATTGTATTGTGCTTCCCCACTGGAAGACCAGGCCACCAGCACCATGACCTGATATCCCACTCAGTCATGTTATCCTGACACTGAGCCAACCAGTCCTTGCCCTATCCTAATAATGCCGAGCACCTGGCTAGGAAGTGGCAAGTATCAATTTTTAAGTCATGGTTTTGACTCAACCAGCTGTAATATCTTGGGTCTCCGGCCGTCAGGGCCCCAGATACCATTTACTCTTCCCAGGTGCGTTCTGACAACTGTCTGTCAGTTCCCACCTGATGCCCCTCTCAAACAAACTCATAAGGAAGAAAGGGAAGACAAGTCGCGCAAGATTGACAGTGAAGAAGTTGTGCTTTATTGGCATCAACTGCTGTTCACCTACTAGTGACCTATCACCGTCACTCCTTATGTACTGTCCACACAGATCCTCATTACTCTTGTTAGTGTCTAGAAGAATCAGTGCCTACAGCCCATTGAACCAGAGTCCCATGGTTGTTGCACACAGCTCAGTGTCTTTGGAATAGCTGCTGCTAGTTTGTGTATAGAAAGTGGAGCCTCAGACAGAGTGTCTGGGTTCCTGGACAAGAGAAGAGATGCCTCCTGCTAGAGTGCCTAGCCAAGAAGAAGTGAATGAATAATGCCTAGAGTGAGGGCTGTGTGTCAGGTGTAAGGGATGCAGGTGACTGGGCCTCCCACAGCCAGCCAATCAGACACCCTCTACAGCCTGGGGGCGACGCCCTAATAGGGGGCAGCTGTCACTCAATCCCAGCTGCAGGTGGTGTCCATAATGTATGCAGGATGGCTGGGTGTGATTGCCCATCGGCCCCGTGGTAACAGGTAGTTGTAGACAGTTACAATAAAAATATATTAAAAATGTCCTTCCCCTCCACTTGCACTCTTACTGGTGCATAGAGGGAACATTTCACTAAACATTAACTGTCTCTTACATATGAACATCACGTCATAATCTCGGGCACTATGTGTTATCATATTTTCCACATAGTCTCTTATGTCACACAGCGAGTGGGGCACCCATTGCTTCTCTGTTACATAACCTTGGTCCCCACTCCGTCGCCCAAGAATAGTAATGCTCTCTGCCAATATATAAATCCAAACCGAAAATCCGTATATTTTTACACAGGGTTTGAACCCACGATCCCATGTGTTCAGATCCCCTGATCTCCCAAAACAGGAGGCGGACACTTAACTCAGCTCATTCAGCCACCCCGTCTGGTGACTGAATGGGACATGGATGGGTAATGTGAATAACAAAAGTGTTATTGAAATCTGGCATGGCACCCAGGCCCAGCCCTAAAGAAAAGAAAACAGTAGTAGTATAATGGGTGGGCGGGGGAAAAAGTGTGCACATCACTGGCTCGCCAATAATTGAGGAGATGGAAGCGAGCCGGGCACGGCATGAAAAAAGGTGTGAATGTGTGCTGGCCAATCGGGTGGATGGATGGTGGACTCATCTGTCCACTCGAAGTAGAGTCCAAAGCATAGCGGGCTGCGTTGGAGGCGTGTCATTCATACTGAATCAAACACAATGACAACATTGCAACCAATCTACTTCTTTTTAGTTTAGACAGGGGGGGGGGGTTGTTAATGGGTCAGCTGTAGAGATATTTTAAGTCAAAATATGCTAAATTAATTTTTGCATTCAAGTCGAAATGCTGGACATCATAGAAGTCAGCAAGGTTTTCTGTGGTTGATTCGCTATAGAGTGTCTGACTTTTTTCTAGGTCAGACTCCTAATCTGAAGGTTGGTGGTTCGATTCTCCCTGCTATCACCTTTGCCAATTTGGATTTCCACCACTGTGTATAACCTACAGCATCATCAAAGACCAGTTGCTCTCATACCATGTCTATGTGGTGTGGGAGGTTAGTAAACCCTTGAGTTGGTAAAAGTGTAGGGTCAGGCTTTCTATCGACCAACTGTCTAATGGTGAAAACAAGTCTATTCAGGCTTATTCATGACAGGCAGCATGAATCTTCAAGAAAAGAACAAAAATAAAGTAGTATTCCTTCACTGTAGCATTTAAAATACCATCTTCTATTGATCAAGTGTGGTATATGAACTCAAATTCCTTAATCCATTCATTCATCGCAATTTGTACTCACCGGATTTTTTAAGCAACCCTTCATTTGGGACATTCTATTATAAATGATTGGTGGACATGGAAGACCGGAAGTCACCGAGTAAGTCACAACTTGCTTGTGGGGTTGTTTGTAACCTTACGATGGTTACCGGCTGCAGGTCTGTAGCAATATAGAAAGGCCCCGATAAATCGGTCCAATCTTTGGTTGAAGATTAATCTTCAGTAGGGACAGTTGTAGAAGCTAGGGATGTCTTTACAACATTCAAAACGGCGAAGCGTTGGGGCAGCCCCGAATCTCTCCGGTCCGGCGGTAGCAGAGCACTTGTATCCAGTCAACAGCAGCAAGGGTTTAGGAGGAAGGGACGGGCAAATGGAGGTACAGCGGTTCCAGCAACAAGAACAAAGCGAGAGAAACGATAAGGTACAGTGCCCCACCAAAACACACAACTCCCCTGGGAGAAAAAAAAGGGTCGAGTCTAGGAAATAGAAATGAGGAGAGTTGAGTCAAAGGACCGTGTCTATTTGCTCTATGCTGACCATCCAGCGAGCCAAAGACACAAACAGAGTAAGAGTAGAAAATGAAATGCTGGCAGGCTCCCCTTCCTGGAACTCTTTTCAGACATATCAAGGAAGAGCAAGGCCAGCTGAGTGGAGATAGAGAGAGTTGTAGATGAAGTGCGGTCCGGATAGCAAGTGCCACAAGTTGTTTCTTTAAACAGTTGTTTGGCAGTGGAGTTTAAAATATATATAATTTGGAAAATGTTATTTATTTTGTGAGTTTTGTGGGATTTTATGCAGGCGGATCACATTCTAAGCGGATAGCGATTAAATCCATGTTTGATGGTGAAATAAAAATAAAAATAAAAATTTGAAAATGTGTG
This sequence comes from Branchipolynoe longqiensis, assembly GCA_030323885.1. Lineage (NCBI taxonomy): Eukaryota > Metazoa > Annelida > Polychaeta > Phyllodocida > Polynoidae > Branchipolynoe > Branchipolynoe longqiensis. The sequence continues at coordinate 19,224,859 of CM059196.1, forward strand.
CAACGTAATGCCAACCTCCTCTGGTTAGTGGGGAGAGGCGCTGATGGTCACGTGGGTGGGTGGGGGGGGGGGGGGGGGGGGTTATCGCGGATGGCGACTAAATCCATGTTCGATGGTGAAATAAAAAATTCAAATAAATCTTAAATTGTATATTCAAAACCGATAGATGGCAACGTAATGCCAACCTCCTCTGGTAAATTAATGGGGAGAGGTTGTGATGGTCGCGTGGGTGGGGGTGGGGTGGGGAGGGGTGCGGGGGGGGGGTTGTGGTTGTTGTGGGTTGTTTGGTGGGTGGATATTCACGGCGAGGTTGTGACGATGAAGTGGATAAGACCAGATACTGCCGGTCAACAATCTGGTGTCCGGGTGTGAAGTCGATACCCGCCTCACCTCCAGTAGGCGGACGGGTATGTGCGTGTGCGTGTGCGTGTGCGTGTGTGTGTGCGTGTGCGTGTGCGTGTGCGTGTGCGTGTGCGTGTGCGTGTGCGTGTGCGTGTGCGTGTGCGTGTGCGTGTGCGTGTGCGGTGCGTGTGCGTGTGCGTGTGCGTGTGCGTGTGCGTGTGCGTGTGCGTGTGCGTGTGCGTGTGCGTGTGCGTGTGTGTGTGTGCGTGTGCGTGTGCGTACGTGTGTGTGTCCGTGTGTGTGTTGTGTGTGTGTGGAGGTGGGAGGGGAGGGTGTACACTTACATGGTTAGTGTCTCCCCAAAGACAGATCACACCGAGCCGTGGATGATGGAGGAAGGGTGTGGTGCCAGCCCCCCTCCGCCCCCTCCCCCTCTCCCCCAGCTCCGCCCCCGACCCTCTCCCCCAGCCCCACCCCTCGCCACCACCCTCTCCCCCGACCCCAGCCCCCCGACACCAGCCCCACGACCCCAGCCCCCTAACCCCCGCACCCTCCCCCCTCCACCATCCCCTCACCTGGTTTCGCTGCTGAATTCACGGAATTCAGGGATATATTTTCATTGAAAGTCATCCGCTTTCACTAAAAGAATTCCGAAACATTTTCACTGAAAGTCATCGATTTCTACTAAAAAAAAAAAAGAATTCGGAAACATAGATGAATTTTACTAAAAGAATTCCGAAACATTTTCACTGAAATTCATCGAATTTTACTAAAAGAATTCGGAACCATTTCACTCAAAGTCATCGACTTTCACTAAAAAAGAATTCGGAAACATTTCCACTGAAACTGAAAGTCATCGACTTTTACTAAAAAAAAAAGAATTCGGAAACATTTTCACTAAAAGTCATCGACTTTTGCTCAAAGAGTAACACTAACAAGCGCGTGCTAGATTTCGTCTGCCCTTGATCGATAGTGACGGTAGATGGCATTTAGCGGCAGCAGATCCTGTTATATATTTTTTTTAACGGAAAAAAATTGAAACCGCGCGAAACTGAGGATGTGTCAAATGGAGGTCATATGGTTTCTATATTTGTCAAGGGAGGCTAGCACCTGATTCTCTAAGCCGGGTGTTGCGGTTTGAGATTGTACCCGGTTTCAAATTGTCCTTTTCACAATGCGCATGTGTCAAAGTTGAATGGCATTTCCGCCGGATTGAGATTGTACCGATTTTTCGCGCTATGCATTACTCTTTGCTTTGCCGTGGGCCACATTTAGAGGTATTAACAAGCTGTCTTTTGCATCATGTAGATGAAATTTTCTTCATCTGGGTCTTCAAATCTTTTTTGGGGGTAAATATAGTTTATTCATTGAATAAAGTGTTTTGTCAGCGCCGTGGCACTGGTCTTCCAGCCATGTGACAATACAGTTATTTACAATATATGTACATGTAGTCTGATATTGTCATCAGCAGCTAGCTCAAGTCAGTTGAAATATTTTGAATCAGTTTAATGAAAATTGTTCTGAATTCTCTATTTTTCGTTTATCAAAAACCTCTGTAAATCTCTCAAATTTGACGATCTTCATCTCTGAAACTACCATATTCATTTTCACATACCTATTTTCTATCAATTGACCAATTTTCATGAAGATTGAGTGATCAGACTCTCAGCAATAGGGGACATTCTCAAACCGGGAACATTCTCAAACCGCAGCAGCTGCAGTTTGAAATTGTCCTTCGACTTTGACGCATGCATGCGCATTGTGAAAAGGCCCATTTTAAACTGGGTACAATCTCAAACCGGTACACCAGGATGGAAATGCTAGATGGTCGTCCCATTTATTGATTTTGGCGTCTGCCCAGTAGATATGAGCGTGACACAGATATAGAGTGTTGCGATTCTGATAACAGTGCGTCATCTACTCGAAGATAGGCACACGCCTTGAAATAGGGCGATAATAGGGATTTGGCATGTCGCATACGTGAATACCGAATCGCTGTGCTGGGGGGTTGGTGTGTGTATTTAGGGTTTTCTTTTGTAAAAGTTGTATTCATCTGAACATATTATTTTGCCAGGGCCGAAGCACTCAGGATGATTTCTATATAGGCCTACTATAATGGAATTTATATCTTTTAATCAGTGCATCTTAAACTGCGACACCTGGATGGAAATGCTAGATGGTCGTCCCATTTATTGATTTTGGCATCTGCCCAGTAGATATGAGCGTGACACAGATATAGAGTGCGGTGTTTCTGTTAACAGTGCATCATCTATTCGAAGATAGGTGCATGCCTAAATATAGGGCAATATATTAATAGGGATTTGGCATGTCGAATAGGTGAACACCGGATCGCTGTGCTGGGGGGGTGGTGTTTTTTCTTAGGGTTTTCTTTGGTAACAGTTGTATTCATCTGAATATATTATTTTGTCAGCGCCGAAGCACTCAGGATGGTTTCTATATAGGCCTACTATAATGGAATTTGTATTTTTTAATCAGTGCATCTCATGAAGTGAAATGAGGGTTAGGTCAGAGTCATTAGTTAGTCCAGTACTTTTAGAGTCCAGCAGATGGACTGGCCGAATGAGTTAGAGCATCCGTCTGCCTTGATGGTAGATTGTGGGATCGCGGATTCTAACCCTGGTCGAGTCAAACCAATGACTTACAAATTTATACTTGTCACTTCCTAGCCTGGCACTCTGCATTACTAGAATAGGGCAAGGAGCAGTGGAATGAGGAAGACCAATCGTCCGCGATTGAAATTTCCCCTGCTTAATCCACTAATGTAAAGAAAAACATATAAAAATGTTAAAAATAGTGTCGGATATTTGGGGTGGGTGGGGGATGTTGGGTGGGCACACCCAATCCTACACAACGCGTGGTCAGATGTCGGGATGATAGATGGCGATGCAGCTGCTGCTCCATGGGTGGAAGCGGCCGGCAGCATGCATGCATGCGCATTGTGAAAAGGCCCGTTTTAAACTGGGTACAATCTCAAACTCGACTGTGCCGGTAGGCTGCGTGGGGCGGAGGTCTTTTTCCCATGCTGTGAATTACGCATGTCACGGATAACATGGACAATTGGAACAAAATGCATATTAGTATATTATACCGTATACGTCCCAATAGACGAGCACTGTGCGAGTGCAGACACATGGATGTGCGTCTATTCAAAGTTAAAGAATTTCATGGATTTGTCCCTGTCGTGCCTCTGAAATAAAGTGGGATCGTCTTATTTTATGTCCATTCAGTCTGAATATGATCGTACATTTGTGTGTGCTTTCAATCTTGAAATTGGGGGGGGGGGGGGGGGGGGTGCTTCTATTGGGTAGCATGCTTCTATTGGGACATATACGGTATATAGACCAGACGGGATGCCGGAATGAGTTGAGCATCCGTCTCCCGTTTTGGTAGATCGTGGGATTCGAACCCATGGGTTCGAACCCTGATCGACTCAAACCAATGACATAAAATATTATACTTGTTGCTTCCTAGCCAGGCTCTCGGCATTATTAGGATAGGGCAAGGATGACTCAGTTGGTTGACTCAGTGGCAGGATAATGTGACTGAGTAGTCATGGTGCAGGCGGCTGAGTCTCCCAGTGGGGCGGCACCATAAAGTTGCCATGAGTGTGCACTGTCACAAGTCGCTACCCATCCTGATATGACCTTAAATGTTGCAAGGATCTAAAACTCCGCCAACCAACCATATATATACAGTAACACCTTTCTAAATCGACCGACCATGGGACCGATTTTAAATGGTCCATTTTGGGAGGTGGTTGGTTCAGGGAGTTTTTTTTGTATCATTACAATGGTAATCTATGGGCGATTGTTGGGGACCAACAAAAATCGATCAATATAGGGGGAGTGGTCGATCTGTGGAGGTGGTCGGTTAGAGAGGTTTTACTATATATATGTGCCCGGAGCCGACATCTCCCCCCCCCCCCTCATATGCATATATATAGATATATATATATATATATATATATATATAAATAAACTTCGGAGCGAGTGGCGTGTTGCGTCCCGCGCAGGGGGGCGGCGAAGAGCAGCGGACCCCCACCCCGCTCACGTGGGGGGGGGGGGGGGATGAACTCCAAAGCTTATTAAATGCGATAATGGGATTAACACATCCATATATATACATCAAGGCCAGCTGAAGCGCATGTACATGTAACCATCGTCATTTGTGGAAAATGGCGTCAGTGAAAATACGAAGTATGGGGGGAGAGAGGAAGGGGGAGGGGGGGCGGGCGTCTGTGAAGAATGGGTGGTATTTGGGGGGAGGAATAGGAGGGAGGGGCAGACGATCGTAGATATTCCAAAACGAGGTTTCGGAGAGTCGTTTCGGAGCACCGAAGTGGTCGTGAATTTTCCCCCGACTGTGCCTGGCGTGCCGTCCGTCACGTTATCAATTTCCGAGAGCCACTTTACTTCAGCAATGTCCGGAGCTACACACGCCTTGTCCTGTACCGAGAACTAATTATCCTGTCTTGTCGACGCGCAGGCGCCGCTGCAGCCTATTTCCGGTTATGCGATGTATGCGCGAGCGCAACAGCCCATGGGGTGGTGTCGAGGGGAAGGGGGGAGGAGGGAGATGGGGGAGTGGTAGGGGAAGGAGATGGGGTGGGGGGGAGGGGGGAGATGTCGGCTCCGGACAATTACAACGAGGCTCATGCAAACTTCAGAACGAGGCCGCAGGACGCGGCCAAAACGAAAGCGAGTCTGCGTATTGTTTTTTTTGTATTTTTTTGGTCCAATAGTTGTTTAAGCAGGGGAAATTTCAGTCATAGACGACTGGTCTTCCTCATTCCACTGCTGGTCGATAGAAAGCCCGAGCCTACACTTTTACCGACCCAAGGGATTTTTAACCTCCCAAACCACCTAGACATGGTATGAGAGCAACCGGCCTTTGATGACGCTGTAAGTTATACACAGCGGTGGAAATCAAATTGGCAGAGCTGGGGGCACGGGGAATCGAACCGCCGACCCTCAGATTAGGAGTTGATTATCAGTATTTTGTTTGTTTTTGTTTCCTTTTTGCTATTAGGCTGTCACTTGCTTTTATTAAGCCGTAGAAAGCGACTTGTATAGTTCGGGTTACATTTTGTGTGTGAACGGGCGTCTGAGGCGGATTAGGCCTGAATCGATTCCTGTGATCTGGTTTCTGTAAACCACCTCTCGAGGTAGTTTACGTGAGTCGATTTCTGTGAATCGATTTATTTTTCTCGTGTGGACGCACTGAGGCGGATTAAGGACGTGACACGCATGCGCAGTCGAGACCTTAGTTTGTTGACTTTCCGGTCGATCAAAAGCGCATATTATATAATTTGGTCTATGAACCAGATAGAGGTTCACATATATTTTGTTTGTCATTTATTTATAGGTTTTCACTGCCCAGCAAAGGTTTTGACCGTTCCAAACCAATACGATTCAGTACATACTTATCTAGGTCGAACCCACTATCTCGTACTTGCTCATGTGCAGATATCGACTTCCGGCCCAAGTAGTGCCCATGTGAACGGGCGGCTAATTCAACTCCTGCTATCCGCCTTGTCTAAATCGCTTTAGATTTTGTCAATGTGAACACGGCTTTAGATGGAGTGGGATGTAGCTCAGGCGTAGAGTGCCCACCTGTCAAGCTGTCGGTCATCGGATCAATCCTTCTCAGTGGACCCATTTTCAGTTTGGGCTATTTTCCATTCTAACCAGTGGTCCACAACTGGTTCATCAAAGGTTGTGGTATGTGCTGTCATGTCTGTGGGAGAGTGCATATAAAAGAGCCCTTGCTGCTTATCGGAAAGAGTAGCCTATGTGGTGGCAGCAGGTTTCCTCCAAAGAAATATGTCAGAATGACCATATGATTGACGTCCAATGGATAAAAATCAATGTGCTCTAGAGGAGTTGTTAAGTAAAACAAACTTTACTTTACTTGTTATTAGGACACCTAAGTCAGAGCCATGCGCAATTCATGCATTGTGGTTCAGTCCAGAGTCCAGCATCGGCCCCGCCTTGTGGTGCGTGGAGAGTGAATTATGGGATGGGGGAGGGTAAAGGGGGTGTTATCGTCACTGGTCTTCTAACTGTATTCATATATTATCGACTCTGTCACTGCGGGATTGATATGTACTCACTTTGTTCGTATGCCTCGGTAAAGGCCCAGTCACACCTTACCGGACTGGGGAACCGGACGAGAACAGGACACTGTTCGGCACTGTATGGCGATGACCAGTACATGTCCGGTACTCATCCGGCGGTGTCCGGTGGTGTCCGGCGGTGTCCGGTACAAGTTTTGAACATGCACAAAACTTCTACCAGACACCGCCGGACTGACGTGTCAGGTTGGTGTCCGGTTTGTCGGGTACATGTCCGGTACCCATCCGGTACCCATCCATACATGTCCGGTACCCATCCGTTGGTATCCGGTTTGTCTGTTTTGTCTGGTACATGTCTGGTACCCATCCATTACGTGTCCGGTTCTCATCCGGTTCTCATCCGGTTCTCGTCCGGTACATGTACGGTACTTGTCCGGTCGCCCGGCGGCAATTGACCCAATTCCGCTCCATTTCGATACATTTCGATACATTTTCTGTACCGGTACGGTGTGACAGGCGCTTAAGAGGCTATAGATTTCTCGCTTGGCTTGTCTCTGCCCCATTCACTCTGCAAGTGTTGCTTATAAGTCTACGTATTACTGATAAGGATGTTTATTCAAGCTATTGTCATAAGATTTACCATCCCACTAATAATATTAATATGCCGTCTTGTGTGGTCTTTGCAGCCATGATCTTTGTGATGTATAAACATTTGTACGCGAATGTTGTTATGTATGTAGTTGTCCTCCTATTATTATTATTATTTGTCACTACCTATTACTCCTGTAACCTCTGCTTGACGTGTGAGCGTGACGTAGCTCAGGCAGTAGATTGTCCACCTGTGAAGGTGTGGGTCATCTGATCGATCCTGCTCAGTGGACACATTTGCATTTGGGCCATTTTTTGTTTCAACCAGTGGTCCACAACTGGTTCATCAAAGGCAGTGGTATGTGATGCCCTGTCTGTGGGAAAGTGCCTATAAAAGACCCCTTGCTGCTTATCGGAAAGAGTAGCCTATGTGGTGGAAGCGGGTTTCTTTAAAAAAATATGTCAGAATGGCCATATGATTGATGTCCAATAGCCGATGATAAAAATCAATGCGTTCTACAGGCGGCGTTAAAGCAAACAACAAAATTTCTGCATTATATTTCCTTGCTGTTTGGGTTACGGGAGCTTGGTGTGTGACCTGGGGGTTGATCTGCTGCTACCAAGCAGCTCCCTTGTTTCTCCACTCCTCCCTCCAGGTGGCGCATCGTCCCCCGCCTATCTACCCATTGATGTTGCTCCAAATAAATGTAACGGTAGGTCTTAAGGGACAGCCAGGGGATTAGGCTCAATCCAAACTCATGTGGTCAGTGGTGGTGGCTCCTATTTGTTATGGAATAAAATAATATATTCATACTATCTTTAACTTGTGTGGTGCATGGTGCATGGGTTAAGGCATGGGTTAAGGCTAGGCTCCACCTCAATCCCTGGACCTATATTGTGTTAAACTGTCATTATATATATATATTTTACCTCGGTAAACAGCCTCAGGCTAGCCTCAGGCTAGGGAGAGGTAAGCACGTCCGGTACCAGCAATTAGCATATACAACTCACGACTGGATAACGTGTCGTTGGGTTGCTCCGGCAAAATTAGTCTACATACAAGCAAATACGCAGTAAGTATAATAAAAACTGTGGTTAGCTTAATTATGATGCATTAGAGCATCATTATGGAAAGTTTAGACTTTCGTTGGTCCAATTTGGACGAGTTATTTGGTTATAAACAACCAAGGATAGAACACTCGAGTGGGTTTCTCGAAGGAACCAAACCGGTCATTAGCGGTTATGTCAACACCCGGGTCACCGTGTGACTATGGGTAGAGATGTGGGTTTCGCCCTATCTCATGTGGAAATTCTCTCGTACTCTAATAGAGAGTAATGTTGGAGATGCTCCTGGGTTTCTTTTATAGACTCCCCTAGACAAAACTTTTTCAGGCGTTTCTCCGAGTTTCGTAGCATTTTCTCCAACTTGTTGACGTAGTAGTCACAGGTGGGAGAAGTGTGCGGAACAGAGGGATGGGCGGGCCGATACACTGGTCCCGACCCCGCGTAAGGTTTGGGCTTGACCCACAACCCACGCACAAATTTAGCTTATTACGCCTGTGTTATAACGGTATAAACACGTTCTCTAACACCAATAGATGTCCAAATGAGTTTGAAACAACCATATTGTGACATATATATATACCGGGACTGACCAAAAATTTTTGTTTCAGCTCCCGATGGCCACGAAGCGGAGTAAGCGCGGTGCAGCAGCAGCCGAGGGGCGTGTTCCGAGTGGAGTGGACGAGGAGTACGACTCCTCACCTGTGTTGTCGGCAGGGCCGTCGACACAGCCCCGGGCGCATATCCTCTCCGACCCGGACGAGGACGCAGTGCCTGATGTGCCTGCGCCTCCAGATTGGGAGGCTCGCTTTGCACGGTTGGAAAGCCACATCTTGACTTCCAAATCGCCCGTGTCTCGGAAGCGGCGTAGGCCGTGTGTCCAAGAGGATTCGTATGAGGATTTCTTGGACACAGACTCAGCGGTGGAGCTTAAGGCTCCTCCTCCTCCTTCTCCTAAACGGAGGAAGAAGAAGAAACAGGTGATTTCTTCGGGTGATGAATTCACCAAGGAGCGGGCAGAGACTGGTTTTCGCAAAAAGCGGAAGACTAAGTCCAAAAAGAAGAAGAGGAAGAGGAAATATTCTTCTTCTGATTCGTCCACTGAGTCTACTTCTACGGAATCAGACTCAGACACCATATATGAAGGTGTCTATGCGGACATTGGCACTAAAGTGGCTAAGAAGGTGGAGAAGCCAAAGGCTAAGCGGGTTAAAACCACTACGCTTATGCGCGAGACCGTGAATGGTCATTTCCGCACGTTTAAACCGGCGGAGGTTATCTCCAAGTTAGGAGATGAGTTAACAGGCATAAAGGGTGTTCCCAACTCCATCATTAAAGAAATGGATCGGGATGTCAATATGACGGATGACCGTAAGAAGTTTGAGGATGTGTTGCACACAGTGCATAAGGCAGTGTTGGCTACCCTAACAGCTATTGTTCCTGTGGCTAATAGGATGCAGAGTGAAAATAAGTTCTCGTCTTTGGCTAAGACAATGGACAAAGGCATTGCAGTGTTAGTTTCGAAGATATGAAAATGTCTTCAAGTCAGTTTGCACAGATGCTGGCAAAGAAGTGGCTCGCTCTAAGAAGGTTACCGATAATGAGGGGAAGGAGTTTACGCTTTATCTTGCTCCAGAGCCGATTAAAGGGAAACCCTTAGATAACACCAAGATGTTTGGCGGTCAACTACAATACCTCTATAAAGAGGTAGAGACTGCAGCCAAGAGTGGCAAAAACATGGATGGCAAGAAGAAACAGGAAGCTCCTCGTTTCAAAAAGTCACGAGGGGATTTTCGTCCACGACGGTTCACCAGAGGAACCAGACCGAGTTCAAGCTTCGGTCAAGGGTTTCGGGGCCGGGGCGCTCGCCCAGGCTGGACCGACAACACCGCACGGCCAATAGGCCGAGGGTTCAACTCGTCGAGACCTTTCCCCAGGGGCGGGTCCAAGTAGAGGTCCAAACACAAACTTTACAAGTCCCTGAAGCCTCTAAAAACACACAAACTGTAAGCAACTTTGTGGCTGGTAATATTAGTAATCATATTTCTGAGTGGCACAAAATTACTAGTGACCAAGAAATTTTAAAAATAGTTAGGGGTGTTCACATTCCCTTTACACAAATTCCTGTACAAAGTATAATACCTTTTCCATATAACATTCAACCAGTTGAACGAGAGGCACTAACTAAACAGGTACATAAATTCTTTGAGAAAGGAATTATACAAAAAGTGACACACTGTTCAGGACAGTTTATTTCAAACATTTTCTCGAGACCGAAGCCTAATGGTGATGTTCGAATGATCCTGGATTTAACAATCCTTAATAAAAGGGTGGAATATCGACATTTTAAAATGTTCTCTCTAGATACGGCACGAGATCTGATTACACCAGATGCGTGGATGGCTAGTGTTGATTTACAGGATGCATATTATACGCTTCCCATAATGGAACAATACCGAAAATTTCTTCGATTTATTTGGGATAACCAACTCTATGAGTTTACCTGCATGCCGAATGGCTTAGCTTGTGCGCCTCGTTTATTTACTAAATTGCTTAAACCTGTTTTCTCGGTAATGGCGAGGAAGGGTCACATAATGTTTCCATACATAGATGATTCTTTTATTATAGCATCAACACAAATTGGTTGTGTGAATGCAGTTTTGGATTTATGTGCATTACTCACTAAATTGGGGTTTTATGTACATCAACAAAAGTCAGTGTTTAAACCAACAAAACAACTCAAATGTTTAGGGTTTATTCTGGATACACAGTCCCTTACAGTGTCGATAACAGAACAAAAACTAATTAAGTTTATGACTACAGCGACTCAGCTTATTAAGTTATCAAAGCCAAAAATTAGACAGGTTGCTGTTCTTATTGGCATAATGACCTCATATGCACCTGCTGTGTTATATGGGAAGGCCCATATTAAGTCGCTAGAAATAGATAAAAATTTAGCGTTAACACGAACTAAAGGCAATTTTGAGCGAAAGATGTTTATTTCGCAAGAAGGGTTACAGGATATTGGATGGTGGATGCAACATATAGCAAGTTCACCAAATCCAATCCGCATGGCGGAACCTAATACAGTAATTACTACTGATGCTTCGTTAGAAGGTTGGGGAGCTCATCGAGATGGGGTCACAACAGGAGGTAGATGGCTTGATGATGAAAAATCAGACTATATTAATGCACTAGAATTGCGTGCTATTTATCTGGGCTTACGTAGTTTAGTAAAGATAAATAAATCACAGGTTAGAATACTAACTGATAATACTACTGCCATGGCATATATTCGTAACATGGGTGGAACCAAATCAAAGTCTTGCAATCAGTTATCTAAACTGATTTGGAACTGGGCACAGGCTCAACAAGTCTGGCTGACTGTAGCGCATATTCCAGGGTCACAAAATACACTTGCAGATTATAAAAGTAGAAATTTCCATGACCATTTAGAGTGGTCTCTCTCTACACCTTTGTTTAACTTCGTTTGTGAAAAATGGGGTACACCTGAAGTTGACTTATTTGCATCACGAAATAATAACAAGTTACCCTGTTATGTTTCTTGGCATCCTGAACCGGATGCTTGGAAAGTAGATGCGTTTGCTATTACCTGGGAAAATAATTATTTTTATATTTTCCCACCATTTAGCATTATCAGCCGAGTAGTGAGAAAAATCGGCTTGGAAGGGACACATGCGATACTGGTGGTGCCCGATTGGGACACGCAACCTTGGCTGCCAGCAGTTTCACAACTGGCAAAAGATCATATACGATTCCCAAGAAAACTCGGGAATCTGACGCACCACGGACCGCTAGTGGTTCACGGCGACGTGTCAACGACGCCCCTATTGGCATTCCTTTTCTAAGGAAGCAGCTACAGCAATTTGGATTGGACAGAATTACTGAGGATAGGATAGTATCGGATGCCTGGAGGCCAGGAACTGTCAAAATGTATACAACCTATTTAAAGAAATGGGGTGTACATTGTTTGTTAATGAAAGTTAAGCCAACAAATCCAAAGATTTCACAAGTAGCTCGGTTTCTTCGTTCTCTAGAGGATGAAGGACTTTCCTTTGGATCGATTAATGCGGCGAGGTGTGCGTTATCAATTATATTACCTAGAATTGATGGCGAAACAGTTGGAAAACATTATGTTATTTGTTATTTACTTCGTTCAATTTATCAAAGGAATCCTCCAAAACCAAAGTATAGTCGGTTTTGGGATGTTTCTATAGTATTTAAGTTGTTTCAGGCTTGGCCTCACAACTCGTGGTTAGATATAAAACAGTTAGGTTTTAAGGTCGCGGTCCTGTTATTGTTAGTAACCGGACACAGAGGACAGACGATTGTTGCTTTATCCTTAACTGGATTAGAAATAGACAAGCAACAAGCTACGTTTGATTTAGAAAAATTGCTTAAATCGAACACGTTAGGTGACCCTTTATCAACGGTTCACTTAGACTGTTTTCCGAATGATCGGAAATTATGTGTTGTGTCGGCCATACGGGCTTATATATACAAGACAAAGGATTTACGTGCATCACAACAACTATTAGTGAGCTTTATAAAGCCACATAAGGCGATTTCACGAGACACACTTGCCAGATGGACAATTACGGTGTTGAAATTGGCTGGAGTGGATACGAGTAAATACTCTTCCCACTCAACTAGAGAGCCATGGTCTCCAAGGCACGGGTGCTTGGTATTTCTGTGAAAAGAATACTAGGGCATGCAGGCTGGAAGACGGCTAAGTCGTTCGCAAAACATTATAATAAACGACTAGAAAAGCCTACCGGCGTTGCAAAGTGTCTTCTCGCCAACTAACAATTAGGTGAGAACAAAAATTTAGAATGTTTAAATAAAAAGAAAGAATGATATTAAGGATAAAAATGAATTATGTAAAGGTCTCCCTAGCCTGAGGCTAGCCTGAGGCTGTTTACCGAGGTAAAATAGTATAGTTATACGAGTCTTACCTTGGTACAGATGATGGATAACTGTTGTTTTACCGAGGTATAAGCCTCGGATAGATGTGGGCTAGGGCCCTCCCGCCACACCCTGCCACATCTATTCCGTTGGTGTACCTTTTCGGTAAAGTAATAGTATCCATTGTTTGAAAGTCATTTTTATCCTCAATAAGTAGGTTAAGATTGCTGGTACCGGACGTGCTTACCTCTCCCTAGCCCACATCTATCCGAGGCTTATACCTCGGTAAAACAACAGTTATCCATCATCTGTACCAAGGTAAGACTCGTATAACTATACTATATATATATATATATATATATATATATTCACGGGCTCTGACTATATTCAGAGACTGTGTATAAATCTGCGTTCTCTGCTACATTCTGGACCCGTGCATGATCCTGTTTCAATATAGTGCCGCCAATCTGGTGGGATCCATCTGTTCCATTATGCAGTAAACCATATCGGGGCGCTACCTAATGGTGGAGTTAACAACACTCATGGTTATTTATGTGACTCAAATGGATGCCACTCTTGTCAAAGTGACCAAAGTTAGTAAAATCCATCAAAGTTAATATGAAATGTATACAGTAGACACAAATAAATATGCTATTAACAACCTATACATGGGGAAGATTCAGTCGAGTACGATATGTGCTTTGGCAGCGCTGATTAACAGAGAAGTAGTGATCAGAATTACCCTATAAGTAAAACATAACCACCGTTTGGTGTTATATATGGATATTCATGGATGCATTCTGAGTCATGCCAGTTGTGCGGAGAGAGTGAGTAGGATTCGCTTCTGAGGTTGTATATCATGTGATAATGGGGTTTATGGTACTGTCATGGGGGTGATGAAAATGGGAAATACTGTGCCTAGAGCGGGACTCGAACCCACATCTCTTTGCATTCCGGGCCAGTGTGCTAAACATTACACCACCTAGGCTCCCTGATATCAACACGCTCCCCACGCCTACCTGTCTATGTGGTTACTTGCCTGAGAGGTCAGTGCAGACCACTACACTCGTCCCCCTGGAATTGTAAGTCTTGTAATGCTTACAATTACATACATACAGGCAATGCACTAACACATACATACACAGGGTAGGTTCAACAACCATACAGCGCAAAGCTTGTACAGGATCCTGATCACGGCAACCAGTGTCGTGGGGGTGATGAAAATGGGAAATACTGTGCCTAGAGCGGGACTCGAACCCACATCTCTTTGCATTCCGGGCCAGTGTGCTAACCATTACACCACCTAGGCTCCCTGATATCAACACACTCCCCACGCCTACCTGTCTATGTGGTTACTTGCCTGAGAGGTCAGTGCAGACCACTACAGTACTTTAATTTGCAAACCAGGGTTACCTGGAAACGCTGGCTTCAGCCACCCGTCATTGACCCACATCTGAATGTAGTCCGAATCTCATGAAAAGGTGAATAAAGGTTTGTTTCTTTGTTAACTGACATGTGGCAGTGCACACTCATGGCATTATTAAAGTTGCATAGTCCGATAGTTTTGAGTTTCCGTCATTTTTCTGAGATAAATATATTGCATTGATCATTATAATCTACTTTACTTTAGTTTGAAGTAACTTTCAGTTTAAATGGCTAAATTTTGAGATATTTGAAGTGCAACCATGTAAAAATTAGTTTTTCCAAGCACGCCAAAAGTCTGATACTATAGACTGAAGCAGTAACAGGTTCTATTAAATTGGTTCAGTATTCCCTTCTATGCAGAAACAAATGTTGAATAAGTGCACCAATATCTAAGATGGATATGTAGAATCAAATCTAGATAACTGTTTTGGTGTTGAAATTTTGAAGCTTCATCGGACCATGCAGCTTTAGGATAAGGCAAGGACTGGTTAGTTCAGTGTCGGGATAATGTGACTGAGTGGGATATCAGGTCATGGTTATTCCCAATGGGGCAGCAATATAAAGTTGCCACGAGTGTGCACTGTCACAAGTCAGTACCCATCTTGCTAACGCCTTAGATGTTGTCAGGACTTAAAACTCCAACAACCAACCCCTATCCCACCTCACCCTGACATCCACCCACCCCACCCCCACCGCCCAACCTCAACCCCACATCCGCATACATACCCACATACCCACACACATACACACACATACACACATACACACATACACACATACACACATACACACACATGCACACATATACACACACATGCACACACATACCCACACACATACCCACACACATACCCACACACATACCCACACCCATCATCATCATCATCATGCTGTCGGTCGCGATGCGACAAAGACTGCTTTCATTACTTGACTGCCGCTCTCCATTTAGCTCTCTGCTGTGAGAGTTGCGTCCATGAGTCGGTCTTAATGTCTCTCAGCTTCAGGTTTCTCTTGATGGTATCTTTGAACCGGAGACGGGGGCGCCCTCTCTTTCTGTAGCCAGAAGACAGTTGAGAATAGAGGATCTGCTTTGGTAGCCTGTCTGATGACATCCTCATGAGGTGTCCAGTCCACCGGAGATTCTTTTTGATCAGAAGATCTTCCATAGAGGGCAGCCCCATCCGTTCGAGTATTTCCTTATTCGTCACTTTGTCCTTCCAGGTTAGCCTCATGATTGAACGCAGATGTCGCATCATGAAGGCATGCAGCTTTTTCACCTGCTGTCTGTACGCTGTCCAGGCCTCGGCTCCGTATAGTAGGGTGGATAGCACGATTGCGCGGTAGATCTTACCTTTGACCCGAATGGACACATGGTGGTTGTTCCAGAGTCTCTGGCGTAGTCGGCCGAAAGATGCGCTAGCCTTGGCCATCCTCCTCTGTATCTCAGCATCAATGCGTCCATCACTTGATATTGTGCATCCGAGATAGGTGAATTCCGGAACAGAGTTCAGCTTGTTTCCGTCAACCATGATCTCCTCCTCTCGGGTTCTTGTAGAGTTGGGTTGGTACAGCACCTCCGTCTTCTTGATGTTAATTTTCAGGCCAAACTTCTTTGATGCATCGGAGAAAGCGTCCACTATTTTCTGGGTCTCTTCAGCAGAGTGGGCAACCAGTGCACTGTCATCTGCGAATAGTAGCTCTCTCACCAGTATCTGAGTAGTCTTGGTCTTCGCTCTGAAGTGTGCGACATTGAATAGGTCAGCGCTCTGTCTGGACTGTATATAGATGCCATCCCCCATGTCTCGGAAAGCCTCGTCTAGCATTGCTGATAGGAAGATGGAGAAGAGCGTGGGGGCCAGTACACAACCTTGCTTGACCCCATTGGTAACCCCAAACGATTCCGAGACTTCCCCTCCAGCACTAACGTTCGCCATCATTCCTGTATGTAGAGCCTCGATCATAGTTGTGAACTTCTCTGGGCATCCGTACTTCCTCAGTAGCTGCCATAGCCCGGTCCTCCCGACTGTATCAAATGCCTTAGTGAAATCGACAAATACCATGTACAGTGGTCGGTCCTGCTCAATGCACTTTTCTTGTAGCTGTCGGAGACAAAATATCATATCCACAGTGCTCCGGTTACCTCTGAAGCCACACTGTGACTCTGGAACTACACCAGGTGTTATGTGAATAGATAGTCTGTTGAGTAGGATCCTGGCGAAGATCTTCCCTGCTATGGAAAGAAGAGAGATTCCTCTATAGTTCCCACAGTCTGTTCGATCACCTACATTTCATGAAAGCTGCCTGCAAAAGTGTTGAAGTGCTGCTGGCTTTTGCAAGTTACCAGCGGCACTCTCTCGGGGAGCAAATAGAGGTTTCACACCGGCAAGAACATGTCAAGACAGGCGCAAATCTATTTGTCCCTGCAGTGGCTGGTCGGGAGATGTTGGGAGTTCCATACATCAACCGCCCTTAATGCTGCCACAGTGACATGGTTTTCTGTTTAGGGTTTGCTCCCTTAGCCTTCGGTTCTGTCAAGGACCTGTACCACAAGGCAGTGGTTTAGAACTCTGCAAGGCAGGGGCGTCAAACTCCCTGAGGTATTGCTATAACTGCTATACCTGCATACCTGACCCACACCCATACCCACACACATACCCACACACATACCCACACACATACCCACACACATACCCACACACATACCCACACACACCTTCACGCATTACCCCACGTCCTGTCCTATCCACATTCCCTCCCTATCCCACCTCACCCTGACACCCACCCACCCACACCACCCACCCTCAACCCCACCATGACATACATACACACACATACTCACACACATATAGACCTATTTCATGTGACGTCAGCACGGGTATCTAGGTCACTGCGCGCGCCATTTGGCTGCAGGACGTCACACTGTCACACTGCAAACTCAATGGCTATGACCAATCTTCATAGAGAAAAGGTGAAATATCTCTAAAACCACACCACCTACAGGCAAACCGCTTGGTACACATATAGAAAACATATTCACCGAATAGATTATATTAAATTCATAAGGTTAGGGTTCTGCATTTCTATTAATTTTGAATAAAATAAACGTTTTGCACTGCGTGTACCGGCAAACTCAATGTATTGTCAATGGCCGTGGGCAATCTTCATACAGAAAAAGTTAAATATCTCTAAAAACCACACTACCTAGAGACAAACCGCTTGGTACACATATAGAAAACATATTCAACAAATAGATTATATTAAATTCATAAGGTTAGGGTTCTGCATTTCTATTAATTTTGAATAAAATAAACGTTTTGCACTGCACGTACCGGCAAACTCAATGCATTGTCAATGGCCTTGGGCAACCATCATACAGAAAAAGTGAAATATCTCTAAAACCACACTACCTAGAGACAAACCGCTTGGTGCACATATAGAAAACATATTCAACGAATAGATTATATTAAATTTATACGGTTAGGGTTCTGCATTTCTATTTATTTTGAATTAAAAAAACGTGTTGCACTGCGCGTACCGGCAAACTCAATGCATTGTCAATGGCCGTGGGCAACCATCATACAGAAAAAGTTAAATATCTCTAAAACCACACCACCTAGAGACAAACTGCTTAGTACACATATAGAAAACATATTCACCGAATAGATTATATTAGAATTATACGGTTAGGGTTCTGCAGTTCTATTAATTTTGAATAAAATAAAAGTTTTGCACTGCACGTACCGGTAAACTCAATGGCAGTGTGCATTCGTTCTGCAGCCAAGCTGCGCGCACATACAAGATGTTAGTAAACATTGAAATAGGTCTATACCACACATCATACTGCACCCCCCTCCCACACCCACCGACCACCCCACCCTCACCACCCACCCTCAACTCAACCCCCGCATACCTACTCACACATACCCACACACACACCCCTCCCACACCCATCCACATCCCACCTCGCACTGACACACCTACCACCAATACCCCCCAACCATGCATACATACACGGACACATACATACACACCATCGCCCACCCCCCTCCCACACTCTGTCATATCCACATCCCCTTCCTATCCCACCTCACCCTGACACCCACCCACCCCTCCTTCCACACCACCACCCACCACCACACCACCACCCACCCACCACCACCCACCACCCACACCCACCTCCCACCACCACCACCCACAACCCACACCTCACCACACCACCCTTCCCCAACATTGACTGACTGTCTCGGAGATTCACCTACCTACTCCCCTCAACACATCCACCCACCACCCACCACCCACCACCCACCACCCACCACACCTTCACCCCCCACCACCTCCCACCCCCACCACCCACCACCCACCACCCACCACCCACCACCCACCACCCACACTCACCACCCACCACCCATCCCCCAACATTGACTGACTGTCTCGGAGATTCACCTACCTACTCCCCTACACACACATCCACCACCACCCAACACCCACACCCACCACCCACCACCCAACCACCACCACACCCACACCCACACCCACACCCACCTCTCACCACCACCCCACACCCCGCACCCCCACCATGTGCCTGACTGACTGACTGACACTGACAGTGGAGGTCACTGGTTCGTTAGATTCCATTTCCGCACTTCTCCGTCCGGGGGCGCTGCTCGGCGCCGGTCAACATACGGCCGGGTCTGCGCAGGCGCGCCGTGATGCGACCCCGGGGACGCGCGTCACGGAGCGCGCCCGCTCTGGCGAGTTCCTGACGCGCCCGCTGACGTGGCGGTGGCGCCACCGGTAGAGTCGCCGTATTGAGTGTTGACAGAGGCGTCGCTCTGCCTGGAACGCATGCGCCGAAGCGCGTAACGGAATTAGCCGAGACTTGAGAGGTAATTCGCGGTTTCCCCTACAATAGGCACCCCACCCCTTTCCCACTCTCCCCTCCCTGCCCCCACCCCCACACTCCGTCCCTCCGATACACCCTCCCACCCTCCCACCCTCCCACTCTCCCACCCTCCCACCCTCCCACCCTCCCACTCTCCCAACCTCCCAACCTACCATCCTCACACCCTCACACCCTCCTTCCCACTACGACGTCTCTCTGCCTCCTTCACCCCTCCCCCTCCCCCTCCCCCTTCCCCTTACCACTTTCCTCCCGCTATGGCTTCTCTTCTCTTTCCCACCCTCCCACCCCCCTCTCTCATTCTTCCTACCTGCTCCCTCTACCCTCCGAAGCTCTCACCCTTCCCATCCCACGACGGCGTGTCTCCCCCCCCCCCGCAGTTCCACCCTCCCCTCCTGTACGGCCTATCTCTGTCTCCCCCCCATCCCCATCCCTTCATCCCCATCCCCATCCCGTCCCCGTATCTCCTCCTCCCTCCCTCCCTCTATGGCTTCTCTTCCCCTTTACACCTTGCATCCTCCCTCCCTGTCAAGGTCCGGTCACATACACGCTAGTGAACATAGTTGAACGTAGTGGAGGCTAACCTAGTTGAACGTAGTTGAACATAGTTGAACGTAGTTCAACGTACCGGCATCCATACTTCTCCATGATGAGAACGTGACAAGAACGTGTGTGGGCTGTGAGTTCAGATTTAAGCTTTGGACATGTTCAAAAGAGAGGTACGTTTGAGGCAGTCGTAGCCTCTGTGATGATAATGTACTCTAGCATACTCTATCATACTCTAGCATACCCTAGCATACTCTAGCATACTCTAGCATACTTCTTACGATATTCTAGTGTACTCTAGCATACTATAGTGTACTTTGACCCACACAAAACCTTGGCCATTCTGCCGTGGTCACATAGCCGTTAGTGGACGAAGTTGAACATAGTTGAACATAGTGCAGGGTAATGCAGTTGAATGTAGTTGAACGTAGTTGAATGTACTTGGATGTACCGGGGACCGTACTGTAACATACCGGGATCCATACCATAATGTATTTATCCATACTATAAGGTGGGTGATCAACCAAAACCTGCCGTACCTTAACGTAGTTTAACATAGTGATAGCACGTTTCACCCACGTTAATCTATCCTATGTTCAACTACGTTCAACTACGTTCAACTACGTTCACTAACGTGTATGTGACCAGGGTTTCAGCCTCCCTCCCAGCACCGTCACGTCCACTACGGTGTCGGCATCTGGTGGAATACTCGCCGTGAATATGGCCTATGATGCCGACACGGCGTAAAGCAACCACCAATCAATCAAATCAATCAATCTGGTGGAATCCATTTGTTTGTTGGAGCTTTACATCCTGGCAACATTTAAGGTCATCAGGACGAATGCGACTTGTATCAGTGCACATTCGTGATGACTTTATAGTGCTGCCCCACTGGGGAACCAGTCCGCTGGCACCATGATCTGATTTCACACTCAGTCACATTATCCTGATACTGAACTAACCAGTCCTTGTTCTATCCTACTAATGCCGAGTTTAAGACTAGGTAGCGACAAGTATAAATTTGGTAAGTCGTTGGTTTGACTCGACCAGGAATCGAAGTCCTGACCTTCCGCACGGGAAGCCTGCACTCTACCGATTCGGTCACCGCGTCCGTCCGACATATATGAATCATGTACACATCAGGGTATAATAAGAAATGACAATGATGATACACAATGATATAATAATCGCAAGAAGATGGAAAGTAATATTTGAAAAATACAAGACCGGGGCGGGGAGGACCCACATGGCACGCCTGTATGATTACTATGCATAGTTTATTATCAGAATCCATGCAGTGGAAACCGGGCGCGGTGGCCGACTCAGTAGAGCGCGGGCCTCACGTGCGGGCGATCGGAAGTTCTGGTTCCCGGTAGAGTCAAACCAATGACTTATTAAATTTATATGTGTCGCTTCCTAGCCTGGTGCTCGGCATTAATAGGATAGGGTAAGGACTGGTTAGCTCAGTGTCAGGATAATGTGACTGAGTGGGATATCGGCTCATGATGCCAGTGGCCTGATTTCCCAGTGGGGCAGCACTATGAAGTTGCCATGAGTGTGCACTGTCACAAGTCGGTACCCATCCTGATATGACCTTAGATGTTGCCAGGATGTAAAACTCCAACAACCAACCCATGCAGTCGTCTAAATATAGAAGTTAATGACGACAAGGTGTGGCTGTTAAACCAAGGTGTTCACGCCAGGTTTATTTGTTTTATTTCTCATTGATTTTTATCATTGGCTATTGGACGTCAATCATATGGTCATTCTGACATATTTCTTTGGAGGAAACCCACTGCCGCCACATAGGCTACTGAGTTAGAGGGTCCGTCTCCCGTGTTGGTAGACCGTGGGTTCGAACCCTGGTCGAGTCAAACCAATGGCTTTAAAATTGATACTTGTTGCTTCCTAGCCTGGCGCTCGGCATCATTAAGATATTGCTAGGACTGGTTGGCTCAGTGTCAGGATAATGTGACTGAGTGGGATATCAGGTCTTGGTGCTGGCGACCTGGTCTCCTAGTGGGGCAGCACTATAAAATCGCCATGAGTGCGCACTGTCACAAGTCGGTACCCGTCCTGATATGACTTTAGATGTTGCTAGGACATAAAACAACAACAACTTTCCGATAAGCAGCAAGGGTCTTTTCTATGCACTTTCCCACAGACAGGACAGGACAGCACATACCACAGCCTTTGATGAACCCGTTGTGGAACACTGGTTGGAACGGAAAATAGCCCAAACTGCAAATGGGTACACTGAGCAGGATCGATCGGATGACCCACACCTTCACAAGTAGAGACTCTACCGCCTGAGCTCCGTCCCGCTCCTACGGCCTGGTGGTGTCTGGTGCAATTAGATTTAGAGACGATGCCTAGTACACACCTCCCGTATAGGATTCGCGCACTAAAACTCGCAACTCGACCCGACCCGCTTAAAACTGAAAACGGGCCGATTCGTTTTTCGAATCGCGAATCGCAATCGTAAACGGCCGCTTTTAGCACTAAAAACTGAGTTTTATGCGCGAATCGCAATCGCTAGGTGTGCGCGGGGAGCGCACACCAAGCAATTTTTGTGGGCGAAACGGGCAGTTTTCGATCGTATACGGGAGGTGTGCGCACACAAACGGTAGGTGTGTACCGGGCAGGTATTGGTAAATATGGCGTTTAGATTAGAGTGGTGAACAGCACAAGTGTGATTATTGGTTGGCAGTTACAAATGTAGCTTCCCCAACAGGGAATGGAACACTGGTCTTCCGCGTGACAGGTTAGGATACTAACCATTATATGGTCATGCGAACACACAGACAAACTAAGACATACATTCGCTTTTATTTATATACCAGACGGGATGGCCGAATCAGTTGAGCGTCCGTCTCCTGTTTTGGTAGATCGTGAGCGAGTCAAACCCGTGACTTAAAAATTGATAATTGTCACTTCCTAGCCTGGCGATCAGCATTAATAAGATCGGGCAAGGACTGGTTAGCTTAATGTCAGGATAATGTGACTGAGTGATATATCAGGTGGGATATGGTGCTGGCAGCCTGGTCTCCCAGTGGGGCAGCCCTATAAAGTCGCCATGAGTGTGCACTGTCACAAGTAGTGCCCATCCTGATATGACCTCAGGTGTTGCCAGGACATAAAATGTCAACCAACCAACCAACCTTTAATTTGTATAGCGCTTAATTGACAACTGTCCACAACTGGTTCATCAACCACTGTATTATGTGCTGTCCTGTCTGTGGGAAAGTGCATATAAAAGACCCTTTGCTGCTTATCGGAAAGAGTAGCCTATATGGCGGCAGTGGCTTTCCTCCAAAGAAATATGTCAGAATGACCATATGTTTGATGTCCAATAGCCGATGATAAAAATCAGTGTGCTCTAGAGGCGTCATTAAATAAAACAACCTTTACTTTTTAACAATGACAACAAAATCACAATTTACAATTGTCGTTTCGATATGCATCTTAATGTTCTATTAAATTAACTTAATATTCCCTTATGTGTATCGCACCAGTGTCAAAGTTGAATATCTAGAATGTAGATAAGTGTTTGTTGTTGCTTTACACCTTAGCAACATCTAAGGTCATGTCAGGATGGGTAGTGACTCGTAAGTTACGTAACAGTGCACACTCATAGTGACTTCATAGTGCTACCCCATACCATGACTCGATATCCCATTCAGTCACATTATCCTGATACTGAGCTAAGCTTGTTTGTTTGTTGGTTTACGTCCTAGCAACATCTAATGTCATATCGGGACGGCTGAGCTAAGCAGTCTGTGCCCTATCCTAGTAATGCTGAGCGCCAGGCTAGTTAGCGACAAGTATCAATTCTATAAGTCATCGGTTTGACTCGACTGGGATTCATACTCTCGACCTTCCGCACCGGAAGCCTGCGCTCTACCGATTCGGCCGCCATACTGTTACTGTTAGCGACACCCAAATAGCACGTGGGATTAATTAAATGATGTCGGTAGGTGTCTGGTTGGCATAGCACACAGCTGCTACGAACAGTTGTTGTCATGATAAAATTCATAAATCATCAATATTCAGTCCATGACGTCACCAATAGCCACATGCATTGATTTAGATACTCGTACAAGAGCCGTGTTTACACGGGCAATTCTAAACCGATTTAGACAAATCGATTTATATGAAGCGATGTAGTGGCGCGTTTACATGGACAGAGTTTGAAAGTGTGTCGGCGCCAGGAACCAACAGCCTTAGTGGTGAGCCTGTAGCCGGCGAGCACTGCTATTTTACACTATCGCCGCCCGGGAACCAGCTGCATGGATTCATATAAACCACCTCGCGACCCGGTATACATGAAGTGTTTCATATGAATCGATTCAGCCCTAAAACGACCTAGAGTCGCGTTTACACGCCAAATGTTAGTCGATCTAGACAACTGGTTTTATATGAAGCGTTTTAACTCGCCCGTGTAACCACGGCTTTAGATTATATATCACATATGGAAATGAGCGTAGCATAGCATGACCTGAAAAAAGATACACACACATACAAACAAATACAGATACATGCAGGTACACATACACACACAAACACATATAGGCACGCATTCACAAACACACACAGGAATGCAGAGACACACAGGCACACACAAGAACACACAGATGTAATGTTATGACAAATAACCGACTACACACGTTGACGTCTCGTTGCGTAATGGTTTATTTCGGAGCCTCCCAGTCTGCGCTGGTCGCCCGGCCGCTGGTTCCTTCTCGCTCGCTCCCGGTGTTGCGGTTTCCCAGGGACACCAGTTTGCGAGGGACACATAGCTTCTGCACATGCGTCAAAATCGCACAGCATCGTCACTAACCTTATAAATTTAATATAATGTTTTTGGTAAAGATGTTTTCTATATGTGTACCAAACGATTTGTTTCGAGATGGTGTAATTTGAGAGATATTTGACTTCTTCTGCATTTTCTGTATGAACATTGCTCACGACCATTGACTATGCCTTGAGTTTGACGGTACACGCAGTGCAAAACGTTAGTTTTATTCAAAATTAATAGAAATCAAGATCCCTAACCTTATAGATTTAATATAGTCTTTATGGTAAAGATGTTTTCTATATGTGTACCAAGCGATTTGTTTCTAGATGGTGTAATTTGAGAGATATTTGACTTCTTGTGTATGAAGATTTGCTCACGGCCGTTAACAATGCATTTGAATGGAAGTGTCCCTGGCAAACTGGTGTCCCTCGGAATCCGCATCACTGGCATGTCCCTACTTAGCACATACATATCAACAGATATATATATGCGCATATGCACAAAGAGAGACATACACAGGCACACACATACACATACAAACACACATACACATATCGGCACACATGCACAGACATGACACATTCAGACGCACATACACACATGGACAAAGAGACAGATAAACACAGACACATATAAACACACATACACATACAGGCACATATGCACAGACACGAGTCATTCAGTCACACAGACAGATAGTCACACATGCACAAAGAGACACATACACACACAGACACATACAAACACACATACACATATAGGCACACATGCACAAAGAGATACATACACACAGGCACACACAGACACATGCCAACACACATACACATATAGGCACACATGCACAGACATGATTCATTAAGATGCACAGACACACATGCACAAAGAGACACAGACACACACAGACACATACAAACACACATGCACATATAGGCAGACATGCACAAACATGATGCGTTCAGACACACAGACACATAGTCACACATGCACAAAGAGACATAGACACACACAGGAATGCAGAGACACACAGGCACAACATGAACACACAGATACATATATGTGCATATGTACAAAGAGAGACATACACAGGCACACACATACACATGCAAACACACAGACACATATCGGCACACATGCACAGACATGACACATTCAGACACACAGACACACATGGACAAAGAGACACAGATAAACACAGACACATGCAAACACACATACACATATAGGCACACATGCACAGACACAACACATTCAGACACACAGACACACATGCACAAAGAGACACAGACAAACACAGACACATACAGACATACATACACATGTAGGCACACATGCACATACACAACACATTCAGACACACAGACACACATGCACAAAGAGACACAGACAAACACAGACACATACATACACATGTAGGCACACATGCACAAACACGATGCATTCAGACACACAGACACGTAGTCACACATGCACAAAGAGACACAGACACATGCAGACACATACAAACACACATTCAAATATAGGCACACATGCACAAAGAGAGACATACACATACAAACACACATAGGCACACACACACAGACATGACACATTCAGACACACAGACACACATGCACAAAGAGACACAGACAAACACAGACATATACAAACACACATGCATATAGACACACATGCACAAACATGACCCATTCAGACACACATACACATAGTCACACATGCACAAAGAGACACAGACACACACAGACACATAGAAACACACATACACATATAGGCACAAATGCACAAAGAGAGACATACACAGAGGAACACACAGACACATGCGAAAACAGATAAACATATAGGCACATATGCACAAACATGATGTATTCAGACACACAGACACATAGTCACTTATGCAGAAAGAGACACATACACACACAGACACATACAAACACACATACACATATATGCACACATGCACAATGAGAAACATACACACAGGCACACACAGACACATGCAAACACACATACACGTATAGGCACACACATGCACATACATGACACATTCAGATGCACAGACACATGCACAGAGACACAGACAAACACAGACACATACCAACACACATACACATATAGGCACACATGCACAAAGAGACACAGACACATGCACACACATACACATAGTCACACATGCAGAAAGAGAGACACACACACGCACACAGGCACATGCAAACACACCTACACACACAGACACATGGTCACACATGCAGAAAGAGACACACATGCACACAGGCACATGCAACACACATGCACACAGACACAGTCACACATGCACAAATAGACACAGACACACACAGACACATGCAAACACACATACACATATAGACACACGCACAAGCACACATACACATGTTGTCACACAGACACATGCACACACATACACATGGTCACACGTGCACAAATAGAGACAGACACACACGCACACACAGACACATGCAAACACACACATATAGACACACACAGACAAGCACACATACACATGTAGTCAAACAGACATATGCACACACAGACACATGGTCACACATGCACAAATAGACACAGACACACACATGCACACGCAGACACATGCAAACATATATTATACACATATAGACACACACACACAAGCACACATACACATGTAGTCACACAGACACATGCACACACAGACACATAGTCACACATGCACAAATAGACACATACACAAAAACGCACACACAGACACATGCAAACACACATACACATATAGACACACACAAGCACACAACCACATGTAGTCACAGACACATGCACACACACATAATCACACATGCACAAATAGACATAGACACAGACACACACAGACACAAACACAAACACACATGCACATATAGGCACATATGCGTGATACCACAATTCGGTACTCGTCCTGATGTGACCTTAGATGTTGCCAGGACGGAAAACCCCAACAAACCCCATATCATCTCCCCTCCCACATCTCACCCCCACTACCACCACCACCACCACCACCACCATCACACGCAATTGACATCAGTACCCACCCCCATCCGCGCCCCCCACCCCAACCCCAACCCCAACCCCTCTCCCACCCACTGAGTAGACACAGGCAGTTTTACCTGAGACTGACTCCCTACACTCACCACCCACCACCCACCCCTGCCACTTACACCTCCCCACTGCACATACCCAACCTCGTCGACAAGTGACACACATAATGCTTGTAGGTCATGCTGTTCCCTGCCAATAGGTCTCTTCCGACTTAGTGTCTGCTGGTCACTGAAGGAAAAGGACTGAAGCTGTCACCTGGGCCGCGTTCAGGGTCCGTCTCGGAGGCGCCTCGGAGGTGCCCGTGATGTCACGCTAGTCTGAACCACAAAGGCAGGTTGTTGTCTCGAAAATGGCTGCCCCCATGCGGCGCCATTTGCAATAGAAATGCTGCGCTCTGATTGGATGAAACCACTGCATGCGGCGGCCATTTTCGAGGCGCTTTTTATCTGCTATTTGAAAAGGGAGGCGTCGCCGAGACGGACCCTGAACGCAAATAGACCAAAAAGCATCGCCGAGATGTCGCCGAGGCACCTCCGAGACGGACTCTGAACATGGCCCTGGGGTGATATTACTAAACTTTACACTCACACATAATAGACGAGATCACGGTTCCGAATGTGCGTGCGCTGAAAACGGTGTTGGGGGCAAAGCAAAGGTGTACAGCCAATTGAGTTTGCCGATACGCATAGGACAAGACTTCCATTTTATTCAAAATTAATAGAAATACATAACAATTTGGCACAAACATGGATGGAAGGATGCAATATAATAATATAATGAATATGTTTAAGACACAACTCTCCATAATTAAGCATATTGAGCTAAGAAACACACAATTTCAGTCACTTTACAGGCTGATGTTTACATCACCATTGATTAGCCATAAGTAATTCTTTGTTCTAAATAATAAAATGTCAAAGGTGTCAACAAAAACTTGTTTCAAAGAAATATATAACCAATATCTGATTAACCCTACTCATTTCCTATTTCTACATATGTCATTAACCATGGGATATAAATAAAAACATGAATAAAATAAGTCAAACTGACTCTGGCTATTGCTCTAACACTAGTCTGAGTGCTCAGATTTGTCTAAATCTAAATACACATGGCATAAGATGTGCTGATTATATTTATGTAAATGCAATGCTGGATAAAATATTAATATCTTAATTTATTATATATATTTATTTAGTTAGTGTTCTATGTTTCAAACAAGAGCTGAGATGAGCTGAAACTAGCACATTTCATAACTGCACCCAGTGTATTAGCATGTACCATGTGCTTCTCGCGGGTTTGTTTTGCTCTAACACATCCCACAATGTATTGCATGACTGGAACGGTGATGTAGTCTATAAGTAGACTTCTATAGACTCCGGCAGTTAAACTAGTGACATCCATCAGCAGAATCTGGAACCACTCTATTCGGGTACATCCCCGGAGTGCCTATGATTTCACATGCTATATCATCGTAAAGAATGCCTGGCAAAATAATAAAATGCCTGATTATATTCAGATATTCATATCGCAACAGTATTTAAGCTCTTATCCTTGTAATATATATATTAAAAAAGACAACTATATTGTATTTTTCTTCGGGAATTTTATTGCCGCTCTTTTCACGTATTACCTGATTACACCCCTCCAGTTAAGGTAGTGACATCTATCTATTCGGGTACTTAACTGGTGGGGGGTCTATTGTCTATCTGTATTGTTTGTGACTGGACGCGGTATATACACATATTGTAGTGATGTGCACTGAATTCCTCAGGTGAAATGACACAATACACAGGTAGGAGTAGGCATGTTCATTGCACCATGGAGCCTAGATACACTAACGGTTAAGATGTTTCACTCGGAATGGCAGAAGTGTGAGCTCGATTCCCACTTTAGGTGCAGTACTCTAGTTCATTTGCAAAAGCACCCACCACCGTACCATAATATTATAATATATATAACAATATATATACATGTATATATGTGATGTATAACGCATTATACGAGTATAAATGCAAGGGGAACATATACTGTATATATCTATTCCTCCTTGGTGCATTGGTGGTGCCCCCCCCCCCCAGTTGTTGGGGTAATTGCTGGGCAGGGCCCGGCTCGCACTACACACACTGGAGGAATTTTTATATCAAAAGCAAAGCTTGTTTTATTTAACAATGCCTCTAGAGCACATTGATTTTTATCATCGGCTATTGGATGTCAAACATATGGTCATTCTGACATATTTTTTGGAAGAAATCTGATGCCAGCACATAGGCTACTCTTTCCGATAAGCAACAAGGGGTCTTTTATGTGCACATACCACAGCCTTTGATGAACCAGTTGCGGACCACTGGTTGGAAGGGAAAATAGTCCAAACTGCAAATGGGTCCACGGAGCAGGATCGATGGGATGACCGACACCTTCACAGGTGGACACTCTACCGCCTGAGCTATGTCCCGCTCCTATATATATATATATATATTTTACCTCGGTAAACAGCCTCAGGCTAGCCTCAGGCTAGGGAGAGGTAAGCACGTCCGGTACCAGCAATTAGCATATACAACTCACGACTGGATAACGTGTCGTTGGGTTGCTCCGGCAAAATTAGTCTACATACAAGCAAATACGCAGTAAGTATAATAAAAACTGTGGTTAGCTTAATTATGATGCATTAGAGCATCATTATGGAAAGTTTAGACTTTCGTTGGTCCAATTTGGACGAGTTATTTGGTTATAAACAACCAAGGATAGAACACTCGAGTGGGTTTCTCGAAGGAACCAAACCGGTCATTAGCGGTTATGTCAACACCCGGGTCACCGTGTGACTATGGGTAGAGATGTGGGTTTCGCCCTATCTCATGTGGAAATTCTCTCGTACTCTAATAGAGAGTAATGTTGGAGATGCTCCTGGGTTTCTTTTATAGACTCCCCTAGACAAAACTTTTTCAGGCGTTTCTCCGAGTTTCGTAGCATTTTCTCCAACTTGTTGACGTAGTAGTCACAGGTGGGAGAAGTGTGCGGAACAGAGGGATGGGCGGGCCGATACACTGGTCCCGACCCCGCGTAAGGTTTGGGCTTGACCCACAACCCACGCACAAATTTAGCTTATTACGCCTGTGTTATAACGGTATAAACACGTTCTTTAACACCAATAGATGTCCAAATGAGTTTGAAACAACCATATTGTGACATATATATATACCGGGACTGACCAAAAATGTTTGTTTCAGTTCCCGATGGCCACGAAGCGGAGTAAGCGCGGTGCAGCAGCAGCCGAGGGGCGTGTTCCGAGTGGAGTGGACGAGGAGTACGACTCCTCACCTGTGTTGTCGGCAGGGCCGTCGACACAGCCCCGGGCGCATATCCTCTCCGACCCGGACGAGGACGCAGTGCCTGATGTGCCTGCGCCTCCAGATTGGGAGGCTCGCTTTGCAAGATTGGAAAGCCACATCTTGACTGCCAAATCGCCTGTGTCTCGGAAGCGGCGTAGGCCGAGTGTCCAAGAGGATTCGTTTGAGGATTTCTTGGACACAGACTCGGCGGTGGAGCTTAAGGCTCCTCCTCCTCCTTCTCCTAAACGGAGGAAGAAGAAGAAACAGGTGATTTCTTCGGGTGATGAATTCACCAAGGAGCGGGCAGAGACTGGTTTTCGCAAAAAGCGGAAGACTAAGTCCAAAAAGAAGAAGAGGAAGAGGAAATATTCTTCTTCTGATTCGTCCACTGAGTCTACTTCTACGGAATCAGACTCAGACACCATATATGAAGGGGTCTATGCGGACATTGGCACTAAAGTGGCTAAGAAGGTGGAGAAGCCAAAGGCTAAGCGGGTTAAAACCACTACGCTTATGCGCGAGACCGTGAATGGTCATTTTCGCACGTTCAAACCGGCGGAGGTTATCTCCAAGTTAGGAGATGAGTTAACAGGCATAAAGGGTGTTCCCAACTCCATCATTAAAGAAATGGATCGGGATGTCAATATGACGGATGACCGTAAGAAGTTTGAGGATGTGTTGCACACAGTGCATAAGGCAGTGTTGGCTACCCTAACAGCTATTGTTCCTGTGGCTAATAGGATGCAGAGTGAAAATAAGTTCTCGTCTTTGGCTAAGACAATGGACAAAGGCATTGCAGTGCTAGCGGCGGCAGGTAATTACCTGTCGTTTCGAAGATATGAAAATGTCTTCAAGTCAGTTTGCACAGATGCTGGCAAAGAAGTGGCTCGCTCTAAGAAGGTTACCGATAATGAGGGGAAGGAGTTTACGCTCTATCTTGCTCCAGAGCCGATTAAAGGGAACCTTTAGATAACACCAAGATGTTTGGCGGTCAACTACAATACCTCTATAAAGAGGTAGAGACTGCAGCCAAGAGTGGCAAAAACATGGATGGCAAGAAGAAACAGGAAGCTCCTCGTTTCAAAAAGTCACGAGGGGATTTTCGTCCACGACGGTTCACCAGAGGAACCAGACCGAGTTCAAACTTCGGTCAAGGGTTTCGGGGCCGGGGCGCTCGCCCAGGCTGGACCGACAACACCGCACGGCCAATAGGCCGAGGGTTCAACTCGTCGAGACCTTTCCCCAGGGGCGGGTCCAAGTAGAGGTCCAAACACAAACTTTACAAGTCCCTGCAGCCTCTAAAAACACACAAACTGTAAGCAACTTTGTGGCTGGTAATATTAGTAATCATATTTCTGAGTGGCACAAAATTACTAGTGACCAAGAAATTATAGAAATAGTTAGGGGTGTTCAAATTC
Source organism: Branchipolynoe longqiensis (assembly GCA_030323885.1). Lineage (NCBI taxonomy): Eukaryota > Metazoa > Annelida > Polychaeta > Phyllodocida > Polynoidae > Branchipolynoe > Branchipolynoe longqiensis. The sequence goes on from CM059196.1 coordinate 19,257,347, forward strand.
CCTTTACACAAATTCCTGTACAAAGTATAATACCTTTTCCATATAACATTCAACCAGTTGAACGAGACGCACTAACTAAACAGGTACATAAATTCTTTGAGAAAGGAATTATACAAAAAGTGACACACTGTTCAGGACAGTTTATTTCAAACATTTTCTCGAGACCGAAGCCTAATGGTGATGTTCGAATGATCCTGGATTTAACAATCCTTAATAAAAGGGTGGAATATCGACATTTTAAAATGTTCTCTCTAGATACGGCACGAGATCTGATTACACCAGATGCGTGGATGGCTAGTGTTGATTTACAGGATGCATATTATACGCTTCCCATAATGGAACAATACCGAAAATTTCTTCGATTTATTTGGGATAACCAACTCTATGAGTTTACCTGCATGCCGAATGGCTTAGCTTGTGCGCCACGTTTATTTACTAAATTGCTTAAACCTGTTTTCTCGGTAATGGCGAGGAAGGGTCACATAATGTTTCCATACATAGATGATTCTTTTATTATAGCATCAACACAAATTGGTTGTGTGAATGCAGTTTTGGATTTATGTGCATTACTCACTAAATTGGGGTTTTATGTACATCAACAAAAGTCAGTGTTTAAACCAACAAAACAACTCAAATGTTTAGGGTTTATTCTGGATACACAGTCCCTTACAGTGTCGATAACAGAACAAAAACTAATTAAGTTTATGACTACAGCGACTCAGCTTATTAAGTTATCAAAGCCAAAAATTAGACAGGTTGCTGTTCTTATTGGCATAATGACCTCATATGCACCTGCTGTGTTATATGGGAAGGCCCATATTAAGTCGCTAGAAATAGATAAAAATTTAGCGTTAACACGAACTAAAGGCAATTTTGAGCGAAAGATGTTTATTTCGCAAGAAGGGTTACAGGATATTGGATGGTGGATGCAACATATAGCAAGTTCACCAAATCCAATCCGCATGGCGGAACCTAATACAGTAATTACTACTGATGCTTCGTTAGAAGGTTGGGGAGCTCATCGAGATGGGGTCACAACAGGAGGTAGATGGCTTGATGATGAAAAATCAGACTATATTAATGCACTAGAATTGCGTGCTATTTATCTGGGCTTACGTAGTTTAGTAAAGATAAATAAATCACAGGTTAGAATACTAACTGATAATACTACTGCCATGGCATATATTCGTAACATGGGTGGAACCAAATCAAAGTCTTGCAATCAGTTATCTAAACTGATTTGGAACTGGGCACAGGCTCAACAAGTCTGGCTGACTGTAGCGCATATTCCAGGGTCACAAAATACACTTGCAGATTATAAAAGTAGAAATTTCCATGACCATTTAGAGTGGTCTCTCTCTACACATTTGTTTAACTTCGTTTGTGAAAAATGGGGTACACCTGAAGTTGACTTATTTGCATCACGAAATAATAACAAGTTACCCTGTTATGTTTCTTGGCATCCTGAACCGGATGCTTGGAAAGTAGATGCGTTTGCTATTACCTGGGAAAATAATTATTTTTATATTTTCCCACCATTTAGCATTATCAGCCGAGTAGTGAGAAAAATCGGCTTGGAAGGGACACATGCGATACTGGTGGTGCCCGATTGGGACACGCAACCTTGGCTGCCAGCAGTTTCACAACTGGCAAAAGATCGTATACGATTCCCAAGAAAACTCGGGAATCTGACGCACCACGGACCGCTAGTGGTTCACGGCGACGTGTCAACGACGCCCCTATTGGCATTCCTTTTCTAAGGAAGCAGCTACAGCAATTTGGATTGGACAGAATTACTGAGGATAGGATAGTATCGGATGCCTGGAGGCCAGGAACTGTCAAAATGTATACAACCTATTTAAAGAAATGGGGTGTACATTGTTTGTTAATGAAAGTTAAACCAACAAATCCAAAGATTTCACAAGTAGCTCGGTTTCTTCGTTCTCTAGAGGATGAAGGACTTTCCTTTGGATCGATTAATGCGGCGAGGTGTGCGTTATCAATTATATTACCTAGAATTGATGGCGAAACAGTTGGAAAACATTATGTTATTTGTTATTTACTTCGTTCAATTTATCAAAGGAATCCTCCAAAACCAAAGTATAGTCGGTTTTGGGATGTTTCTATAGTATTTAAGTTGTTTCAGGCTTGGCCTCACAACTCGTGGTTAGATATAAAACAGTTAGGTTTTAAGGTCGCGGTCCTGTTATTGTTAGTAACCGGACACAGAGGACAGACGATTGTTGCTTTATCCTTAACTGGATTAGAAATAGACAAGGAACAAGCTACGTTTGATTTAGAAAAATTGCTTAAATCGAACACGTTAGGTGACCCTTTATCAACGGTTCACTTAGACTGTTTTCCGAATGATCGGAAATTATGTGTTGTGTCGGCCATACGGGCTTATATATACAAGACAAAGGATTTACGTGCATCACAACAACTATTAGTGAGCTTTATAAAGCCACATAAGGCGATTTCACGAGACACACTTGCCAGATGGACAATTACTGTGTTGAAATTGGCTGGGGTGGATACGAGTAAATACTCTTCCCACTCAACTAGAGGAGCCATGGTCTCCAAGGCACGGGTGCTTGGTATTTCTGTGAAAAGAATACTAGCGCATGCAGGCTGGAAGACGGCTAAGTCGTTTGCAAAACATTATAATAAACGACTAGAAAAGCCTACCGGCGTTGCAAAGCGTCTTCTCGCCAACTAACAAGAATAGGTGAGAACAAAAATTTAGAATGTTATAATAATAAGAAAGAATGATATTAAGGATAAAAATGAATTATGTAAAGGTCTCCCTAGCCTGAGGCTAGCCTGAGGCTGTTTACCGAGGTAAAATAGTATAGTTATACGAGTCTTACCTTGGTACAGATGATGGATAACTGTTGTTTTACCGAGGTATAAGCCTCGGATAGATGTGGGCTAGGGCCCTCCCGCCACACCCTGCCACATCTATTCCGTTGGTGTACCTTTTCGGTAAAGTAATAGTATCCATTGTTTGAAAGTCATTTTTATCCTCAATAAGTAGGTTAAGATTGCTGGTACCGGACGTGCTTACCTCTCCCTAGCCCACATCTATCCGAGGCTTATACCTCGGTAAAACAACAGTTATCCATCATCTGTACCAAGGTAAGACTCGTATAACTATACTATATATATATATATATATATATCACACTGACAAGTCCAAAAGTGGAGTTGTGCCCCAGTATGTCCGTCACTATATACCCAATACTCTAAGTCCACTTTAAACTCATGAAGACATGGTTTCTGGTAATACCCCAGTCACACGAGAGCCAGCGTTCGCCGCCAACCTCCTACGCCCAAAAGGACAACCTCCCAGCGTCCCATTGCATACATTGATTCAAATACATGGTAGGTGCCAGGGCGGCGCCAGGGTGGCGCTGGGTCAGTGGCAGGGCAGCACTGGGTCAGTGGCAGGGTGGCACTGGATCAGCGCCGGGTTGGCGCCAGGGTGGTGCCAGGTTGGGGAAAGGGCGGCACCCTGGCACCACATCGGCGCCACATCAGCGCCACATCGGCGCCACATCGGCGCCACATCGGCACTAGGTTGCCCGCAACTCGCCAACCAAGAGGTCGGTGCAAGGTCGACGCTAGGTCGGCGCCAGGTCGGCACCAGGGTGGCGCCAGGTCGGCGCCAGGGCGCCAACCATTTTAAATGGCGCTGCCGGAACAGGACGCAAGGAGGTTGCACGTGCAGCAGCTGCAACCTCCTTGTGTCCAAAATTTCCAAAATGGACAGCACTTAATGAGGGCGTAAGGAGGGCACAAGTAGGATGTTTTGACGTCGCGAATCGATCATAAGCGAATGCAGGCCTCATGTGACTGGGGTATAACCAACTCCTGTACAGTGGTAGCATTCTATCCCCACATTTGCTTTGAGGTGAATTACAGTGAAACCCTGCTAGGCAGTTGTCTACAATAGACAAAACAACATTCCCCATCTTTATAGCAGTGTGAGGTTATGCAGTGTGCTTCAACACACACACACACCACACACATAGTTTACTAGGGGCCTGACTGGTAGCTGGGTGGACACTAGATACAAGATTCACCCCGTACTGCTGCAGTAGGGGTGCAAACCAACCCTATGTAAAAGCTGTCGAAAAAACGGGTCAATGAATTGAGAGCCTAATTTCACAATCTAAGAAGCAACATTTATTCTTATTGATAGCCCGCTACCTTTGAGTTGAAAAATATAATATAATATCTAGTTTAATCAGATTTAATAGTGAAATCGATGGCATTCTCTGGCCGCCATCTTGTCTTTTTGCATTCTCTCTCACTCACCAACTCTGTTCTGATATAAGTAACCATTTGACACTGGTGCCAGGCATTCTACTTGTTGTTCCATACTAACGCTATTTTCGCCCGTATTTATATAAGGATGGTCTTCACCCGTGTACTACAAGTACCGGGTGAATCTTTTATCTAGGTGGACACCAACTTTGGTATCTCAGAAATGACGTATTTCTGACCTTCCTGCGCCATATTGAAAGCGCACGTTCCCCTAGATACAAGATTCACCCCGTACATACAGTAGGGGTGAACGTCAACGTAGTCAAAATACGGGCGAAAATAGCTTTAGTATGGAACAGGAAGTAGAAACTCTGGTTCCAGTATCAAATAGTTACTTGTATCGGTACAGAGTTGGTGAAATGAGAGAGAATGCAAAAAGACAAGATGGCAGCGATAGAACGCTGTCAATTTCACTTTTAAAGTCTATTAAACTACATGTTTTATTATATTTTTCAACTCAAAAGTAGCAGGGAAATAAAAAGAAGTATATAAGGAATAAATACTGCTTCTTAAATACAAGATTTATCAGCTCAGTTCATTTCCCGACCACATCGAAACTCTTCACCAGCTTATATATAGGATTGGTATTCGCCCCTGTACTTCAAGTACAGGGTTAATCTTTTATCTAATGTTCCACGTGCCATCATTACCTCTGAAATTTTGGATTTCCACCTCTGTGTATAACTTACAGCATCATCAAAGGCCAGTTGCTCTCATACCATAACTATGTTGTGTGGGAGGTTAAATATCCCTTGGGTCGGTAAAAGTGTATACTCGGGCTTTCTATTGACCAACTGTCTAATGGTGAAAACAAGACTATTTAGCAGTATAAATCTTCAACAAAAAACAACAAGATCTCTCACCCACCCCCACTCCACACCCACACCAATTCACCTCTGCAGTTGTTGTGTGTAAATAGTTTTGTCTTCTCAATAAGTCATTAGAAAGCGCCGGAGCATTGGTCTTCCGGGTGGTTGCACACTGTAGTCTATTTACACATAATATGAGGCTGTACCTATGTATGTTCAGTGTTCATTAAACGAGGTAAAGTTGCGAAGTTTTGTTATTGCCTTTCCGAATCCGATATTTACAATACCAATCCCAAACTCCACCAAATATAATAGACACATATTTATCATTGTCCACCTGCCTTGTTGTCTGCAAGAGTTTGTATATATTTTAACAGAATTTATTTGCAAGAATGTGCTCAGTTATGCATTTAGATATTAGAACACATTTTCACATACTACGCACACACATAAGGCGATCGATATATGGGAATGGTCGATCTGTGGAGGTGGTCAGTTAGAGAGGTTTTACTGCACATATATATAATATATATATATACATATATATATGTATATATACATATATATATATATGTATATATATATATGTATATTTATAATATATATATATATATATATATATATATATATATAACAAGGACTTAACTTAAAGTTGCATAGTCCGATGAAGTTTCAAATTTTCAAAAACCGAAACATTTATCTAAATCTAACGGTACATATCAAACTTAAATGCTAGTGCACTTATTAAGCAAACATTAGTTAGTGTGTAGAATGACATTAAATCAATGTAATACTAATAGAACCTGTTACCGTTTAAGCTTATGGCGTCAGAATTTTAACACGCATACCAAAATTAAATTAGGATATCTTATGCCAAGTACACATCTACCGTATACGATTCGCGTACTAAAACTCGCGACTCGACCTGACCCGCTTAAAACTGAAAATGGGCCGATTCATTTTTCGAATCGTGAATCGCAATCGTAATCGGCCCGTTTTAGCCCTAAAACTGAGTTTTTAGTCGCAAATCGCAATCGCTAGGTGTGCGTGGGGAGCGCACACCTAGTGATTTTTGTGCGCGAAACGGGCAGTTTTAGATCGTATACGGTAGGTGGGTGCGCACAAACAGTAGGTGTGTACCTGGCATTAGCTTCACATGTGTCCAAAGTTAGTTAATAAAGCAAAAGTTACTTCAAGGTAACATAAGGTAGATTATAGCAATCAAACTAATATATTTATCTAACAAAAAAATGTCAGGAGCTCAAATCCGTCGGACTATGCAACTTTAAGGTCCCTGATCAGCCCCCCCCCCCGCCCCAACCCCCATCAACCACCCTCTCTTCTGACCTCCAGTGTAAAGGGGACCTGAAAACATTATCACGGTTAGACAAAGTGCAGAACAAAGTGTGTGTGTGTGTGGGGGGGGGGGGGGTTATTAGTGGTATACGCCTACTACAACTTCTATGATTTAATAAAATATTGATATAACATGAACCACTGCCATCTTGTGTGATAAACAGTTTATGTGTAGTATAATATATTATACAAATACAGTAAAACCTGTCTAACCGACCACCTCCACAGATCGGCCCCTCCCCTATATCGATCGCTTTATTTGGGTCCCAACAATACCATTGTAACCATATTCTTATTCCCTAAACCGACCACCTTCCTAAATACAGTAAAACCTCTCTAAATCGACCGACGTTGGGACCGACTTTAAGTGGTCCATTTCGGGAGGTGGTCGGTTTATGGAGTGAGAATATGGTTACAATGGTATTGTTGGGACCCAAATAAGGCGATCGATATAGGGGAGTGGTCGATCTGTGGAGGTGGTCGGTTAGAGAGGTTTTACCGTAGACCACTTAAAGTCGGTCCCAAGGTCGGTCGATTTAGAGAGGTTTTGCTGTATACATAAGCGGAGAAATTATTGTGTGAGGGGTTCTCCCCCATATTTGGAAAGGCGTGCACTGAATTTTATGGGCTCTTTTTAGCAGTGTGTTTTGGACTAGAGGCTCAGGGAGGGGGACCACCTGTGGATTGAATTGTAACCACCCAGCAGGTGATCCAAGCACTGACAGATTTTACTTTGATATACTCCTAGCTTTACCCCATGCAAAGCTAGGCTCGGCATCAATCCCTGAACCAATATTGTGTTGAACTGTCATTATATATACATTCAAGTATCTGACTATATTCAGAGACCATGTATATAGCTACGTTCTCTGCTATATTTTGGAGTTGTGCATGGTCCCGTTTTAATATAGTGTCGCCATCTGGTGGAATCTATCTGTACCGTTTTGTGGTAAACCATATCGGTGGTGCTATCTAATGGTGGAGTTAACAACACTTGGAGTTACATCACTTAAAATGGATGCCACTCTGGTTGAAGTGATCAAAGTTAGTAAAAACCATCAACATTAATATGAAATGTCTATGTTAGGCACAACAATAGATGCTCTCAACAACCCATACATGGCGAAGCATCGGTGGAGTATGATGATGTGCATTGGCATCGCCGATTAACAGAGGAGTAGTGATCAGAATGACCCTAAGACTTAACCACCATTTGTTATTTATATATATATAATACCGGTGTCGGCATTGTCCCAAGCCAGAGTGATAAAATCCAACCCACTACCGCTTTGTGTTGTGTTTTATTTATGTGAAATGTAAAATGGAGTTTTATATAAATATTATACTAATGGAACTGGAATAGGTTAGTTGTGATAAAGATGTGATTATTAATGTAATTCATCCCCAATGACAGTTTTCAGTGACACAGGCTTGATAATCCTTACAGATTTGGAAAGTAGTGCAAACTCTAATATCAGTTAAAGGGAATATGAAGTTTTTTTGAATATGCCACATACTATAACTTATACCCTATGTATGTCCCCCCCCCCCCCATCCCCAACCCACCCCTTACCCTCAACCCACCCCCCATCCCGATGACCACCCCCACCCCCACCACCACCACCACCCCCACCCAAACACGCACCCCACAGGGCGCGCGATGGCCTCCTCAGTAGAGCGTCTGGCCTCGTGTGCGGAAGGTCCGGAGTTGGGTTACCCGGTTGAGTCAAACCAATGACTTTAAAATTTATACTTGTCGCTTCCTAGCCAGGCCATTGGCATTAATAGGATAGGGCTAGGACTGGTTAGCTCAGTGTCAGGATAATGTGACTGAGTGGGATATAATTATAAGGTCATGGTGCTCGCAGCCTGATTTTACAGTGCTATAAAGTCACCATGAGTCCACATGCACTGTCACAAGTCGGTACCCGTCCTGATATGACCTTAGATGTTGCCAGGAAATACAGCTCCAACAAAGTTCGACGCATCTCAAAGTAAAATATTGATTTTACCCGTTGGCTACGCGCTTGGGCGATGCGTCGTAATGTGACAGGGCCAAAGAATACATGACAAAATCACGTGACCAGATCTTTAATGTATCATTTCTATTATAATTATATTTTGCGAGCAAGTACTTTATGTGTGTGTAAATCATACAGTCAGAAAACCGATGGGACGACGGTGAGAAATGGTATTTTCATATTTTAAATAAAATTGGAATAGTAATATTTTACATCGATATAGATGTGTGCTGGATCTATTCCGTGACGTGGCCATAATGCTAATAAGTCGATATGATTGTGTGTGCTATTAGTATTAGGGGACTATGTCAAAGACCCTATGATACTAAGACGGCTCACTCAGCCTGTACTGTGTATTCAAAATGATCAACCCCACCACTTGGTGCGCTGGCTGTTCTCTTGGTTAAACAGTTGCTATATTATATGTATAAATGTATATATGAATGTGAAAGATGTGTGATGATGGCGATGCTGATGATGATGCTGATGATGATGTGTATTTGTTCATAGCAATTTCATATTGATGTATATTCATACTTACCTATCTCATGTGTAATATAATTGTATGTGTTTAGATGTGAAACACCAACCAGCAGCCGGGCTGCTCAAACCGACCACAAGGTGGCACTGCGAAATTTACATTACCATGGGAGAGATAGGGAGTGAGCCATCTTAGTATTATAGGGTCTTTGACTGTGTTTATCTCTAGAGAACACACATCGTTCTTACGTACACACCAACATAGGCTTAGATACTCACACACATCTATTACTACTAGTTAGATCGTATATCAATATAGGCCAAGGAAATCTAGCCATGGCCAACATATTGGCCCTGCTGTTTAATATTTGGTTAAATACTATACATTATGTACATAAAAGTACGGCGAACCAATCAAGTATTTGAAATATGATCTGACACCGAAAATGATGGCCAATTCGATAAGCGCACTAGCTGGTTGGTTTGCTGTGGCAAGTCGTGGGTTCAAACCACACCGAGGCAAACCATTGACTTAAAAGATTTAGACTAGTCAAGATCTAGTCAGGCACTCAGCATTAGGAGCTTAGGGCAATGACTGGTACTAGGCCTATATTCAGGATCAGGATAGTGTGACTGAGTGGGATACCAGGCCATCATGGTGCCGATGGGGCAAATTTCCCAGTGGGAGGAGGCAACGCTATAAAATCACCATGACTCATGCGTAGGCCTACTCCTGGCACGAGTAGGCCTAGATCTACATATGGTCATAAGTCTGTACCTGTCCCGATATGGCTTGAAGATAGCTGTTGCTATCAACATAAACCCAAACACACACACACACATACATACATACATACACACATACACACATACACACATACACACATACACACATACACACATACACACATACACACATACACACATACACACATACACACATGCACAATTGCACAGACACACGCACAACATGATTGCGCATACTTTCCTTGACCTCACTCGACCTACATAACTAATCCACCCGTGACGGTGAAGAATGTGTGTGTGTGTGTGTGTGTGTTTATGTATATATGTGTGTCATTGTGTGTCGTGTGTGGAAGGGTGGGGGAGCGGACGGGAAGGGAGAAGTGGGGATAGGAGGTGCGGGGGTAGGTGGGGGTTTTAAGGGGCAGGGGTTTGAAGAGGGAATACATGTAATCCATTTAGACATTTTTTATTCACAATTTCACTACATTATTTCTATGTCTTTCCATTTATAAACGAGATAATCCATAAAACAAGATCATGAGCCCTTAAGCCTGCTCCCCCCCCCCCCCCCCCACCACCTCCATCGACCCCGACCCCGAATCGACTCCCCACTCCACCCCCCCCCCCCTCCCGACCTCGACCCCGCCCCCACGGGGGGCTACCAGCGCAGATCGCTGGTGCGGCGGACAACCAGCGTGGACCGGGAACCAGTGGAGAGCTGGCTGAACTTCCGCACCCTGACGGGGCGTTGTTGTCTAATGCCAGTATGGTCGCCACCTCTGTCTGTCGACGTGGCTAAGGGCAAAAACTCCTACGTTAGATCCTGTATACGCACACATTTGGACGTTAAACTCAAAACAGTATTCCGGAATAGGAAACTTTGGCTCATACACAATACAGGTTAGTGTGTTATGTATAAAGTAAATAAGAATTCCCCAAATGGGAGCCAAGTTGTTTGGGGGGAGTGACTTCCCCGTAAACTACCCAAGACTAACTAAGTTGGCCCCCGCTACCAACTTAGTGCCCTGCTGCCGGGGTGAGGTTTCGTTTGTGTTCGGTGCTGTGTCATATAAACAGTGTAACTACTGATCCAGCGCGCCGGCGTACGCCGACACACCGGAACGAACGCACCGTTCTACTTAGTACTTGTTAACTTGTTGTTTTTGTCGTCATCGGTTACTTGTTTTTATGTATATTATTATGTTTTTTCTCTCTCTCTCTGATAGTAAATAACTTGGGTGACTTATACTATAGCGTCTCAAAACCGTGCATGTTATGTCAGTTTTGAACCGGATTCATGAGACGAGTAGGCCTAGTCTATAACACACATAATGACATAGTGTCATAAGCCGTGTTCACACACGGGCCTTAAGTCACCTCAACTAGTTCGCCTCATTTAAGTCGACTCACATTGGCAGTGTGGCTGCGACGCTGAAGCGAATTAGGGCTGAGTCGACTCATCTAGTTCGCCTTAAGTAGACCGCGTCGCGAGGTAGTTTATATAAGGCGAACTAGCTTGAGTCGGCCTATCTTGCGTGTGTGGACGCTAGCGTTTTACTTGAGGCGGCTTAAGCACGTCACACGCTAGATAAAGGATTCACCCGGTACTCGCAGTACACGGGTGAATACCAACCCTATATAAAAACGGTCGAAAAAAGCGGGTTAATGAATTGAGAGCCTAATTTCACAATCTAAGAAGCAACAATTATTCTTTACATATGTCTTATTGATAGCCCGCTACCTTTGAGTTGAAAAATATAATATAATATCTAGCTTAATAAAATTTAAAAGTGAAATCGACGGCATTCTTCAGCCGCCATCTTGTCTTTTTGCATTCTCTCCCATTTCACCAAATCTGTGCTGATATATGTAGCCATTTGATCATGGAACCACAGTTTCTACTTCATGTTCCATACTAATGCTATTTTCGCCCCTATTTAGACCTCGTTGTCGTTCACCCGTGTACTACAAGTACCGGGTGAATCTTTTATCTAGTCACACGCATGTGCAGTCCAGCGCTGAGTTTGTTGATTTTCCGGTCGATCACAAGCGCATACTGTATAATTTGGTATATGAAAGAGCCTAGCTGTGCACAGATATTTCTGTCATAATTTTTTTTAGGTTTTCACTGCCCAGCAGAAGTTTGGACCGTTCCAAAACAATACGATTCAGTCGATACAGATCTTGGTCAAACCCACACAATCTCGTGATGACGTTGACTAACCGAAAATGGCACTGGCTTGGACGGTTGCGCTCATGCGCAGTTATTGACTTCCGCCTTAAACCGGCCCAAGTACTGCATGTGTGGACTGGACACACTTTCACACCTAGTTCGCCTCATCTAGTTCGCCTTATCTAAGTCGGCCTAAAGTTGTGTGTGTGAACACGGCTATAGTGACATACTGACATAGTATTTAGTACTATTACCTACCCTAGTTAGCTAGTACCCGACTGTACATTTACATTAATTTTGTATGATGATTATGCATACAAGATTACGACTAGTATTATAGAGCAAGACCTTAGTCACGAATCAACGATCATGAACACTAAAACAGTCAATGCGTCATATTGATGTTTGTATCATTTAAACTCAGAAAACTGGTTAGAATTAGTAGAACGGTGACAGTGTGGGTTTATGCCTTATAATCCTATTGATAAAAAATTCACCACGTACTTAGTCTAACTTAGTCTTAGAGTAGGAAGTACGGGGTGAACCTTTGATCTAATAATCCTAATGCTTTTATACGTGGTGTTCTCTGTGGCAGAGTGGTTAGAGTGTCTGACTTTTTTCTAGGTCAGACTCCTAACCTGAAGGTCGGTGGTTCGATTCCCCATGCTGCCACTTTGGATTTCCACCACTGTGTATAACTTACAGCGTCATCAAAGGCTGGTTACTCTCATACCATGTCTATGTGCTGTGGGAGGTTAAAAATCCCTTGAGTCGGTAAAAGTGTAGGCTCTGGCTTTCTATCGACAAACTGTCTAATGGTGAAAACAAGTCTATTCAGACTTATCCATGATATGCAGTATAAATCTTCAAGAAAAAAATATAGTATACCACTGGTTAGTCTGGTATGGATAAAAGATTCACCCCGTACTTGCAAGTAGGGGGTGAATCTTGTATCTAGGTTATGATAACTAAGCTCTAGTTGCTGACATTCGTCCTAGTCTCTAAACTCCTCAATTTAGCCTGACGCACTTTACACAGACTCCCAGTCATAACATTATTAAATAATTATGCACCATGTGTCTAATGCATATTTACTTAAATGATTGCTTCCCGATATCGGGTATGGTGCCAGATGGAATTTGACTAAATTAGCAAGTACGTCCGAGGCAATGCAAAGTGCTCTTGGTTTCAAACTCCATATTTATTAACATCGATTTCAAATTTATTATTGTTTTTTGTTACATTCGTCGATAAAGAATGGGAAATTTTAATCATTCCACTGCTCCTCACCATATCCTACTGATGCCAAACGCCAGGTTAGGTAGCGATAAGTATACATTTTTAGCTCATCGGTTTGATATGATATAATATATAGCGATATATAGCGAATGGTAGACAGGAAGTGTGAACACATATTTGTCTCTCATTTTTGCTTGAGTGCAAGTAAATAAGCAACACAAGGAGTAATTAGTAGCATGTGGTGAATAAGGGGTCAAATTTCCCTGGATCATCAGCCCATGCTTTTTCTAATCTATTCTTGAATGAATTAATTGACTCGGCATCAATAACATTTTGTGGGAGACTGTTCCATATATTTATTATCCTGTTTGAGAAACTATGTTGCCGTAACTTTGAAATGGCTCTGGGTTTTACTAGTTTGAGAGTATGGCCCTGACTGCCTTCTCTTTTATTCAAGGTGACAAATTTGTTCATATCTATTTTTATCAAAACCCTTCATAATTTTAAATACTTCAATTATGTCACCTCTTTTCCTTCTGTAGGAAAGGGTAGGAAGTTTCAATTCCCTAAGCCTTTGTTCATAGGGTAGGTCCTTTATAACTGCAACTAATTTTGTTGCACGTCTCTGAACCTTTTCGATCTCCAGAATGGCCAGAGTTCTAATCCCTCTACCTGCCAAATGAGATTGATTAGGTCATTTAGGTGTTTAATGAATTCTGTCTAGCTTTTCAATCTTGGGGACTTTGATCAAGTACACTTTGAAAGCTCATTGTATTTTATATTATAACACACCGTATAATCCCATATATCTAATATCACCCTTAGAAGTTAGACGGGATGGCCAAATGAGTTAGAGCGTCCGTCTCCCGTGTTTTAGATCGTGGGGTCGTGGGTTTGAATCCTGGTCGAGTCAAACCAATGACTTAAAAATTGATACTTGTCGCTTCCTACTAATCCTAGCCAGGCACTCAGCATTATTAGGATAGGGCAAGGAGCAGTGGAATGAGGAAGACCAATTGCGGGCGACTGAAATTTCCCCTGCTTAAATAACTAATGTACCAAAAAAAAAAAGAGAAAAAAGTAGGGTTGCTTTAATATAACTTTTATTTGAATGAAGGTATTACTTACCATTGCAATAGATATCACACAACAACAATCCCTCCAATAAATAAAGAAAACCTCCCCCCCCGCCCTCTCCCCTCCCCCCCCAAAAAGCTTATAACCTAATTCGTTGTGTAATGTACTACATAGCATATGCTACCTTATGTAGCATAGGCTACGTTTTTCATTTTATCTAATGCGTTAATACACACACACACTCACGCACATACACACGCACATACACACTCACGCACACACACTCACACACAGATACACTCATGCACATACACACTCACTCACACACACACACATATATATATATACACACACACACACACTCACACACACGCGCGCGAGTATACATTGTAGTAGTATACAGGTCAGCACTATTTGCCATGCCTTTAGGAATCACTGGCCTAGTTATCTGACCCATTTAAAGAAATCGTGGTCTACAGATTGCATTGCATAGAATAAGAATCTCATAGAGAGTGATATTTTTTATTATTTATTAACATTGAAAAGATTATATATGGGTCAGGATCACGAAAAGAGGCCAATTGGTGGAAGTTGTCGGCGTCGAGCATGGATGTCGGCATTGAGCAGTATAATTATAATTTAGCATTGACATAGGTGGAAAGTCTTTAAATTTATCCTGAATGTAAAGGTAGAGAAAATAAAACAACCTGATTTGTTTCTAGGATAATATAATATAAAGCAAAGAAATGCACTGCACTTTTAAAAATTGCGACGCCGACATCTTCACTTGACCACCGATTGGCCCGTTTTCGTGAGGCTGACTCATATATTATCAGCACGATAGCTTCTAGGTACAAGATTCACCCCGTACTGCTGCAGTAGAGATGCAAACCAACCCTATGTAAAAGGTGGCGAAAATGCGGGTCAAAGAATTGAGAGCCTAATTTCACAATCTAAGAAGCAACATTTATTCTTTAAATCTGTCTTATTGAGAGCCCGCTACCTTTGAGTTGAAAAATATAATATAATATCTAGTTTAATAAGATTTAAAAGTGAAATCGACGGCGGTCTGCGGCCGCCATCTTGTCTTTTTGCATTCTCTCCCATCTCACCAACTCTGCCCCTATATAAGTATCCATTTGATACTGGAGCCACAGTTTCTAGGCGATGTTCCATACTAACGCTATTTTCGCTCGTATTTATATAAGGCTGATCTTCACCCGTGTACTACACGTACGGGGTGAATCTTTTATCTAGATAGCTTCCAAATGGGGCCTTAAACATCGATATAATAGTGAAATATTCATGGAAATTTGATAAAGAACTTTGATACACTTGTAGAGTAGAGGTCACTAGCTTTTGTTTCGTATCCATTATGACCGACTTCGGGTGGGAAAAATTAAAAAAATTGAGGTTTGAAAACTCTGGAACGGTTGTAAAACATGATTTTACTAAATATTTTTTCTGAAAAATATAATTTTACATAGAAAAATTCTTTCTTTACAAATCTGTGCAGATTGTTAACCACCATTTAGCACTCACTCTCAGCAGTTTGGACTTAACCATAGAATGGGTATGCTAATTAGAGCAATCAAATTTGTGAGATTTTGTACATATGGATATATGGGTCGTTCTCAAAAACTGTGTACCACTTGAGGTAGTCTACTAGAAATGCATATTTCAAAGAAACCCTTTATTGGAGTGTCAATATTTAGATTTCATCAGTTAGCCAAATAATGTGGGAGATAGTTTGGATCAAAAGTAAATGTTAATATTGTGTATTATGTATCTTATTGGGATGGATGTAGCTAAATACATAGAAAATTACATCACTAATTTGTGACATTGTCAACAGCATTGAAAATAAGGTGTCACAAACTTAATGAAAACCTCTGAACAACAGCTCATTTCACTTCAAATGGTCATATACAATGTCTTCATTAAGTTGAAGACATTTATTTCTAAAAAAAAAATTTAAATGATGAAATAGTTAACATTTTCTGGAGTCATTAACATTGTAACATTTCGTTTCCACTTGCAAATACTATGAAACTCTGTATCAAACACTGAGTACAGATACAGTACAGGAATTATTTTCACCATTTGACACTATGCATGGACCCAGTTATGGTATAGTAAAAGATAAATCCTGAAATTGCCCCTAAACATTGAAATTTGAGCCGAACATTTGTGTAAAATTGTTTGTTTCCACTTTGTTACTCTGCTAATCCGTTACTCTGCTAATATTTTCTTGCTTTTCTCTTTAATATTCACAAATAAGACAAAACCATAGCAATGAGGTTTCAAATTATTATTACTACTGTTTATAAAGCATGTGGCATGTGAAATGTCCTAAAAATGTCAAGTTTTGTGTGGAAAATATTTGATTTTGGAGTCAGATTGGTTTCCATGCTATACTGCTATTTATTGGGTGTGAGCATCATTTGACCTACTTAAAAATGCCAGAATATGTTTATTTTCAATTATTCAGATGCAAAAGGACATACACATTGAGGAAACTTGCTTATAGGACTTTGGCAACATTTTGATTTTCTGGTACTGATGTCACACTATTGGTACACAACTTCTGAGAACGACCCATATAGCTTAAAGACAATGTAATCACATTATGGATATTTGCATTCTAAGAGTTTTTAAAATATAAAAATCAAGTCAATATCTAAAATAGATATTAATTTTCTAAAGATTTGATCATGGACGGTTCGTGAAAATCACACGATTTGCCATGTTTGATGTCAAATTGCTCAACAAATATTTAATTGTATGGTCTGAAAAAAATTAAGATTAGAATTTGTACTAGAAATAAGTTAAAAGAATAATGATGTGATTAAAATGTAATTTGCCTTCAGCAGGTAGCCTCAAACATCAGGATTTAAGCAATGGAAAATATGTATAAAATTAAGGGCAAAAGTTAAATATTAAAAAATCCATAATTCAGGGATTAATATACCAATTTTCCATTATTATATATATATATTTGTAATCAGAATGACAAGAGCTTTCCAACTGTGCCATTTGCAAATTAACTTCATGAAAAGAAAAATTCAGTTTGGAGTACCTACTGTTATTTCAGAACACATATAGGTACATACTTAATGTACTGAAGTGCACTCACCTCGCCAGGTAAAATGACACATGCGCAGTTAAGCATAGTTAGGTTGATTGTCTGAGTTGTTATATGTTTGGTGAACTGCCTTTTGTGTGTAATAAAAGCACGCGACCTGGGTATTTATTAACAAGTGAGCTTTGTGATTCCCGAGTTGTTGTAGTTTTACATCCTGGCAACATCTACAGTCATATCAGTGTGCACTCATGGTGACTTTATAGTGCTGCCCCACTGGGAGACCATACTGCCAGTACCATGACCTAATATCCCACTCAGCCACATTCCGGACACTGAACCAACCAGTCCTTGCCCTATCCTAATATAATGCTAAGCACCTGGCTAGGAAGCGACAAGTGTCAATTTTTAAGTCATTGGTTTGACTCGACCAGCGTTTTGAACCCATGGGTTCCAATTCGAATTCCACAATCTACCAAAAGCGAGAGACGGCACTCAACTCATTGGGCCATCCCGTCTGCTACAGTGCTAGTGGTATGGGAGTGAGGGGTGGAGGGAGGTGAGGTAGGGAGGGGGGAGTGGGTCAGTACGCGCTCAGGTAGTGAGCCGGTGGCGTGTGGGTTTGGTTCCACGGCCGTCTGGCAGTGGCACTGACGTAGTGACTGATCCCCCTGTGGAGAGGCTGAGGCCACCCGGAGCCATCCCCGGGCCACATTGATCTGCCGGAGTCACCGTGCCAACGTGTCCTGTGTGCCTGCGGTGCTGCAGGACCTTACCCACCTCCTTCTCGAGGGACTCGGACGCCACTGGTGGATTGGCATGTTGTCGTCTACTCTGACTCTGAGTAAGTAGGAGACGCTAACTTCTAGTTCTCGCGAGTGGAAGGTTGGGAGTTTGGTTTTCAGGTTTCCAGTCGAGTCAAACCAATGACTTATATAATTGATACATGTCGATTTCTGTCATGTCGCTCGACATTAATAGGGTAGGGCAAGGACTGGTTAGCTCAGTGTCAGGAAAAAAGTGACTGATTGAAAGAAGCACAAAAAAGCAAGATTGGAACTGCAAAGCCTACTTTGATGAGTTTGTGTTGCCTTGGTTTCATTGCCCCTTGATGAGAGGTACTTATTGGTTTATCTGCAGGCTACAAGTTGTAGCCTGCAGATAAACAGGTACAACCCGTTTTCTCCATCCCATGTGGTCATCAAATTTACATAGAAAAAATACTTGTTTAGCGTTCACCCATTTCAACCTTTTTTCGTTAAATTTTTATATATTTTTATTTTGTGTGTCGAAGAAAGGTGGTATATGGGAAGAAGAAAATTGACCATGGTATTCATGGTCAGAAGGCATGATAGGCAGGTAGAGAAGACCACAGACACTGTCTAGCTAGAAATTGAACAAGAAAACATTCAAATTACTATAAAATCTGTATTCAACTCAAAGCTCAACTACATGTATTTAATATGACAATGTATTAAAACTGTGTAAACGGAACAGAACTTGTTTTGATTGTTTTTTAAGTGTTTAAAAGAAAAAAAAAAAGAATGACAAATATTTGGAGCTCAGGGGAATTTTTCAGGTCGGGCGGGGACGCTAAACAAATTTTTCTTTTTATCTGGCCTATGGCCTTTTGGCAGGAAATTAAATAAGTGAGACTGCAGAGGTAAAATATTGTTCCTTTGTCTATAAAATTCAATATTGCGTTTGGAAGTTTTACAAAGCAAGCAATTACTCAATTATTATATATGAAGTTTGTCCTGAAATAAAAGTACAATAGGTTCTATTTGCCAGCCTGGCCCATTTAACTCAAAAATAACATTTGTTATTTAAACAAAAGTATAGATTAGACAACTTTAATAAGCAAACTTTCCTCGCAACAATTGTATGAAATTCCACATTGCTACTGCCGGAACCCACTAGGTTGGTTGGTTGTTGGATTCTTACCTTCTGGCAACATCTAAGGTCATATCAGGAGGAGTATGTATTTGATGTTGTGCCAGTCTGTTTAGTATGTTACAAGACAACACATCAATGATGTATAAGGTGTTGAATAATAAATGAGAAATTTGTTTTTCTCTGGTACCACGTGTCAAAGGCTCCGTTGATGCTGCCTCTTGTTTGGGTGTATAATTATTTTAAGAGGCTCTAAGCCTAAGGGTAGTGTGGAGTGCCGTGGGTGTTGGTATTGTGGACTAGGGTGTATTGTTTGTTTATTGGAGTTTTGCATCCTGGCAACATCTAAAGTCATATCAGGACTGACACCAACTTGTCATAGTGCACACTCATAGATGTTGCTAGAACATAAAACCCAAACAAGACAGGTTTAGGCATGGGTGTTAAAACAGTCACAACAAGGCGAGTTGAAACCTGACTTGCGGTATTTCCCCCACGATTCCCTTCCAGTGCTAATTCTATGGGTGAATGTCTGCGCTTTCGTAGAAATTCCGCATTGCTTCTGCAGGAACCGACTAGGTTGGTTGGTTGTTGGAGTCTTACCTTCTGGCAACATCTAAGGTCATATCAGGATGAGTACCGACTTATGACAGTGTGCACTCATGCCAACTTTATAGTTCTGCCTCACTGGGAAATCAGGCCGCCATCACCATGAACCAATATCCCACTCAGTCACACTATCCTGACACTGAGCTAACCAGTCCTTGCCCTATCCTATTAATGCCGAGTGCCAGGCTAGGAAGCAAAAAGTATACATTTTATATAAGTCATTGGTTTGACTCGACTGAGAGTGAGAACCAAACTGTGCATGCGAGGTTTGTGCTCTACCGTTTCGGCCACAGCGCTCGGTGAACCCACTAGGTGGCGCTGGGGTCTCAGCCTGATTTTCATGGGTTTTCTTTTGGCCAGAGACCATTTTCATCCCTGAATGGATGAATATAGGTCAGGAATCGTCTGACTTTAGTGCACCGGGCTGGTAGCTCCAATAATGGGCTTGGTGACCTGGAGTATGCCAGCATCAGGGTATTCAGATTGCACCACGAAAGAGAATAATGACCACTGTCTTGGAGGCTGATGGATGGTATTTTAATATTCATGAATGTAATATTCTTTGGCATTTTTACTATTAAATCACAACCCCTCCTCCGCCCCTCCCCCCCCCCCCCAAAAAAAAAGAACAACAACCAAAAACATACACACATATAAAAAAACTACCTATAGGCTAAGTATTTTTCCATACTTAAGATATTGGTGTCTGCGGTATAAAGTAATTACCGGATGCTGTGGTCAAATCAGAAGAGTGCAGGAATCCCGTGCAGGAGATCGGGAGTTTGATTCCTGGTCGAGTCAAACCAATGACGTACAAAATTCATACTTGTCACTTCCTAGCCTGGCACTTGGCATTAATAGGATAGGGAAAGGACCGGTTAGCTCAGTGTCAGGATAATGTGACTTTGTGGGATATCGGGTCATGGGGCAGCAATATAAAGTTGCCATGTGTGTGTGCACTGTCACATGTCGGTGCCCATCCTGATATGAACTTAAAATTCCATTAACCAATCAAATAACCAATCAAATAAAATTCCATTAACCAATCAAATATAGAGTACTTTTTGATTGGGGGTGGGTGGGCGGGCTTTCTTTTAAAGCATGCTTTCATAAGGCAATATTCAAATGTTCTGTGTCAAACAGTATTTACATTTTTTTTTATTGAGACAGTATTTATTCTGCCCATAGCGTGTAAGCTCCCGTGAGCGTGGTTGTTTTCGATGCTGGACAGCTGTGAGGAATTTTATGGTGTATGCCCGGGTTGTGGTTCCGGGTTGGTATCCGGGACATCCACCAGCATTTATTTAAGTAGTTAGTGTCTATGTTTTTTTTTGTTGGGGGGTATAACTTCCTATTATATAACTATTATCGTAGCCTAGTATGTAAATCTCATCTCATCATGCTGTCGGTCACGATGCGACAAAGACTGCTTTCATTACTTAGTCATAATTTAGGTGCCTGTCTAGGTCCACACCTAGATAGCGCGATAGCTGTCTGCCGACTCAAGTTGACCTTCCCCCAGTTGGCAGTTTAACTTGAGGTTTTTGGTGTGCCTTGTACCGAACAGTGCCGTTTTTGATTTACTTGTATTTATTGTTATTTTGTTTATTTGGCACCATTCGTTTAATTTCAATAGTGTTTTATTTAGGGTTGCTTCTAGTTCCTCGGGTGATTTACTAGCTGCGTAGACCACTGTGTCATCAGCGTATAAAAGCAGGTGTTCTGTTTCTAACCAATTATTGAGGTCATTTATGTAAATTAGGAACAGGAGGGGGGGGCCCAACATGGACCACTGCGGTACTCCATAGTGTAAGTATTCTTCCCCTGATGTTGCCCCATTCGCTATAGTGCAGGGTTTCCGGTTTATCAGGTAGTCACTTACCCAGTCTCCTGTTTTCCCTTTTATCCCCATTCAGGTTAATTTATTTTTTAATGTTGTGTGTTCCACCGTGTCAAAAAGGCTTTGCTAAAGTCTATGAATGCTGCTCCCACCATGTTCTTTTGATTTGAGTATGGTCATTGTCTATAGGGTGAACATTTTTGAGGTTGCCGGGTTGGGTATTTCTTTTTGAAAATTTGCTGGCCTGAATGGCAAATCAGACGGATGTCCGGAAATTGTATTAATTTCCCTCCATGATACAATATAGAGCTTCCAACCTTTATGTTTTATATAGATCCCCAGTGGAGCAGCACTATGAAGTTGCCATGGGTGTGCACTGTCACAAATCGGTACCCATCTTAAATACTCTAAATGTTGCCAGGATTTGAAACCCCGGACAAACAAACCACAAGTACAAGTTGGTGAAATTAAACTTGAAGCCTTGAGGACTATGTATCGCCAGATCCTCGAAAACTCTGTAATATTTCTATATTTATGATGAAGAAGAAAGTGGGGCAAAGAAAAAGTGTGTCGGGGTGAGAAAGCAACCCTGTACAGCTTGTTTGTTTGTTGTTTTACATCCTAGCAACATTTAAGGGCATACCAGGATGGATACTGACTTGTGAATGCGCACTCATGGCAACTTTATAGTGCTGCCCCCCTTGGAGACTACACCAAAAGCACCATGACCCGATATCCCACACAGTCACATTATCCCGATACTGTGCGAACCAGTCCTTATCCTATCCTATTAATGCACAGCGCCAGGCTAGGTAGCAACAAGTATAACTTTGATAAGTCATTGGTTTGACTCGACCAGGAAACTCCTGGCTTTCCGCACAGGAAGTCTGCGCTCTTACCGATTCGGCTACCGCGTTCGGTCAAATGGTCTATCAGCAGTGCCCGCTGGCGTTCATCTGAACTGCTGCTGGAGACTGTCTAGTCTCCAGCCAGACGCCATTATTGATACATATCACCATGGCTACCATGTCCTGATCTGATTACTCAAACATAAAAGCCATTCTGATGCTGGATCTAAAAGCATTTGTATTTCCTCATGTAGCGACTGATTGTGATCCACTGATACTGCCTGACTTGGCACAGGTTGTGTGGTCAGCCAGGTGGGGGGGTGGGGGGCGGGGGCGGGTTGGGGTCAGCCTACTTCTCAGCAGTCATCGCGGGCATTGGGAAGCAGACGCTGCGCCTGGCGTGATTCGGACTTCCTGTCTGCATTGCCCTAAAGAATCCCAAAGGTCCATCTTTCTGACTGACGGGGGGCGCGGCGAATATGCTTTCACAGTTTCAGCTACCCGGTTTTGATAACTGCCGCTTTACGACTGGAGAAGTGGGCTGGCATGGAGTGAGGCGGTGTGGAATAAATGAGGTTGGTGTGTGGAATGATGTGGATATGGGGATGTATGGAGTGAGGTAGGTGTGGGGTAGTATGGAGTGAGGTGGGTGTGGGGTAGTGTGGCGTGAGGTGGGTGTGGAGATGAATGGAGTGAGGTGAATGTAGGGCAGCATGGAGTGAGGTGGGTGTGAGGCCGTGTGGAGTGAGATGAGTGTGGGGAAGTGTGGAGTGAGGCTGTGTGGAGTGAGGTGGATTTGATAAGTGTAGATTGAGGTGGGTGTGGGGAAGTGTGGAGTGAGGTAGGTGTGGGGCAGTGTGGGTGGAGTGAGGTAGGTACGGGGCAGTGTGGAGTGAGATGTGTGTGAAGCTGTGTGGAGTGAGGTAGGTACAGGGCAGTGTGGAGTGAGATGGGTATGAGGAAGTGTGGAGTGAGGTATGTACGGGGCAGTGTGGAGTGAGTGGGGTGTTTTTTTTATTTTTTTATTGAGGCTGTATTTATACTGTCCATAGCATATAAGCCTGGGTATTCAGGCTTGTTTTCAATGCTGGCCAGCTGTAGTGTTGGTGTTGTCTTATCACACAGTAGCTGCTGATAAGGTATTTGATTGCCTGTATTTCAGTAGCAGATAGATAGTTGGTTGGTCTGGTTAGTACTATAGTAGTCTATGTTAATTTTTTTGGATTTTCTTGGCATATATGTGCTTTATTTTTTCTACTCTTATTTCTAGACTAGCCTACTCCTATTTACATATCATAGGCTTGTACGCAGCTGTGAGGTGTGTTATCTGGGTGCTTTTGGTATGGTTACCTTCCATTGGGCGTCTCGCTGGTGGGCCGTGACATGTATCACCTGCCCCTTTGCGGTGCAGCTTAGTTGGGGGTTCCTAGCCTTATTTTGCACAGATATTTTTTGTATGTTTTTAGGTCGGGAATTTGTCGTTCCTTTACTGTTTGGGCATTCCACACCTTGGCAGCCATTTCTAGCGTGCTTCTCTCGTGAGCTTTTATTTGGCTTCTGGTCTGCTTTAGTAGTGGCGCATTATTTGCTCTAGTTGCCCTTTGTGGTTTTGTTAGGAGTTCATTGTCTTGACTATAGCTGTATGCTAATGTTTTCAGATGAATTATTCTCCTATTTTCTAGCAATTTTACTTTGGTTCTTTTGTGTATGTCATAGGTGGGGTGCAGCTTGTCTACTCTGAGGCAGATTTTCAGGGCTCTGTTCTGTAGTGTTTGCAGTTTTTTTAGAAGTTCTTTCTTTGCACCCATGTAGTTTACATCTCCATAGTCAAAATAGGGTAGCACCATGCCCTTGAAGATTTTTATTGACATTTCTTGTGTCATGTAGTCTCTTAGCTTTGCAAATAGCCACAGTTTGTGGTTTACCTTTTGGACAATTTTGTTTATACATAGGTTGTAGTTTAGTTGGCTGTCCAACTCAAGGCCTAGGTATTTGTAATGGTCTACATTTTCTAGTGTTTGGCTTCCTAGCTTACAGTGTAGTTTTCTTTCTGGCATTTGTTTATGCGAGAAGAGAACTGTTTTTGACTTGCTTGTGTTGATGGTTATTTTGTTGGACTCACACCACTCATCCAGTTTTAGTAGGAGCTTGTTTAGTTTAGTTATTACCTCCTCTTCTGTGGTGCCGTTTGCATATATGACTGTGTCATCTGCATATAGTTGGAGGCATTCGGTTTGTAACCATTTTTCAAGATCGTTTATGTAGATTATAAAGAGCAGTGGCCCTAGCACTGACCCTTGGGGTACACCACATGTGACAGGTTGGTTGTCTGATAGTGTATTGTTTATTTTTGTTCTCTGTTGCCTGTCTTTCAGGTAGCATTTTATCCAGTCCATAGTGTTGGATTTTATGCCCATGGATTCTAGTTTTTCCAATAGTATGTTATGGTCTACTGTATCGAATGCTTTGCTGAAGTCAATGAAGGCTGCTCCAACTAATTGTTTTTGGTTCATTGACGCCAATATGTCATTTGTTAGGTTAGCTATTGTTTTAGATGTGGAGTGCAGTTTCCTGAAACCTCCTTGTCTTTCGTTTAGTATATTGTTTTTTTCCAGGTGTTCATTTATGTGTCTATGTAGCACTTTTTCAATGAGCTTGCCTGGGGTTTGAAGAATCGATATTGGCCTGTAGTTTCCCATGTTTTGTTTGTCTCCACTTTTGTGGATAGGGGTAATGGTTGCCATTTTCCAGGCTGAGATAAAATGCCCCTGTTCAAAGGAGATGTTGAATAGGTCGACTATAGTGGCTGGGATGGCTTGGAGTGCCTCTTTCAGCATTTTGGTTGGTATTTCGTCTATTCCACTTGGTTTATTTGTGTCTATGTCATTTATTAGTTTTTTTACTTCTATTATATCTGTTTTGCAGGTGGGGATTTCATTCTGCACAGTTCCTGATCTATTTTCCCACCTTTTTTTAAATTTTCCTGACAGCGTTTGTCCTATTGTGGCAAAGTGCGTGTTCAGTTTGTTTGCTGCATCTTTGTCTGAGAGTATTGTCCCTTCGTTATCTTGGAAGGTTGTGTGCTCTTCTTTGTTATTTTTGGGGAATAATAGGTCTACATTCTTCCAGAATCTGTTTGTATTGCTTCCCCAGTCTCTGTCCTGCTTTATTATGTATTTCTTTTTTGCTGTTCTCACAGCTTTGAGAGAGTGGTTTCTGGCAATATGGTAGGCCAGTTTGTCTTCTATAGTTTCTGTGAGCTTTGCTTTATTACCCAGTTTACTTTTGGCTATGATGAGCGTTAGCAGGTCATTGTCTACCCAGGGGTCCTGGTTTTTTTGTATTTTTATTTTCTTAATGGGGCACATCTCGTCAGCTGATTTTCTTATTTCTGCGATGATGTTGCCCCAATAGATATTAACATCATCTCTGTTTTGTGTGATGTTGTTTATGTTTTGGTGCAGATGATTTTTTAATGCATCTTCTGAGTAGTTTTTTAGGGACCTGCCCATCTTATACTCATAGTGATTTGTGCTTTTTAGTTTTTTCCTTGTTACATATATTAGCTCATGATCACGTGAGGTGGGTGTGGGGGTTGTGTGGAGTGAGGTAGGTATGGGGTAGTGTGGAGTGAGTGGGGTGTGGGGCTGTGGGGTGTGAGGTGGGTTTGGGGGCTGTGTGGAGTGAGGTGGTGTGGGGCAGTGTGGAGTGAGATGGGTGTGAGGAAGTGTGGAGTGAGGTAGGTACGGGGCAGTGTGGAGTGAGATGTGTATGAAGCTGTGTGGAGTGAGGTAGGTACGGGGCACTGTGGAGTGAGATGGGTGAAGGGCAATGTGGAGTGAGGTAGGTACGGGGCAGTGTGGAGTGAGTGGGGTGTGGGGCTGTGGGGTGTGAGGTGGGTTTGGGGGCTGTGTGGAGTGAGGTGGTGTGGGGCAGTGTGGAGTGAGATGGGTGTGAGGAAGTGTGGAGTGAGGTAGGTACGGGGCAGTGTGGAGTGAGATGTGTGTGAAGCTGTGTGGAGTGAGGTAGGTACGGGGCACTGTGGAGTGAGATGGGTGAAGGGCAATGTGGAGTGAGGTAGGTACGGGGCAGTGTGGAGTGAGTGGGGTGTGGGGCTGTTGGGTGTGAGGTGGGTGGGGGCTGTGTGGAGTGTGGGGGCTGTGTGGAGTGAGATGGGTGTGAGGAAGTGTGGAGTGACGTAGGTACGGGGCAGTGTGGAGTGAGATGTGTGTGAAGCTGTGTGGAGTGAGGTAGGTACGGGGCAGTGTGGAGTGAGATGGGTGAAGGGCAATGTGGAGTGAGGTAGGTACGGGGGAGTGAGTGGGGTGTGAGGTGGGTGTGGGGGCTGTGTGGAGTGAGGTGGGTGTGGGGGCTGTGTGGAGTGATGGATGGTGGCATTACAGTGATGTTGGTGTGCACCAGAAAGAGAAGTTAGCAAACATAGCTCTAGGTAAGCCGTGTTTATCCAGTCAGCTGGTGGTCTAAGCTGTTTACAGTCACTTAGCGGCATGGGTCTAGGCAGAAGCATCTGTTTCCAGTGTTTAATAAGCGCACCAGTATCCGGTATTGAATAAAATGCAAAACAATTCTCGCGTGGATATATATGGCCTATGCTGCCGACATGGCGTAAAGAAACTACTAATCAATCAATCAATCAAACCTGTATTTCAGTTGGATATGCAGAATTAAATGGAGATAAGTGCTGCGATTTCAAAACCATGACTCATTCATTGGACTATGCATCTTTAAACTGTGATTCGAAGGCATGTGTTCTAGTTAGTGGGGCGGCTTCACAAATCTCAAGATTTAAATAACACTGCAGCCTGTGTAAGTTTATCTTTGTCAGACTAAAGCCCCGTTCACACGGGCGATTTAATCCGCCTCATATAAATCGCCTTGCCTAGTTCGCCTCACATTTGCCGTGTGAACGCAACGTCAAGGCGGATTAGGGCTGAATCGATTCATATGATTCGCTTTATATAAACCACCTCTGTAGGTGGTTTATATGAACCAAATTTTATGATTCGACTTATATCGCCCGTGTGAACGCAACCGACTTACTTGAGGCGGATTAAGGACGTGACAGTCGAGACCTGAGTGTGTTGACTTTCCGGTAAATTTGGTCTATGAACCTGCTAGAGGTGCACAGATATTTTTTTCATGATTTATTTTTAGGGTTTGACTGCCCAGCAGAAGTTTTGACCGTTCCAAACCAATACGATTCAGTCCATACATATCTAGGTCGAACCCAGACTCCCTCGTGCCGACGTCGACGAACCCAAACTGGCGCTGGTTAGTCTGGACTTGCTCATGCGCAGATATCCACTTCTGCCTTAAACCGACTCAAAGCACTGCCCGTGTGAACGCGAAACACTTTCAAACTAAATCGATTCATATGATTCGTCTTGTCTAAATCGCTTTACATTTTGCCCGTGTGAACACAGCTTAAGTAAGCTATGCTGTTTCTTCAACTTAAAACTATTGAGGATTTCCGTGTGACGTAGGCATCACACTACTCCTGCACCGTGGTTGGATAGAAGCAGTTCCTTCTACTATCGAGTGTATGTAAATAAAACAAAAAACACAAATCTATTCATTGCTACGATCTAATTCTGTTATTTAGAACCATGAATATTCACTCGGGGTTGAAATGTTATTTATGAGAATAGCTTACTCAAAAAGCGAAATACTGCCAAATTAAACTCAAAATCCAAACGATAATGCCGGCGGCGATATAGAGGGGGTGTAATGACGTCACAAG
Source organism: Branchipolynoe longqiensis (assembly GCA_030323885.1). NCBI lineage: Eukaryota > Metazoa > Annelida > Polychaeta > Phyllodocida > Polynoidae > Branchipolynoe > Branchipolynoe longqiensis. Next base: position 19,285,611 of record CM059196.1, read on the forward strand.
ACAACTTTCGGTGGTCATATTGCATGACATACAAAAGGCTTGCAACTGCCTACACTGTGCTTATTTACTGATTTGTTGGTTTATTTGTCACTGTTTTGAGTAGTTTGCCCTCAGAAGTTGTTGCTAAAGTGCTGTAAGTAAACACATTGGATGTAAACCTCCCAGAACCTCCCATAACACAAGAACAGAGGGTGCTCATAATCCAAGATGGCAGCCTGCTGACCGCTGATTGCTAAGTAATGACGTCACGTGCACTCCCTCTATCGGCGAATGTAAACAAAACAAAAAGGACAAATCTATTCACTGCTACGATCTAATTCTGTTATTTAGAATCATGAATATTCACTCGGGGGTTGAAATAATGTTATTTATGAGAATTGCTTACTCAAAGAGTGAAATCATGTCAAATTGAACGCAAAATCGAAGCGATATTAACACTATCGCATGGGCGGCGATATTGTCGAAGGTAAACAAAACAAAACACAAATCTATTCACTGCTACGATCTAATTCTGTTATTTAGAATCATGAATATTCACTCGTGGGTTGAAATAATGTTATTTATGAGAATAGCTTACTCAAAGAGTGAAATCAACTCAAATTAAACCCAAAATCGGAGCGATATTAACACACGGGGCCGCATTGGCAGTGTTATAGCTGTACTTTCTATACAACCATGATGGCCGACGAGGCACTGGTCACGTGCTGCAAATCGTTTGACGCAATTCCTCAATAGTGTTTTTTTAAGAGAAGATTGGCACAGTAGGGGTTGGTTGGTTGGGGAGGGTTGGTTGATTGTTGGGAGTTTTATGCCCTGGCAACATCCAAGGTAATATCTGGACGGGTACCAACTTGTGACAGTGCACATTCATGGCGACTTTTTAGTGCTGTCCCACTGGGAAATCAGGCCGCTAGCACCATTACCCGATTTCCCATTCAGTTACATTATCTTGACACTGAGCTAACCAATCCTTGCCCTATCCTATTAATGCCGAGTGCCAAGCTAGGAGGCGACAAGTATCAATTTTGTAAGTCATTGGTTTGACTCGACCGCGAATTGAACCCCCGATCTCTCGCATCGGAGACCTGCGCTCTACCGATTCGGCCACCATGCCCGTTTTGGGGGAGGGGACGTTGGTGGTGGCCCTTCTTACTAGTCTTTATAGTAATACTACTCTTCGTATCTGAATCTGGGGGATGGGTGGGGGCAACAACAAAAAGCCGCGGTTGATAACTGTACACACCAGTTGGCCTGGTGCCAAGTGCCTGGTTTTGTGCTTTTAATTTTAAACATTCTTTTATTTCGATTCAAAGCTGTATTTTATAATCTGACGAGGGTAGGGACCAGACGGGATGGCCGAATGAGTTAGAGCGTCCGTCTCCCATGCTGGTAGATCGTGGGGTCGAACCCTGGTCGAGTCAAACCAATGACTTAAAAGTTGATACTTGTTGCTTCCTAGCCAGGCGCTCGGCATTAATAGGATAGGGCAGAGACTGGTTGGCTCGGTGTCAGGATAATGTGACTGAGTGGGATATCAGCTCATGGTGCCGGCGGCCTGGTTTCCCAGTGGGACAGCACTATAAAGTCGCCATGAGTGTGCACTGTCACAAGTCGGTACCCATCCTGATATGACCTTAGATGTTGCTAGAATGTAAAACAACAACAAACAAACAAAAAGACGAAGGTAGGAGGGGAATTAGGGAGCTGCTTGAAGGCAGACCTCCCGCTCTCCAGGCTGCATCATAGTGTCCACTCACCCAAACTACCGAAGAACATATCAAAGGAGGTTACAGGAGTATTTGAAGCGAGTAGAACAAGTAAATAACAAAGCGGGAGAATCACATGCATGAATAATATTTGCATAAGTACTTTATACTTCACGTAAATGTTTTTTTTTAAAACAACAAAGCATGTACCTAGATTTGATCCTACATATCCAGCTTTAGACTTTAGACACTGGTGGACTTTATTTAAAAAGAATTGTTAAAAATCACACCACAAACACACACAAAACAAACCCCATTTATTTCCGCATAGCAAACCAATGACTTGAAAATTGGTGCTTGTCGCTTCCTAGCCAGGCGCTCGGCATTATTAGGACATGGCAAGGGCTGGTGTGCTCATTGCCAGGATAATGTGACTGAGTGGGATACCAGGTCATGGTGCCGGCGGCCTGATTTCCCTGTGGGACAGCACTATAAAGTCGCCATGAGTGCGCACTGTCGCAAGTCGGTACCCATCCTGATATGACCTTAGATATTGCTAGGATGTAAAACAAAAACAAACAAACAAACAAGAATGCTAAGTTAATTGACTCAAACCACTTATTATTGAAGCGTATAATGTCCAGCATTTCAGAAACTGAACATTGGTCATTTGTCTAAATAAATTCACTTCAAGTAGCTCCAAAGTTAACACCTTAAAATAAAAGTTATTTCACACTAAAATAAAGTGGATTGTAATGATCAACCTCTCCTACACAAGTAACTGTGAACATCAAACCAGCCCGTAAATAGATTAGGTACCAAACTACACAAAATTGACAATTGTAACGTATGAGGGATCCGTCCTGATATGACTAGGACGAATAACAACTTACAAATGATATGACCTGAGATGTTGCTAGGACGTAAAACAACAAACCAAACCCTCGCTCCCAGTCCACTCACACACACATACACAACTCGCCTGTGATAACAGCAAGGTTAAAGCTAAGATTCCATATACGCGGTATTTATGTGACAAAAAATGGAAAAGTATGTAAATGCACTGTGGCGCTTCCATATGTTCGGATGCGATTGTGGGAAGTGGATCGCTCTATGTGGATCGATCGGTGTGAAGGTGAATGCGAATGTGGCACAAGTTGCCATAGAGCGAACAGGAACTTTGACTTTCCTTCACAAATTTGGAACAAGAAAGACTGAAAATGGCATGCTGCATGCCATGGATGCATTCACATTCGCATGCCGCATACCGCATATATGGAATCTTAGCATTACATTGCAACCTGCTCATAATACCAAACTTACCCACTGATAGCTAACCCACTAACACAATAAACCGCCAATCTTAATTGACTAATCCACCATATCTCTAGGTGTCTGTGGAGGTACTTGTCTGTAAAGCGGCTGTCACACCTCACCGGATTGGGGGAAACGGACAGAAACCGAACAAAGTCCGGTTTGTGTCCGTACAAGTTTTGAACATGCACAAAACTAGGAACGGATGCTGCCGGATTGACGTCTACGGTTCTTGTCCGTTTTGAGTTTGTTTGGTCCGTGGGTTTCTGTTCATGTACGTTTCATATCTGTGCATCCAGCGGCCATTGACCCGATAGTGCAACATTTTGACACATTTTAATACATTTTGATACTTAATCACCGCCGGACTAGACAATTCTGTCCGTTGCTCAATCCGGCGAGGTGTGACAGCCGCTTTATGTAATGCCTATGGCTAGAAGATCAGTGCATCAATCAATGCTGATATAGTTTATAATCTGATGAATAAATTACCACCGCCCCCTCCCCCCCCCCCCCCCCCCCCCCCCCGCCGCAACAAATGTATATATGTTATTCGTGTGGTGGAAACTCAAAGCCATCGGATTATACAACTTTACATTTAAGCTCGGTCGAAGGGTACATGTTTCAAGCGAGTTCTGGTCGTGTGTGTGTGTGGGTTGGTGGGTGAATGAGTGTTTGTGTCCGCGTGGGTGGGTGGGTGGGTCAGTGAGTATTTGGGTGGGTCAGTGAATGAGTGTGTTTGTGTGTGTGTGTGGGGGGGTGGGTGAGTGAGTTTGGGTGGGTGTGTGAATGCGTGAGTTTGTGGGTGGGTGGGTGGGTCAGTGAGTGAGTATTTGAGTGGGTGAGTGAATGCGTGTTTGTGTGTGTGGGGTGGGTTAGTGAATGCATGTTTGTGTGTGCAGGGTGGGTGTGTGAGTGAGTATTTGGGTGGGTGGGTGAATGAGTGAGTTTGTGGGTGGGTGGGGGAGTGAGTATTTGGGTGGGTCAGTGAGTATTTAGGTGGGTGGGTGAGTATTTAGGTGGGTGGGTGAGTATTTGGGTGGGTGGATGAATGAGTGAGTTGGTGCGTTGGTGAGTGGGTGGGTGGGTGGGTGAATGAGTGTGTTTGTGTGAGGGTGGCTGTGTGAGCGAGTATTTGGGTGGGTGTGTGAATGAGTGAGTTTGTGAGTGGGTGGGTGGGTGGGTGAGTGAATGAGTGTTTGTGTGAGGGTGGCTGTGTGAGCGAGTATTTGGGTGGGTGTGTGAATGCGTGAGTTTGTGCGTTGGTGAGTGGGTGGGTGGGTGAGTGAATGAGTGTTTGTGTGAGGGTGGCTGTGTGAGCGAGTATTTGGGTGGGTGGGTGAATGAGTGAGTTTGTGCGTTGGTGAGTGGGTGGGTGGGTGAGTGAATGAGTGTGTTTATGTGAGGGTGGCTGTGTGAGCGAGTATTTGGGTGGGTGGATGAATGAGTGAGTTTGTGCGTTGGTGAGTGGGTGGGTGAGTGAATGAGTGTTTGTGTGAGGGTGGCTGTGTGAGTGAGTATTTTGGGGGGATGGGTGGGTGAATGAATGAGTGAGTTTGTGCATGGGTGGGTCAGTGAGTATTTGGGTGGGTCAGTGCATGAGTTTGTTTGTGTGCGCGGGTGTGTGTGTGTGTGAGTATTTGGGTGGGCGGGTGGGTGAATGAGTGTGTTTGTGTGTGCGTGCGCTGGTGAGTCATAGGTGGGTGAATGGTAGGCCGAGTGTGTGGCACCACATGGCGGGTGATTGATCATATTGTGGGGGTGGCGGGGGTGGGTGGGAGAGGGGGAGGTTGTTGAGGCGCCCCCTGAGGGTCACTGATATTATTACCTTATCCGGCCAACAGGCTAGAGAGCTCATGCCTCTCACTCCCGGAAGTTCCTGTTTGCCAGTTTTGTTTTCCTTATGTGGATATATATATAGCTACATATATATTAACATACTATGTAATACAATGATATACATAAATACATACATATGTATACTTACATACATACATACATACATACATACATACATACATACATACATACACACGTACGTACATACATACATACATACATACATACATACATACATACATACATACATACATACATACATGGTTCAGTTTACTGTATGTACCTATGTATATACATTACGTTTGTTTGTTGTTTTACATCCTAGCAACATCTAAGGTCATATCAGGACGGGTACCGACTTGTGACAGTGCACGCTCATGGCGACTTTATAGTGGTGTCCAACTGGGAGACCAGGCCATGAGCTGATATCCCACTCAGTCACATTATCCTTGCCCTATCCTTGCATTATCCTTGCCCTATCCTAATAATGCCGAGCACCTGGCTAGGAAGCGATAAGTATGAATTTGTTTAAGTCATTGGTTTGACCCGACTAGGGTTCAAAACCACAAACCCATGGGTTCGGATCCCCCCGATCTTCCAAAACAGGAGATGGAATCTCAACTCATTCGGCCACCCCATCTGGTCATTACGTATGCTGTATGATGTATATGGATGTAGTATGTATACATGTAGTGTGTACGTACGTAATAACATACATTTTGTATATATTTATATATGTATTTATGTATATATGTATTTGTGTATGAATATATGCACATACATATATGTATGTATACATGTACGGATGTATGTACGGATGTATGTATACAAATTTATACACATACACATAATTACATACACGTAAGTACACGTGTACATACAGGTAAGTACGCGTCTACATACACATACATGTATACACGTACGTACATACATGTACGTACATACATATTTCTGTACACACATAATATATATATGCACACATTTCTATACAAGTGTGGGTGTATGAAAGATAATCAATGCTGTCAATGTGAATTTCACACAGGCAGTATTTCCATCTGTTCTATTTAAACAGCTGTGTACACTCCCGTCTTGTACTAGTTGTAGATGTGTAAACAGGCAGTATTTACATCTGTTCTATTTAAACAGCCGTGTACACTCCCGTCTTATACTAGTTGTAGATGTGTAAACAGACAGTATTTCCATCTGTTCTATTTAAACAGCCATGTACACTCCCGTCTTGTACTAGTTGTAGTTGTGTAAACAGACAGTATTTCCATCTGTTCTATTTAAACAGCCGTGTACACTCCCATCTTGTACTAGTTGTAGATGTGTAAACAGATAGTATTTACATCTGTTCTATTTAAACAGCCGTGTACACTCCCGTCTTGTACTAGTTGTAGATGTGTAAACAGACAGTATTTCCATATGTTCTATTTAAACAGCCATGTACACTCCCGTCTTGTACTAGTTGTAGATGTTAAACAGACAGTATAAATTCCATCTGTTCTATTTAAACAGCCCTGTACACTCCCGTCTTGTACTAGTTGTAGATATGTAAACAGGCAGTATTTCCATCTGTTCTATTTAAACAGCCGTGTACACTCCCGTCTTGTACTAGTTGTAGTTGTGTAAACAGGCAGTATTTCCATCTGTTCTATTTAAACAGCTGTGTACACTCCTGGCTTGTACTAGTTGTAAATGTGTAAACAGGCAGTATTTACATCTCTTCTATTTAAACAGCTGTGTACACTCCCGTCTTGTACTAGTTGTAGATGTGTAAACAGACAGTATTTACATCTGTTCTATTTAAACAGCCGTGTACACTCCCGTCTTGTACTAGTTGTTGATGTGTAAACAGGCAGTATTTCCATCTGTTCTATTTAAACAGCCATGTACTCTCCCGTCTTGTACTAGTTGTAGTTGTGTAAACAGGCAATATTTCCATCTGTTCTATTTAAACAGCTGCCCCACTGGGAAATCAGGCCGCCGGCACCATGACCCGATATCCCACTCAGTCACATTATCCTGACACCGAGCTAACCAGCCCTTGCCCTATCCTAATAATGCAGAGCACCAGGCTAGGAAGCGACAAGTATCAATTTTTAAGTCATTTGTTTGACTCGACCAGGAACCAAAGTCGCGAACTCCTGATCTTCCACATGCGAGGCCTCTGCTCTACCGATTTGGCCACCATGCCCGGTGCCCCGCTGGAAGAACAGGATGCCAGCACCATGACCTGATATCCCACTCAGTCACATTATCCTTATACCGAGCTAACCAGTCCTTGCCCTATCCTAGTAATGCCGAGCACCAGGGTAGGCTAAGTATCAATTTTGTAATTCATTGGTTTGACTCAAATGGGATTCGGACTCCCGACCTTCTGCACGGGTAGCCTGCACTCTACTGATTTGTGGTTTGATGTTAGCTCCTGGGGTATGGAGAGCCCTGCTCTGAACACATTGTTGTATTCGATATAGGCATTAAGCATGTTTTCAATTAAAATATTTCCAAAGTTGGCGATTTAAAATAAAAGTTTCTTCAAACCAAAATAAGGTAGAGCTTGTGAGTTTGGTTCCCAATCGAGTCACACCAATGACTTATAAAATTGCTACTTGTCGCCTTTCCTAGCTTGGAAGTTGGCATTAATAGGATAGGGCAAGGACTGGTTAGCTTAGTGTCAGGATAATGTGACTGAGTGGGATATTGGGTCATGGTGCTGGTGGCCTGATTTCCCAGCGGGGCAGCACCATAAACTCGCCATTAGTTTGCACTGTCACAAGTATGTACCCATCCTGATAAGACCTTAGATGTTGCCAGGATATAAAACCGCGAGCACCTGGCTAGGAAGCGACGAGTATCAATTTTAAAGTCATTGGTTTGACTCGACCGGGAACCGAACTCCCGACCTTCTGCATGCGAGGCCCGCGCTTTACCGATTAGGCCACCGCGCCTGGTCTGGGTATTTATAACATAAAATAGTAGGAGAGGAGGAGGGCGGTTTGAGTGGTGTAGATAGGCACTCTTCAACTGGTCAGGCTGGTGAAAATCACCTCGTCGACAGATTGTGAGAACCATTGAGCGGAGCAGGGCGAAGTCCACTACGTAAATAGCTCGGACAGCATGGCTACCGACAGCACTACCTGTGCGACAAGATTTTGAACATATTGGATTCTCACTGCCACTCCACTTCCCTCCCCCCCTCCCCCCTTTTCCTCCCCTTACAACTCCCTCCTTTTCCTCCCCTTACCCCTCCCTCCTTTTCCTCCCCTTACCCCCATTTTCCTCCCCTTACCCCCCTTTTCCTCCCCTTTCCCCCCTTTTCCTCGCCCTTCCCGGTCCCCAATTTCCTACCGCTCGCCCTTTCACCCATTTCCTCACCTCTTCTCTCCTTCTCTCCGCCCCCCCCCCCTCTCCCTCCCTCCACTGGGCACAGTGACCGAATCGGTAGAGCTCAGACCTGCAGACCTGCTGTGTGGGCGATTGGGAGTTCAATTCCCAGTTCGAATCCCATGATCCACCAAAACGGATGACGGATGTTCAACTCATTCGGCCATCTCATCCCGTCTGGTCCTGCGCAGTATATGTGGGCTATGGGTAAACTCTGAAGTACAGATACGTCAAAATGGCATTGTCCACTTTGCATACCTGACCCAATGGCGCTAACGGGCGATGGTGCTGCCAGAGTGGAGCGGCGGGAGGATGACAAATCATGTTAGCATGGCGGGGGTTAGGGGGGAGGGGAGAGAACTCCAGTCGCACACTCCCACCAGTAGCACCACCAATCCCCACCACCTCCACCACCACCACCAGCACCATCAACAACACCACCACTCCACCCTACCCCGCCCCACCCCTCCTGCTCCATCACCAACACCACCTCCTCCTCCTCCACCACCAGCACCACTGCCACCACCACCACCACCACCACCCCACTACACCTCCTCCTCCACTAGCACCACCACTACCACCGCATCTACCACTACACCACCATCACTACCACCACCACAACCACCTCCATCACCACCACCACCACCACCACCACCACCTCCTCCATCACCACCACCACCACCCCCACCACCACCACCACCACCACCACCAGACAGGGTAGCCGAATCGGTTAGAGCACATGCTTCACATGTGGAAGGCCTGGAGTTTGAATCTCAGCCGAGTCAAGCCAATGACTTACACAATTGATACTTGTCGCTACCTAGCCTGCCACTCAACATTATTAAGATCGGGCAAGGACTGGTTAGCTAAGTCTGGATGATGTGACTGAATGGGAAATCGGGTCACACTATAAAGTCACCATGTCCGTACCCGCCCTGATATGACCATCGATGTTGCCAGGGTATAAAACCCCAACAAACAAACCACTCACCACCACCACCACCACCACCACCACCACCACCACCACCATTGCCACTACCACCACCACTACCACCACCACACCACCACCACTACCACCACCACTATCACTATCACTACCACTACCACCATCCCTACCACCACCACCACCACCACCACCATCACCATCCCCACCACCACCACCATCATCCCCAACACCGTCACCACCCTAGTACCTCACCCACACCATAGCTCCAACACGACCCCTCTATCATACGGCTGCATGCACACGCACACACTCATGCACACTCACACACATACACACAGACACACAACAACACATACACGGACACACATACAAAGACACACACACGGACACACACATAGACACACACAAAAACACACATAGACACACACAGTTCAACACCCACAGTTAAACACACACTCACACACACACATACACACTCACACACACACTCACACACATACACATAGACACACAAAAACACACACACGGACACATACAAAGACACACACATGGACACACATAGATATACAGTTAAGCACCCACAGTTAAACACACACTCACCCACACACACTCACACACATCCACACATACACACATACAAAGACACACACACACACACACACACACACACACACACACACACACACACACACACACATAAACACCCACCCGCCGGCATTACCGACCCATGGCCTCTACTCCCAGGAAAGCTGCCAAATCGGCGAGATCGCCACGAAATCTGGCGAGATGTGATTATCGGCCCCGCCCGTAGTAACCATCTCTGTCACCAGGTGGTGGGTGGCGTGACGTCACCGTGTACTCGACGTCATTGCGCTGTCAGGCTGACATGATGCAGTAGCTCTGGAAAATTGTTGTGCAGCAGTGGAAGAAAGAATGAAATGAAAGAAAGAATGAAAAGAAATAAATAAAAAAAGAAAGACAGAATAAAAACAAAGAATAAAAACAAAGGAAAAAAGAAGCAAATGCTGGGATCTAGAAGTGCGTGCTGGCTCCTCTCCCACCCCTCCACGTACACACACGGACGGACACACACACACACAAGGACACACACGCACTCACACACAGACACACAGGTACACACACAAACACACACCCGGATACACACACACACACGGACACACACATACACGGACACACGCACATACACGCACACACACACACGGAAACACGCACACACACAGATGCACACACACTTCTTTTCTCTCTGTCTCCAGGGTTTATTGATTTTGAATGTTAATTGCTTATTAGGGTGATGTCAGACCAGAATTGACGAATCACACAACACCTTGCCAGCCCGCCCCCTTCTCCACCCACCCCCCCGCCCCCCCCCCCCCCCCCCCCCCCCCCACCTTGCTGGGTTTAACTGCCTGTAAATATACTTAGACATAGAGTTGAATAGTCTGATGGTTTTTGGTTTCTGCTATATTTTTGGGATATATATATATATATAGCAGGTTGATCAGCATAATCTACCTTACCTAGTTGAAATAAACTGTTATTAAAAATGCAGGGATGAAAGATCTCCGCGATTTCGCGGATTTCCGGGATTTTTCCTGTAGCTATAAGAGTATACTAATAAGTTGCGCCCGTCCTGATATGACCTTAGATGTTGCCAGGACATAAAACTCCAACAACCATCCAACCAATACGTTGTTTCACGCTGCAGCACCATCAACGTATACTAATATGTGGTGCAAACGCCGCAGCACTAGCAGCGTATACTACTAATGGCTTCACGGTGCAGCACTATGAGCGTATACTACTAATACGTGCTTCCAAAGCCGCGGCACTATCACCGTATACCGATATGTGATGCAAACGCCGCAGCACTAGCAGCGTATACTACTAATACATGCTTCAAATGGCGCAGCACTATCAGCGTATACCAATATGTATGAAACCCGACTTTCGGGAATTTTCAGCGATTCCCTGACAATGTTAAGCCTATGGGAGAATATCAGCATTTCCGCTTTTTTCCCCAGAGACCTGTAAATGGCTAATTTTATTTATTTATTTATTTTCGTTTAGATATTTGAAGTGAAAATATGCGAAATTAATTTCGGCATTCACATCACAATGCTGGATAGGTTTCAGCAGTAACAAGTTTGATTAGATTGGCTTAGTATTCCTTATAAGTTATATGCAGCAACACATGTTTAATGAATCGCTCAGTTGGATGTGTAAAATCGAATCTAGATGAGTGATTTGCTATATAAAATCTTATCCTTGTATCCGGACCAGACGGGGTGACCGAATGAGTTGAGTATCCGTCTCTCGTTTTGGTAGATCGGATGCTCGATCGGACCCACAAACCCTCCTCAAGAACAATGACTTAATAATTGATACTTGTCGCTTCCTAGCCAGGTGCTCAGCATTAAGATAGGGCAAGGGCTGGTTGGCTCAGTGTCAGGATAATGTGACTGAGTGGTATATCAGGTCATGGTGCTGGTGGCCTGGTCTCCCAGTGGGGCAGCACCATAAAGTCCATGAGTGCACACTGTCGTTAGCTGGGACCTATCCTGATATGACCTTAGATGTTGCTATGACGTAAAACAACAACACACTATTCGTGTATCGGATTATGCAGCTTTAATACAGTTTACAGACGATGGTGATGTCCGTTAAAGTTGCATAATCCAATGAAAGCACCAAGTTTTCTAAACCAAAATGCATGTACTGTCTAGATTTAATCATCATAACGCAGGCAATATATTGCCAATACCCCACTCAGTCATATTATCCCGATACTGAGCCAACCAATCCTTGCCCTATTCTAGCAATGCCATGCGCCAGGCTAGCTAGCGATAACTATTAACTTGGTAAGTCATTGGGTGGGCCTTATAAGTCATTAGGTGGGCCGGGCCGGAGATTCATCTCATTCCTCAACCTGCCGTATGGGAAGCAAGTGCCCTACCCACTCGGCTACCCCGTCCGAGTAGTAGATTCTACGCTGAGCAATCTGCTAGCTCACATCCTTAGCTAGCTTTAAAAATGAGAGCCCATACTTTGTTGGTGTTTTTCTCCTCATCTCTCTCTGACACTGCAGCTGCATGGTTTTAATGATGTCGATAACATAGACCACCTTCTATTTCCATATTTAATTAAATAGCGAGTTAGTCTATCCTGTCAGTACTTATCGTCTTCTGGCCTGTAGCTGTCTCCAGTGGGGCTTGTGGAAATGATGAAACATTTTCTGCAATTGAGCTCCTCCGAAGCTAATTCATTTTTTGGTTATTATTTAATGTTTTTGTTAATTGATATACTTTGTGTTTTCTTTAGTAAATCATTTCGTTCTTTTCTATGTGCTGGGGCATTGGTTTTCCGGCCCTTTTACATTGCGGGTTTATATATTATTCAGGGATGAAAGATCTCCGCGATTTCGCGGGTTTCCGGGATATTTCAATCCCGCAGCGCGATTAACATGTACTGTTTTACGCCGCAGCACTATCAGCGTCACCGGGCACGGTGGCCGAATCGGTAGAGTACATGCCTCGCTTGCGGAAGACCGGGAGTTCGATTCCCGGTCGAGTCAAACCAATGACGTTCAAATTTATACTTGTGCCTTCCTAGCCTGGTGCTCGGCATTATTATGATAGCGCAATGGCTGGTTAGCTCGGTGTCAGGATAATGTGACTGAGTGGGATATCGGGTCATGTTACCATCAGCCTGATTTCCCTGTGGGGTAGCACTATAAAATCGCCATGATTGCATACCGTCACAAGTCGGTACCTGTCCTGGTATGACCTTAGATGTTGCTAGGACATAAAACAACAACAAACCAGCAAAACTATCAGCATATACTACTAATGTGTGCTTAAAAAGGTGCAGCACTATCAACGTGCTTCAAATGGCGCAGCACTGTCAGCGTACATACCAATATATATATGTATATAATATATAAAACCCAAGTTCCGAAAATTGTCAGCGATTCCCTGACAATGCTAAACCTATGGGAGAATATCAGCATTTCCGCTTTTTTTCCCAGAGACCACTTTCATCCCTGATTATTTACTCACCAACTAAATATCAGCGTAAATTACTGGATGCGGTGGCCAAATCGGTAGAGCGCATGCAGGCTTCCCATGTAGAAGGTCGCGGAGTTCGAACTTATCGAGTCAAACTGATGACTTACAAAATTGATACTTGTCGCTTCCTAGCCTGGGGCCATATGCATGGAGCAGTGTTAGAGGTGTGTGGTGTTATCGCTCTAACACTGGATAGCTATCACCGTTTATCGGCGGCGTCGAAAACGTATGCATGGCGGCCTAAACGGTGAGTGTTAGCTAAATGTGAATGTATTTATAGATTTGGGAAATCCCTCTGCATTTGTAGCCATATATTAGGCTCAAAACTATTAAATGCTATCATATTTAACAGAATTACATACGCAATAAGTGAAATTTAAGCAAATTAACCGTAAAAACGAAGCGATATTAACAGAGCAGCCGCATTGGTGGCGATATTAATGGTTATATTTTCGAATCGACGAACGTAAAGTAAACAAATCGACGCCGGCGCCACTCCAGCGATGCGGCGCCGGCGGCGATTTGTTTACTTTACGTTCGTCGATTCGAAAATATAAGTATTAATATCGCCGCCAATTCGGCTGCTGCATTAATATCGCTTCGTTTTTAGGGTTAATTTGATTAAATTTCACTTATTGCGTATGTAATTTTGTTAAATATGATAGCATTGAGTAGATTTGGGTTCCATCCTGACCCTAACACCGCAGTAAACCAGATATGATCGGAGTTAGAATTTCCGAGTTTAAACGCTCGGTGTTAGGCCTAACACTGCTCCATGCATACCAATTTGTCCGCGCTAAACCAGAAATCCCGCTCTAAACGCGTTTTGCCTCCTAACACTGCTCCATGCATATGGCCCCTGGTGCTGGGCATTACTAGGATAGAGCAAGGACTGGTTAGCTGAATATCAGGATAATGGGACTCAGTCGGAAAATCGGCTCCAGATGCCTCAAAGTGGGGCAGTGCTATTAATTCGCCATGGGTCTGCACTGTCACAAATCGGTGCCTGTCCTGATATGACCTTAGATGTTGCCAGGATGTAAAACTTCAACAAACATGAAGCAACATCAGATGGTACCAAGATAGTCTAAACCACGCTCTGCGGTATCTGTACAGTGTGGTTACTACTTACAGTGGTGCAAGCAGGTTGACAATGTCTATATATATAAAGACAGTTTGTTTTATTTAATGATGCCTCTAGAACACACTGATTTTTATCATCGGCTACTGGACGATGTCTATGTATAATGATTGCGTAAGTGTGCCTATAATAATGATGCTGATTATATAAAGGTGCTGTTGATGGTTCCAGTTGTGTCTTACTAGAAGTCATTCAACCCAGTGGGGTTAGTCATTTGTCAGTCACAGGGCGCGGTGGCCTAATCGGTAGAGTGCGGGACCCGTGTGCGGATTGTCGGGAGTTTGGTTCCCGGTCAAGTCAAACCAATACCGTTAAAATTGATACTTGTCACTTCCTAGCCTGGTGCTCGCCATTAATAGGATAGGGCAAGGACTGGTTAGCTCAGTGTCAAGATAATGTGACTGAGCGGGATATCAGGTCATGGTGCCAGCAGCCTGATTTCCCAGTGGGGCAGCACTATAAAGTCGCCGAAAGTGCACTGTCATGAGTCAGTGCTTGTCCTGATATGACCTTAGATGTTGCCAGGACATCCAACCAACCACCATTTGTCAGTTATCTGCTAATCCTCTTAGGTTCCCAGTTACTATTATGGGGCAGGAAAAGTGGGGAAGGAAAAAGTAGGGAGGGGGGGCACTGACACAGGCCGATGAGGGGGGGGGGGCTGGAAGTATTACATGCTTAACTGATATTGATCAAACATATGTACTCTACAATTCGTTGTACTGCCCATGGATGGATGTACCTACCACGAGAACATTGTTGTCAAGCTGCTAACCACTCTGATACAATTGTTACCAGCCAGGGCCCGTATGCAGGAGTCAGTGATAGCGGCTTTTGGTGTTACAGCCTATTACCGGTTAGCTATCGCTGACATCGGGAACTGTGTCAAGTCGTATGCAGGAGCGCGTAACACTTTCATTATAACTAAACGTGAATATATTTATAGATTTGGGAAATCCCTCTGCGTTTGTACCCATATATTAGGCTTAAATCTATTCAATGCGACCATATTTAACAGAATTAGATACGCAATAAGTGAAATTTATTCAAATTAACCCTAAATTCGAAGCGTTATTAAGGCTACCGCCGCATTGGCGGCGATATTAATAGTTATATTTTCGAATCGACGAAGGTATAGTAAACAAACCGCCGCCGCCGCCAGTATGGAAAGCGACGTCGATGTGGCGGCGGTGCCGATTTGTTTACTTTACGTTCGTCGATTCGAAAATATAACTATTAATATCGCCGCCAATGCGGCGGTAGCCTTAATGCTTCGAATTTAGGGTTAAATTGATAAAATTTCACTTATTGCGTATGTAATTCTGTTAAATATGACAGCATTGAATAGATTTGGGCCTAATAAACTCGCTAAACCTAATATTTTTTAGGGGTAACGTAACACCGGTTAAGCGTTTGGTGTTAGGCCTAACACCTTCTCATGCATACCATTTTTCGCCGCTAAACCGGAATTCCCGCCAAACACCGTTTTTTCCCCGCTAACACTGACTCATGCATACGGCCCCTGATATCCACTCTGATAAACTTGTTATCAGACTGCAGCCAAATCAATTACAATTTCTATTAGACTACTGCCCAATCAAGTACAATTTATGCCAGACTACTATCCATTCCAATGACATTTCTATCAGACTGCTACCCACTCCGATAAAGTTGCTATCGGAATGCTATCCATGCTGAAGCAATTTTTATTGGATTACTACCCACTTCAATATTGCTATCAGACTGCTACCCACTCCAATAGAGTTGCTATCGGAATGCTACCCATGCTGATAAAATTGGTATTGGACTGCTGCTCACCCCCTTTGACGTCCAATATCTGATTTTACGATAAAACAAAATTAATGTGCTCTAGAGGCATTGTTAAATAAAACAGGCGTTACTTAACTTTTTTTTACGACCCACTCCTATAAAGTTACTATCGGAATGCTACCAACGCTGATTCAATTGCGATTGGACCCCACTCCCCCGCTCTTCCTATTAAATCTTATAACACCTTTTTGGTATTTTGCTCTGGTCAGTTATGTCTTAAAATGACATTGTAATATGAACGTCTACTGATCACAATGTCTGCGGTTTGAGAACTAAACTAACTTAAATAAATGATATTTTATTTGGGATTTGAGGCCCGCGTTCCTCATGACTGCCTATCGGGCAATGGTTGCCTCGTGTAGACCTAGGAATTATATTACTGGTTATTTATTGAAGCCATGTGCAGTAGGCTTGACTCTATCCTTGAAGAGAGCGGCTACTGGAATAAAGGGATTGCGCTGTAGTTCATGCAAAGGCTGTGTGGGGTCGCTGAGCATGGCTGGTGGTAAAAGCTGGCTTTGAGCCTTGTGTACCGGGGTGTGACCCAGACCTAGCACACAGCAGCCCAATCAAATCAAATCACACCCAGCAAGCCCAGGCTGGTTTCAGTAGTGACCTCTAGCTCCAGAGTCAATCCCAATAAACATTGATCTAAGGAATAACAAATCCATGTGAGGCGTTGCTATGAATAGCATAACCAGAATTAATACAGCATAACACTACATGTTCGCTTGTGTTTATCCATAAATCTAGCGCAAGTCGATAGTTACCACCAACGCGCATACTTTTGTGTAAAATTGCCCTGAATGGCGGTCGATTACTTGGCTACACTTAGCGAAGTAAGTTTCCACCACCCCACCCACCAGCGAGGAACCAGATTTGGGTAGCGCTGACAACATTAGCATCAAGAATATTGGGAACAACCTCTGCTACAAAGGAGGTGAGAAAGGTTGTTGGGGGAGATGAGAGAAGGTTCCGGAGGGCAGGGTGCTCCGTGTGTAGTGTCCTGATGGAATAAGTGGTGGTGGAGATGGCCCCTGTGCACCCATTATGGGTAGGCACTCACCACCACAGATCTGCTGCGCCTTCAATGGATGTCGACTGTTCTTTGGCTCAGTTAGGAGCAAGAGAGAGCTCCAAATATTTCAAAGTAAAGCTTGTTTTATTTAATGATTCCTCTAGAGCACATTGATTTTCGTATAATTGGCTATTGGGCGTCAAATATATGGTCATTCTGACATTTATCTTTTGGGGAAACCCTCTGCTGCCACATAGGCTACTCTTTCCAATCAGCAGCAAGGGGTCTGTAAATGTTATATGCACATTCCCACAGAAAGGACAGCACATATCACAGCCTTTGATGAACCAGTTGTGGAACACAGGTTCCAAATGTTTCAATGCAAGCTCTTAGAAATGTAGCGACAGGGATGAGGTTAGTTTGGCAAAGTATTCTTCATTAAAATTGCATAGTACGTTTTTATTTTTTATTTTTGTCATATTTATCCAAATACAGATATATATATATATATATATATTAGGCTCATCGTTATAATAAACTTTATCCTAGTTTGGAGTAACTTTCTAAGTAAAAAATAACTTTGGAAATATTTTAAATGGAAAACATGAAAAATAAGTTTGGTGTGCACTCCGAAATGCTGAATATCATAGGCTTCTATGACTTGCAGTAATGACTTGTTCTTTTAAACTGACTTCATTCCCCTTCTGTGCAGAAATACCTGTTGAATAAATAAATGCCCCAGTGGCAGTGTGGAGGGTTGGATATATAGGATCAAATCTGGCCAAGTGTTTTGGTTTCGAAAATTTGATAGTTTCATGATGCAACTTTAATTGCTGGCTTGTAACCCTAAAACCCAGGGAGCGGGATGTAGCTCAGACAGTAGCGTGTCCACCTCTGAAGGTGTGGGTCATCTGATCGATCCTGCTCAGTGGACCCATTTGCAGTTTGGGCAACTTTCTGTTCCAACCAGTGGTCCACAACTGGTTCATCAAAGGCTGTGGTATGTGCTGTCCTGTCTGTGGGAAAGTCCATATAAAAGACCCCTTGCTGCTTATTGGAAAGAGTAGCCTATATGGCAGCAGCGGCTTTCCTCCAAAGAAATATGTCAGAATGACCACATGTTTGATGTCCAATAGCCGATGATAAAAAGCTATGTGTTCTAGAGGCATTGTTAGATAAAATAAGCTTTACTTTAAACGCTGTTTTGAATGCACGCACCGATGATAACAGCACAGTTTACGCAGTGTGTTCCCCGCAGCACGGGTCTCCATATTGGTTGGTTCTTGGAGTTTTACATCATGGTAACATCGAAGGTCATATCAGGACGGGCACCGCCTTGTGACAGTGCGCACTCATGGTAACTTTATAGTGCAGCCCCATTGGGAAATCAAACCGCCACCACCATGACCCGATATCCCACTCATTATTATAACATTACCATGACTCCAGAAAGAAATATGTCAGAATGACCATATGTTTGACGTCCAATAGCCGATGATAAAAATCAATGTGCTCTAGAGGCGTCGGTTGAATAAAACAAACTTTTCTTTTGTAACCCTCAAAGCCCGCCCATACACTCACTGCCACCATGCATTTGTCACATACAGTAAGAGGAGCATGATATTTTAAGGCGCATAGTCGGATGGTTTTGAGTTTCTGAATATATCAGCGTTATCATTATAAATCTACTTTACTTTAATTTGAATCAATTAACATGAGTGCCAATATTTGGAATAAACTACCAGCTGCAACACGAAATTCAGGAAACCTAGTAGTGTTTAAGAATCTATTACAAAAATAATGTTACCTAGAAAAACAGATGATGTTTAAGTGGACTAACACATCATGGTAAAAGCTAAATTTTGGACTGTTTGCAGTCTGCAAACATTTGCAAATCATAAACAAGAAGCAAGAAAACCAAAATTGTTACTAAAGACTAAATTCTGAAGATTTAAATCAAATTGAATTAGTGCTGCCCAGCAGTGGAAACAAGTGTTAACACACTTATCCATTATGAGCAGATTAATAAAATAATAAATTCATCACTAAGCACCCCCCCCCACCCCCACCCCCCACACAAAAACAACAACTTATATTTTAAAGGATAAAGTTTGGAGATGTGTGGTGGCAGTGAGTTGTATGGGCAGAGTTTGAGGGTTACAAGCCTGCAATAACTGCACCACTATTTAAGTTAACTATGTATAGTGGTAGAGATATTGTTTATGATTTAAACAAAAAAGATACTTTCATTGGATTAGGCAGATTTTAAGATTTCTCAGAAAGGATGGAGGAAACTGTCTACATTTAAGTTTCAACTGAGACCCAATGAGTTCGAAAACCAGTCCAGTCCAACCAATGACTTACAAAATTGACACTGGTAGATTCCTAGCCTGGTGCTCGGCATTAATAGGATAGGGCAAGGACTGGTTACCTCAGTGTCAGGATAATGTGACTTAGTGGGATATCGGGTCATGGTGCCGGCGGCCTCATTTCCCAGTGGGGCAGTACTATATGAAAGTCGCCATGAGTGTGCACTATCACCAAGTCGGTACCCATCCTTATATGACCTTAGATATTGTCAGGGTGTAAAACTCCAACAATCATCCAACCAACCATTGCCATTCGGCATAGAATGTCGGCTGGCAGTGTGGTTGTGGTGGAGGCGCTGGCTGTGCTCATCTTCAGGCTTTGAGCGATTGCGCCTCTATTCGCTGGTAGAGGGTGTCGTGCGCTGATGGATATTTCTACTCGCTGTGATTGCCTCAGTTCAATTCCGTGAGTTATGCCCGCCACGGTGCTGCCGCCTGGTGGGACGACGGCTCTCCGAATGGTTTGCAAATCCTGTGGAAAATGTGACCGTGGGATTGGATTGCTGTGAGTGGGTGGGGTGTGGTGGTGGCGGGTGGAGGGGTCGGGGTGGTGGGGGTCGCGGTCCAGGTGTGTGTAGGGGTGGGGGTTGGGGTGGTGGTGGTGGGTGGTTGGTTGGTTGTTGGAGTTCTACATCCTGGCAACATCTAAAGTCATATCAGGACGGGTATCGACTTGTGATAGTGCCCACTCATGATGACCTTATAGTGCTGCCCCACTGGGAAATCAAACCACCGACACTATGCCCCGCTATCCCACTCAGTCACATTATCCTGTGCTGACCAGTCCTTGCCCTATCCTATTAGTGCCAAGTGCCAGCCTAGGAAGCGACAAGTATCAATTTTATAAGTCATTGGTTTGACTCGACCGAGAACCAAACTCCCAAACTCCCGCTTGCGAGGCCTGGCTTTATCGATTCGGCCACCACGCCC
The DNA here is from genome assembly GCA_030323885.1 of Branchipolynoe longqiensis. Classification (NCBI taxonomy): domain Eukaryota; kingdom Metazoa; phylum Annelida; class Polychaeta; order Phyllodocida; family Polynoidae; genus Branchipolynoe; species Branchipolynoe longqiensis. Next base: position 19,306,176 of record CM059196.1, read on the forward strand.
AGTGGTCGGAGTGTGGGTGTGGAGGTGGCGGGGGTGGGTGTGGGGGCCGTGGGTGTGTGCACAAATATCCTTTGGTGTATGTGCTGGTGTGGTGGGTGTCGGGGTGGAGGAGGAAGAGAAAAGGGGGTGTATTGTATGAGTTGAGAGGGGAGGGAAGTGAGAGGAGGGGCTGGGTGTATAAACTATTTACCCATCTTTTTTGTCTGTTGACTTTGGGGTAAGAATAGGCACAGAACTGCACTATATCATAATTCATATAGTGCAGTACTGTGACGTACAGTATATGTCATAACAGAGCAGTTAGCTTCCGTATATATGTAATAAAAGGGGCGTTATGTCAGCTAGATGTCAGGAGTTCATAAGGAATGTTACAGACTAATTTCAAATGTTTATAATGCTTAAATATAACTGGAGAGTTCATAAGGAATGTTGCAGACTAATTTCAAATGTTTATAATGTTTAAATATAACTGGCAAGTTTATAAGGAATGTTTGAGGCTAATTTCAAATGTGTGTGATGCTTAAATAACACTGGCAAGTTTATAAGGAATGTTAGACTAATTTCAAGTGTTTATAATGCTTAAATATAACTGGCAAGTTTATAAGGAATGTTTGAGGCTAATTTCAAATGTGTGTGATGCTTAAATAACACTGGCAAGTTTATAAGGAATGTTACAGACTAATTTCAAGTGTTTATAATGCTTAAATATAACTGGCAAGTTTATAAGGAATGTTTGAGGCTAATTTCAAATGTGTATGATGCTTAAATAACACTGGCGAGTTTATAAGGAATGTTACAGACTAATTTCAAGTGTTTATAATGCTTAAATATAACTGGGGAGTTTATAAGAAATGTTACAGACTAATTTCAAGAGTTTATAATGCTTAAATATAACTGGGGAGTTTATAAGAAATGTTACAGACTAATTTCAAGAGTTTATAATGCTTAAATATAACTCGGGAGTTTATAAGGACTGTTTGAGGCTAATTTCTAATATGTGTGATGCTTAAACAACACTGGCGAGTTCATAAGGAATGTTAAAGACTAATTTCAAATGTTTATAATGCTTAAATATAACTGGGGAGTTTATAAAAAATGTTACAGACTAATTTAAAATGTTTTTAATGATTTAATATAATTGGAAGTTCATAAGGAATGTTACAGACTAGTTTAAAATGTTTATAATGCTTGAATAAAACGGGGAGTTCATAAGGAATTTTACAGGCTAATTTCAAATGTTTGTAATGCTTAAATAACACTGTTCAGCTACATTTAACTCACCAAGTCAATTCATATTAACACTAGAGATATTGTCTTCTGATAAGAATAATTTTGCTATGATATTTGTTTATAATACCGATAAGTTTGGTAATGTTGATAATGTTATATCCCAATAGACGTGCACTGTGCGAGTGCAGACACATGGATGCACGTCTATTCAAAGTTAAAGAATATTGTGGATTTGTTTTTGTTGTGCCTCTGAAATAAAGTGGGATTGTTTTATTTTATGTGCATTCAGTCTGAATATGATCGTAAATTTAGATATGTTTTTGTCGTGCCTCTGAAATAAAGTGGGATTGTCTTATTTTATTTGCATTCAGTCTGAATATGAGCATAAATTTGTGCGCGCTTTCAATCTTGAAATGGGGTGTGTGCTTCTATTGGGACAGATATGGTAATACAGAAAACAATTGTTGTGGTAATAGTAATGATAGTATTTGTTACATATCCTAGGGTGGACATGTTGGTATCCGGCCTGATGTGACTTTAGATGTTGCTAGGATGTAAAACCCCAACAAACAGATTGCTAATGAGTAATTTGGAGAATACAAAATGCTATGCGCTTCTTAAATTTGTCAACCTTCTTTCTCCTCATCCTCACCACCGCACACGGTTGTTAAATCGGTGAAAGCACTAGCTTCCCATGCGGAAGGTTGGACGTTCAAATCCTGGCCGAGTCAAACCAATGACTTAACACATTGATACTTGTCATTACCTAACCTAGCTCTCGGCATTAGTAGGAGATGGCAAGGACTGGTTAGCTCCGTATTAGGATAATGTGATGATGTGGGATATTGGGTCATGGCGTGGTCTCCCAGTGGGGCAGCACTATGAAGTCACCATGAGTGTGCACTGTCAAAAGTCGGATTCCATCCTTATGTGACTTTACAGCTTTCAAAATAAGAGTTTGTCCGCTTGTCCGGGACAAGTGAAAATTCAGATGGATAAGTGAAGATCACACCAGATTTATTTCTATCACTGATAAGGCTGACTGTCCACCATTGGGAAATACACAATATTAAAAAATTGTTAGCCATGATATATTTGTATATATATATATATATATAAGGTAAATTCTGAGGACAAGTGAAAATTCAGACGGACAAGTGAAAATCACACCAGACTTGTCTGTTGGCCAAGTCAAACATTTGGCTTATTTCTATCACTGCTTTAGATGTTGCTCGGGCATAAAACCCCAACAAGGGAAACAAATACCTCACCCCATCCCACACCTCCACATCACAAATTATGCGCTGGTGGTGATGACCTAAGCCATGGGAGGAGAGTGCATTCACTACGCTTGGTGATTACTACTAATCGCATTGCTCTAATTGGACGTGAATGGGGTCCTGAACCGGAAGTAGATACGGTACCGGCATAATGGCAACTGTAGCGACACCTGGTGGGAATGTGTCAAACAGTAGGAACGTGAGGAGACAGGCTATTGGCCAGCATTCTCGGTGATGAGTGTCGCCATGGAAACTCAATGGCTTCGATGTAACCATGGAAGCAGATGGCTGTTGGGGTGGGGCAATCCGAATGTTCAACAAGGACATTACCACTGAAGATGCAGCACTATTGGTTAGTGCAAGTATGTGCAATGCGTAAGGAATTCATTCGGGTGAATTATAGCGAAGCTTCAGATTGTTAAATATACCACCGTCTGTTTCTCCCTCGCCCACTGGTGACTGAATTGGTATGAGCGCTGGCTTCCCACGTCGGAGGTCATGCATTTGATGCCCCAGACTGAGGGAAATTAATCAAAGTTGGCACTACCTAGCCTGCCGATTGGCACTAATATGATAGGGAAAGAACTGGCTTGCTCAATATCTTCTTGGTTCAGTTGTCTTCTTCTCTTCTTAATTGAATTCTTCTTTGGCCTCTGTTTTTGCCTCTTCTTCCTTAGTCTATTCTTCCATAGCCTCCGCTGTGTTGCCAGCTTCTTTGTTTGCCTCCTCTTCATTGGCTTCTACTTTGGCATCTTCCTGTGCCTCCTTCGTAATTGTCCGCTTCTTTGTTGACATCATCTTTGTCTGCCTCTTCTTCCTTAGCCTCTTCTTCATTGACATCTTTTTTCACCTCTTCCTCATTGACTTCGTCCTTGGCTTCTACTATGGTTTCTTCCTTGACCTCCTCTTCTTAAATGGCCTCTTCTTTGCTAACATCTTCTTTGTTTGCCTCTTCTTCCTTGGCTTCTTCCTTGTCTATCAGGACAGGTACCAACTTTCAAATTGATACTTGTCGCTTCCTAACCTGGTGCTCAGCATTAATAGCATAGGGCAAGGACTGGTTAGTTCAGTGTCAGGATAATGTGACTGAGTGGGATATTGGGTCATGGTGCCAGTGGTCTGATTTCCCAGTGGGCCATGAGTGTGCACTGTCACAAGTCAGTACCCATCCTGATATGACCTGAGATGTTGCTAGGGCGTAAATCAACAACAAACAAACAAATCTTCCTTGTCTTCTACCTTAACTCGAGATGCTATGGCTGAATCACTAGAGTGCAAGTCTACCGTGTGGGCGATCGGGAGTTTGATTCCCTGTCCAGTCAAACCAATGACGTACAAAATGTATACTTGTTGCTTCCTAGCCTGGTGCTCGGCATTAATAGGATGGGGCAAGGACTGGTTAGCTCAGTGTCAGGATAATGTGTCTGAGTGGGATATAGGGCCATGGTTCTGGCGGCCTGATTTCCCAGTGGGGCAGCACTATAAAGTGGCCATGGGTGTGCACTGTCACAAATCGGTACCCATCCTGATATAAACTTAGATGTTGCCAGGATGTAAAATGCCAACAACCAACCAACTTCCTTGCCTTCTAGTTCTACCTTAACTTCTTCCTCGGCCTCCTCTTCTTCCATGGCCTCTTCTTCGCTGGCATCTTCTTCGCTTGCCTCGTCTTTGTTGACGTCTTCTTTTGGCTTCCACGGTGTCTCCAGCCGCTTCTCCCGTGGTGTCATGTCATGTCATCTCCCTTCGCTAAACTATTCACCGATCATTTGGTAAATCAGCCCCCTGGAGTAATAAAGATGACTGGCGCGCGTTGCTCCCGCCCCCTACCCAAGCCACGCCCCGTTGCCATGGTGACGGCGCGTCCCGCGGGTGCGTTGCGGCGTCCGGCTGGTTACTTCCGGTGCCACGTGTCGAGGTGGCGGACCACGTGGTCGCCTGTAGCTATCCCATTCACCAGCCACAATGTGCTGGTAAATTACACCGCGCCTTGGGCTGAGAATTAACACCAAAAAGGACCCCGTCCGATAACCAGCCAGCCGCAGTTTTGTACAGATTACCGCCTAAGTGGGGTGCAATTTTCAAGTGTGTGTTTGTGTGAGTGAAGGGGGACGGTTATGACTTATCAGGGATGAAAAAATATCTCTGCGGTTTCGCCCATTTCTGCGATTTTTTTTATATTCACTGATTAGCGTTAACAAAATGCCAATATATATATAATAGCAATTGGGTAGTTTGAATCCCATTCTTATATGACCTTAGATGTTGCTACAACATAAACCCCAAACATGAAATACTTTGGCATGGTTGTCAGTTTTGTTTGTAGGCCTGCACAGTTCCAGGAGAGGACTGTGAGGTTGGAGGAGTTAGTTGGAGGTGGTGTGGGGTGTGTGTGGCAGTTGGTGTTGTGGTTGTTATGTTGAGTATCCATGTTGGTGGCTCAGGGTGTTGCGTTTGGTTGGTGGTGTGGTGGTTGTGGTGGTTGTGGTGGTTGTGGGTTGCGGCATGAGGGCTGAGGTGCAGAGGTATCCAATGAACATGTGTATTATGGAATCCAGTGGGTCGCTGGCTGTTCCTGGGGGGGAGACTGTCTTCAATTGCCTGAAGTATGCCATGGGTGCGGGGGTGGGTGTGCGGGTGCGGGTGCGGGTGCGGGAGTGGGAGTGGTTTAAAAAAATTATTATTATTATTATTATTATTATTATTATTATTATTATTATTATTATTATCCTCTTCTTTGATGCAGGCTTGTGGTAGCCTATACAAAGCTCGTAGCTCTCAGTTCTAATGGTATGCAGCCTCGAAATCGTCTCCTGAGTCTGTCTGGATAACCAAGGTTTTGGGTGTGTGTTACAGGTTTTGGGTGTGTATTACAGGTTTTGGGTGTGTGTTACAGGTTTTGGGTGTGTGTTACAGTAATAATACGAACATTTGAAACCTGACTTCCGGCATTTTCCCGCGATTCCCTGAGATTGTTAATCCAAGAGGGGTGGGAGGGGGATCCATGTTCCGTGGAAATTCACCATTGGTGTAATAACCACCGCTTGGTTCTGCCGGGACCCGCTAGGTGGCGCCAAGGTTTTGGCTTGATTTCCGTGTATTTGCCGGATACCACTTTCATCTCTGAATTATACTTTGATTTCTGTTTGTTTGGGTAGTACATTAATTTTTGTTTTACAATTTTCTTTAAAGTTACCTAGTCTGATGGTTTTTAGTTTCTGTCATTATTTTAGATAGATATATTAGGCTGATCGTTATGATTTACATTAACTTGTTTTGAACTAACTTTGATTTAAAATGGCCAGCCTTGAAGATGCTATTGGAAGTGTAAACATGTCAAATTAATTTTGGCATGATTGTCAAACCTCTGATTCCATATGGCTTCAGAAGAAACATGTTCAATTAAATTGACTTAGTAGGCCTATTCCCTTCTATGAAGCAGCACATGTTTAATAAGTGGCACCAGTATCTGAATTCGAGACGTATAATAACCCCCCCCCCCCTGCCCCAATAGCCGATGTCTACTTTTTGTGGTGGGGGGGGGGGGGTCGTTAAACAAACAATATACTAAAATCCAGATAAATGTTTTGGTTTAGAAAATTAGATTTTTTTGTCATCGAATTGTGCAACTTTAAATGTTCCCTCTTCATTTTGGTTATTTTGATTATACATTATATGTGTTATTATTATATGATGTTGTTGAGTTTGTTTTATGGTGTGTAGCAGCATTTGGCTACCGATTATTATCACGATAACAATTTTGTTTACATTTCTTTTTCTTTAGCTGTGGTACATGGCGAGTTTGTCATTAAATAAAAAAACACAAACAAATCGGATTGTTTCCAAAATAACGAGGATAAGTGGCAATATGTGCCACCGACTAAGCTTATTGTTGTCTAATTTTGTCCACCATTTCAATTTGCCAGTGGCATGTACATTATGGTGTGTGTGTGCGTGTGTAGGGATACACACTGACCGAAGTCCTAGGGTTGCGTTTGTGCACTATTGTTATAAGATAATATCTGACTAGTAAGCAGTGGCCGAATCGGTAGAGCGCTGGCCTCACATGCCGGAGATCGGGAGTTTGGTTCCCAGTCGAGTCAAACCAGTGACTTATAAAAATTGATACTTGTCGCTCCTAGCCTGGTGTTCGGCATTAATAGGATAGGGCAAGGACTGGTTAGCTCAGTGTCAGGATAATGTGACCGAGTGTGATATCAGGTCATGGTGACATTGGCCTGATTTCCCAATGGAGCAGCACTATAAAGTTGCCATGAGTGCACACTGTCATAAGTCGGTACCCATCCTGATATAACCATTAGATGTTAGCGGGACGTAAAACTCCAACAACCAACCAACTGAATTAATGAGCTTGGCGGGAGGTATCTTGAGCGACCGCCTAAACTATGTCGAGGGGTATTTGCAGGGGGTCAAGGTCTCCCAAGAAAATTGTGAAATTAGCTTAAAATAAGATTTCTTTCTGGCAACTTAGAGATTCTCAAAGGGTAGTCAGATGCAGTGGCCCCGCCCATCAACCCCACATCCTCCATCTCATCCATGGAGTATACAACCCTGGTGTGTAAAAGAGGAAATTGGCAACTACATTGCTAATACTAATAGATCTAGATTTTGCCCTAAGGCAGTTCCTGCTGATATTAATTGGATACATGTTACCGGGTTGTTCTCAGAAACTGTGTACCACATATTTGGTTTCCATGTTACATTTTTGAATGATTAAGGTTTTTTTTTTTGTGTTTGGGGGTGGATGGGGAGGGAGCAAGTCAAATAGTTATTGTTGTCTCTGTATGTTAAATATATTAGCAACACTACATGTATTTAATCTATCACACAAAATGCATCCAAAGTAGGCGTATATAATTTTGTGCTAAAGTGAAAATGTGAAAATTTGCATTTCGACACAATGCATCTACCCCAGTTTGGATTTCTAGCACTCTACACTGTACCGCCTGAGCTACGTCCCGCTCTCCGAGTTGATCAAAAACATCTCGCCATAATTGCCGATATGGTGTAACCCCCCACCCTACAAAGTCACTCACTAACACAGGGGTTTTCTCTGTGGCAGAGTGGCAGAGTGGTTAGAGTGTCTGACTTTTTTCTAGGTCGGACTCCTAATCTGAAGGTTGGTGGTTCGATTCCCCATGCCCCCACCTCTACCACTTTGGATTTCCACCGCTGTGTATAACTTACAGCGTCATCAAAGGCTGGTTTGCTGTCATACCATGTCTATGTGGTGTGGGAGGTTAAAAATCCCTTGGGTCGGTAAAAGTGTAGGCTCGGGCTTTCTATCGACAAACTGTCTAATGGTGAAAACAAGTCTATTCAGACTTATCCATGATATGCACTATAAATCTTCCTTTAAAAAAAAAACTAACAAAAACATAATTGTGTCTATTTATAGGCAACATTGTTTTTCTTGTTAGTAGGTCACTTTTATTTTAAATTGCTAACTTTGGAGATATTTGAAGTGAAGACATACCAAATTAATGTTGGCATGAACAGCAAAATGCTTGACACCATAGGCTCCAGAAGTGAAGTGATTCTGTTAAATTGACTTCATCTTCCTTCTGTGCAGCAATCCTTGTTTAATGAGTGCATCAGTATTTAAATAAATTTGATCTTAAGATCAAATCTGGGTAAGTGTTCTGGTTGACAATATTTGAATATTTCCTTATGCCATGTACACACATAGCGTATAGGATTCGCGCATAGGACTCCCGATCAGCTTAAAACTGCAGTCGGGCCGATTCATTTTTCGAATCGGGAATCGCAATCGTAGTGCTAGCGCACACCTACCGTTTTAGCCCTAAAAATTAGTTTTAGTCGTGAATCGCAATCGGTAGGTGTGCTAGGGGAGTGCACACCTCACGATTTTTGGGTAGTTTTAGGTCGTATACGCTAGGTGGGTGCGGGGAAAACGATCGTATACGCTAGGTGTGTACCGGGCATTAGGTATATACAAAAAAAAATAATTTAAAAATAGGCATTTGTAGACATTTAGCACCCCATTTAAAAATCAAAGATCCGGATATCTGAGCACACCAGTATCTAATTTGGATGTGTAGGTTCAAATCTATATGACTGTTTTGCTTTTTCAAGATTTGGTACTTTTATCGGACTATAGCCCGGTTCACACACGGGCGTTAAGTCGCCTCAACTAGTTTGCCTTATCTAGTTCGACTCACATTCGCCGTGTGGACGCGACGCTGAAGCGAATTAGGGCCAAGTTGACTCATCTAGTTCGCCTCAAGTAGACCGCGTAACGAGGTAGTTTATATGAAGCGAACTAGCTTAAGTCGGCCTATCTTGCTTGGGTGGACGTTAGCGGTTTACTTGAGGTGGCTTAAGCACGTCACACGCATGCGCAGTCGAGCGCTGAGTTTGTTGATTTTCCGGTCGATCAAACGGGCATATTATATAATTTGGTCTATGAAACAGCTATCTGTGCACAGATATTTGTTTCATCATTTATTTTTAGGTTTTCACTGCCCAGCAAAAGTTTTGATCGTTCCAAAACAATACGATTCAGTCGATACATATCTAGGTCAAAACCACACAATCTCGTGGTGACGTCGACTAACCGAAACTGGCGCTGCTTAGGATGGACGCGCTGATGCGCAGATATCGACTTTCGCCTTAAACCGTCCCACGTACTGCATGTACTCGACACACTTTCACGCCTAGTTTGCTTAGTGTTGTGTGTGTGTGTGTGTGTGTGTGTGTGTGTGTGTGTGTGAACACGGCTAATGTCTGAGAACAGATTGTATGCACGCACCTGGCATATTTGATCGTGGCAATTTTGAATAGGTAAATTTATGATGGGGGTCATGGCTCATATCAATGCCCCTTTGAAATAATGTGTGATTTGAAAATAAATGAATGAAATAATTGGAACTTTAGTTAAAATCCAATGCGAATGTGATGTTTAGTGGAAAGTTAAAAACAAAAATTTGTTTACAAACTTCTGGGCTGCCAACCATTACCATTTCTGCGGAATGAATGCGATTTTTTTGTCTTTCCTTATGTCATTATGCCCATACTCTGAAATATTTAGATAAACCCCTCCTTTTCCACACTTATATAATATATATATATGAGTCAGCCTCACGAAAATGGGCCAATTGGTGGTTTATTTAAGATCTTGGCATCACAATTCTTAAAGTGTTGTGCATTTCATTGTTTTATATTAAATTATCCTAGAAACAAATAAGGTTGTTGTATTTTCTCTCCCTTTACATTCAGGATAAAGTTAAGGACTTTCCAATACCTCTGTCAATGCTAAACTATAATTATGACGATCGACGCCAACATCCAATGATCGACGCCGACAACTTCCCCCAATTGGCCTCTTCGTCGTGATCCTGACCCATACACACACTCACACACACACGCACACGCGCACGCGCGCGCACGCACACGCACACGCACACGCACACATATATGTGAGTGACTAAATGCTTATAATTTATATGCATATGTCATTGATGGTGCCTTTGCAAATGAAGGGAAACGTGACGAGTAGAGCGGGCCTGCAATCCACACTTCTGCCATTCAGTGGCTAGGGTCGTAACCATTAGGCTCTCAAGTCTAACCCAAGTCTAGTCCCGATTCACCCAATATGTCAAAATTCGTTTGAAAAAGATTGCGCTTTCCAATTTTCAAATGTTGGCAGCTGTGAAACTGGCTGAGGTGAAGTGAAGGAGCGATGCCTCCATCTGCATCCGGTGAATCAATGGTGCCCCTCCTGGGTGCCCAGCCGACATGCCCCAGGCACACCAGCATCAGCGCGCCTATATATCACATGAGCTGGCTCAGGTGCCCCAGCTTCCTGCCCACCTCCAGAGACGCCACAGGGGTCGCTGCTTAAACCAGGTCGCCGCAGTAGGGCGCTAGTGTGGGATTTTGTTGAAGGTGAGGGGGATGAGGGGGTGGGGTGGTAATGGTCAGTCCGCAAAGGTTTCTCAGCTTAGTAATTGTTCAAGACGCTTAACAATGCTAGTTTGTGACATGGTTTCAAAGCTTACAATTGAAATATCCAGCGGCTATTAATAGTCGTTCACTCCTGATTTGGGACCGGATGCGGTGGCTGAATTTCTAAGAGCGCCGGGTTCTCGTGTGGAAGGTCGGGCGTTTGAATCCCAGCTGAGTCAAACCAAGGAAGAGTATAATCACTGACTTACCAAACTTATACTTGTTGCTACGTAGCCTGGTGCTCGGCATTACTATGATAGGGAACGGGCTAGTTACCTCAGTATCAGGATAATGTGGCTGAGTGGGGAATTGGGTCATGGTGCCAGTGGCCTGGTCTACCAGTGGGACAGCAAGCACTATACAGTCGCCATGAGTGCACACTGTCAGTGTCGCAAGTCAGTATCCGTGTTGATATGACCTTAGATGTTGCCAGGATGTAAAACCCCAGCAAACAAATCTAATTTGACAGGCTCTTTATTATGAACCTGCATCATGATGTCTGTGGCAGTTTGTTCAGTCCCAGGTGATCGGTCATCTGTCTATGTACTGACGAGACTCAGTGTCGCTTAACTGCGGTGAACAGTGATCATCTGGGGCCATATTCATGTGGAGGTGCCAAGGCCTTAACCGCAGCTACGGTAGCCCCACACGGCTAACGGTGGAAAATCCGTAATTATGTGTCGGTGCCAACGCTAACCGCCGACCGTAGCCTAGGCTAAGCTACCCCGTTTTCAAACCAGGGTTAACTGCTAGACGCGCCGGTTAGTGTGCGTGTGAGGCTCTCAATCTATTAAATGCTATCATATTTAACAGAATTACATACGCCATAAGTGAAATTTGATAAAATTAACTCTAAATTCGAACCGATATTAACGCCGCCGCCACATTGGTGGCGTTATGCATATTGTCGAATCGACGAATGTAAAGTAAACAAATCGCCGCTGCCGCAGCGACGTCGATATCCATACTGTCGCACATCAACAAAATACACATCGCCGCTCCCGAATCGGCGGCTATATATTAGGCCCAAATCTATTCAATGCTATCATATTTAACAGAATTACATATGCAAAGTGAAATTTAATCAAATTAACCCTAAAATCGAACCGTTATTAACGCTTCCGCCGCATTGGCAATGTTATTCATATTGTCAAATCGAGGGAATTCCCAAATCTATAAATAAACTCACGGTTAGCTATCCGTGACGGCTTTGACATTGGTGAATACGACTTGACCTATTTCTCCAACCCACCGCTAGCCTCAGATAGCTACCCCAGAGCTAGCGTGTAGCTCCGGCTCAGCCTGGCACGACTACATGAATATGGCCCCTGGTGCTTACCAGATGGGATGGCCAAATGAGTTGAGCATCCATCTCATATTTTGGTAGATCATGGGATTCAAACCCTGGGTTCAAACACTTGTTGAGTCAAACCAATGACTTAAAAATGTATACTTGTCGCTGCCTGGCCAGGCACTCGGCATTATTAGTAGAGGACAAGGACTGGTTGGCTCAGTGTCAGGATAATATGACTGAGTGGGATATTAAATCATGGTGGTGGTGGTCTCGTCTCCCAGTGGCATAGCACTATAAAGTCACCATGAGTGCGCACTGTCACAAGTTGGTACCGGTCCTGATATGACCTTAGATGTTGCCAGGATGTTAAACTCCAACAAACAACCAACCAACCAACCACCACTACACACACATCCTACACTCCCGTCCTGATATGACCTCAGATGTTGTCAGGACGTAAAACGCCAACAACCAACCACATCCTACACTGTATTTTCAATGGTTATCCGGCCATAAACCGTACCCTTGTTCCTGGGTGTGTGTGTGGTGAGTGTGTGTGTGTGGGGGGGGGGGGGGTCTATACAGCCAGGGCAGTGTCAAAGTACCACTACAGTGTGATTTGTGACTCCATCACATACGACAGGGTGTAAAGAACCCCTGGGCAGTGCCAAGATGTCGGAGGGGTCCCACCGTACATCATGATTGGGTATCTTTATATTGAGGCAACTCATCATGTATGTGAATACCATATTACATCCATAAACCCGCAGTTATATAGCTCCCATAAAAGCAGAGCCATTAAAGGCATTGTTCATCGCCCCTCCCCTTCTCGTTTGTTGTTGTTGTTGTTGTTGTCGTCGTTACATTTGTTGATTTGGGTTTCTGCTGTATTATTTTTATATAGAAAAATGTATTCGGTTGAGCGTTATCGGGGAGCAGGACGTAGCTCAGGCGGTAGAGTGTCCACCTGTGAAGGTGTGGGTCATCCGATTGATCCTGCTCAGTGGACCCATTTGCAGTTTGGGCTACCTTCCGTTCCAACCAGGAGTTCACAACTGGTTCATCAAAGGCTGTGGTATGAGCTGTCCTGTCTGTAGGAAGGTGCATATAAAAGACCCCTTGCTACTTATCGGAAAGAGTAGCCTATGTGGTGGCAGCCAGTTTCGTCCAAAGAAATATGTCAGAATGACCATATTATAAAATATTCCGATAATCAGCAGAGGGGGTAAATGGAAATCCTCTATTATTATTATGTGTGGCCAGTCAATAGTGTGTGTATATATGTATGTTGTAGATATATATGGCTTGGCCCATGCTTGAGGGCAGGTAATTATAGACATAGGGATGATTGGCAGGTCTGGGTGAGCACACTCAGGGCCTGGCTCTCTGCTGGGGTAGGGGTCAATGCACACAGGGGTCAAGGTTGGTGGGGGCCACAGGTCAACCAGCTCTGGTGGTGGGCAGATAGATCACTGGTGGTCATGGTAACCAGAAATGCTGAGTCCCTATTGGAGGAACTGGGAATGCTGCATCCCTATTGGTTGAAGTGAATGGCATGATCCTATACCAAGAATCCATGTACTATATAAAGAATAAACCAGAGGGCTGCACTCTCTTCTCTTCTCTTACACTTTACTCTCTTTCTTTCTCTTTGTGTGTATTGTTTTCCTCATAGCCTATGTACACAGCCACAGATCCGTGCATTAGTGTCTACAATATGTTTGACGTCCAATAGCCGATGATAAAATCTATGTGCTCTAGAGGCGTCGTTAAATAAAACAAGTTTTCTTTCGGTTGAGCGTAATTGATCTGATTTGCTTTAGTTTCAAGTGACTTTTAAAGGGTTAGTTTTGTGGAAATATTTAACGGGAATATGTTGGAAATTAATTGTGGTGTTTAGACCGAAATGCTGGACTTTGCTTGTCCATTTTGAACAAGTTGTGGTAAATGTTTAAAGCTGCATAGTCTGATGAAAACATCAAATTCTCAAAACCATGGCAATTATCTAGATTTTATTCTCGATATCAAACTTAGATACCAGTGCTCTTATCAAGCATTTGTCACCACGTAGAAGGAAATACTGAGGCAATTTAATAGAACATGTTACTGCAGAAGCAGTTTTGGCATGCTTGCCAACATTATTTTACATGTTTGCACTTAAAATATTTAAATTATCCATTTCATATAAAAGTTACTCCAAAGTAAAGTAAGGTTGATTATAGCGAAAGGCGCAAACTTTAGTACAGCAATTTAAAAACAAAATAGACTAATGATTCAATCTGTTTTGTGAATTTTTTTGAAGGACTCTCTTTGCAACCATAAATGATGACCTGACGCTAGTGGTGTATGTATTGACTACCCTTCCGCCATCTTGACCCCTCCATGACCTCCCCTCTAACCTCCCTCTCCTGACCGGACGTGGCGGTGGTGGCCGAATCAGTCAGAGCATTGGCTGGCTGGCTTCCCGGATGGGAAGTCGTGAGTTGGAATCCCCGGCCAAAGTCTAACCAATGACTTACAAAGTTGATACTTCTCGCCACCCTAGCCTGGCTCTCGGCATTGTGAGGATCTGCCAAGGACTGGTTTTCCCAGTATGATGATAATGTGACTGGGTGGGATATCGGGGTCATGGTGCTGGTGGTGCAGTCTCCCAGTGGGGCAGCACTATAAATTAAAGCGGCCATTAGAGCACACTGTCACAAGTGGATAACCATTCTGATACAGGGGCGGATCCAGGGGTTGGACTAACGGGGTTGAACAGTGAACGGGGCACAAAATGCCGAGAAGGAGGTGGGTGTGGAAGTGGGGGGGGGGGGGATGTCCGCTCCCATGGGAATAATTTCTTTTTAAACAGACCTCCAAAATGAAGGGATTTAGTGGCACCTGAGAGGAATGGTTTAGGTATAAACCATCGACTGAATGTTGTCAAGTTTTAGCTCTACTGGCGCAAGCTCACAAGGACAGTAATGTATGCATGACAACATATAGATACCCCCCCATCCCCCAAAAAATAAGTTCATTGATTTTTTTGTTTAGCTACTGGGGGGGGGGGGGGGGGGGGGCTGCCTACCGTTCCCCTCCCCTAAATCCTCTATTGTGGTATGGGGTTATATTGTGTTAGGATGTAAGACCCGCAATACAGAATCAAGCAAACCTTTCACTCCATTAATCCTTCCCACATCACCATTCTGGATTCTGCCTTTCAACAACAAAAAAAGAAAGAAGTGTAGTGGTCTGCACTGACCTCTCAGGCAAGTAACCGCATAGACAGGTAGGCGTGGGTAGTGTGGTGATATCAGGGAGCCTAGGTGGTGTAATGGTTAGCACACTGGCTCAGAATGCAAAGAGATGTGGGTTCGAGTCCCGCTCTGGGCACTATATTTCCAATTTTCATCACCCCCATGACACTGGTTGCCGTGACCATGATCCTATACAAGCTACATGCTGTATGGTTGTTGAACCTACCCTGTGTATGTATGTGTTAGTGCATTGCCTGTATGTATACATGTAATTGTAAGCATTACAAGACTTACAATTCCAGGGGGACGAGTGTAGTGGTCTGCACTGACCTCTCAGGCAAGTAACCACATAGACAGGTAGGCGTGGGTAGTGTGGTGATATCAGGGAGCCTAGGTGGTGTAATGGTTAGCACACTGGCCTGGAATGCAAAGAGATGTGCGTTCGAGTCCCGCTCTAGGCACAATATTTCCCATTTTCATCACCCCCATGACAGAAGAAAAATAAATAAGAAAAAAATCACAATTCAAAATAACAACAATGACAAAAGAAAAGAACAAATAAATAACTCCAAAATAACAACCACAAAAGAAAAGAACAAATAAATAACTCAAAATAACAACCACAAAAGAAAAGAATAAATAAATAACTCAAAATAACAACCACAAAAGGAAAGAAGAAATAAATAACTCAAAATAACAACCACAAAAGAAATAACAAATAAATAACTCAAAATAACAACAAACAAAAAGAAAAGAACAAAAAATAACCCATAATAAAAACAACCACAAAAGAACAAATAAATAACTCAAAATAACATCAACCACAAAAGAAAAGAACAAATAAATAACCCAAAATAATAACCAAACAAGAAAAGAACAAATAAATAACCCAAAATAACAACAACCAACAAAGAAAAGAACAAATAAATAACCCAACATAACAACATCCAAAAGAGAAAAGAACAAATAAATAACTCAAATACCAAAAGAAAAGAACAAATAAATAACTCAAAATAACAAAACAAAACCAAAAGAAATAACAAAGAAATGACTCAAAATAACAACAACCACCACCAAAACCAAAACAAGAAGACACAAAAAAAAGCACACTCAAAACACAAGCTACAACCATGGCAGTTTCTCAGATTGCAGCCAGGTCACGTCGGGCCTCGCGAGCTCTCGCCGATGACGAGAACAAACGAGCTTTTGAGTGTCCCGCTCTGGCTGAGCTGTGCTTGTTACCGGCGACTGGCGGCGCCACGCGGATTGAAAATAAGTAGGCATAATCGCATCTTGCACGCTATTACCCTAGTTAGGGCCAGGCGCGCCCCGCCCCGCCCAGCCCCGCCCCGCCCAGCCCCGTGTTGCCATGGTGACACGGGGCGCCAGACGCGCGTGGACGCGCTGTTGTATCCCCCTAATGGTAATTCATCGATGTATGGCGTGTGTATGTGTGTGGGTGGGTGTGGGTGTGCGTCAATATTACCTATCTAGATACATGACGTGGTGGTCGAATCGGCAGAGCGCAGGCTTCCCGTGCGTAAGGTTGGGAGTTTGATTGATTCCCTGTCGAGTCAAGCCAATGACTTACAAAATTAACGCTTGTCACTTCCCAGCCTGGTGCTCGACATTGATAGGATAGGGCAACGACTGTTTAGTTTAGTAATGTAATTGGGTGGGAAATCGAGTTAGGAGCCGGCGGCCTGATTTCCCAGCGGGGCAGCACTATGAAGTCGCCATGAGTGTGCACTGTCTCAAGTCGGTACCCGTCTTGATATTATTTTTAATGTTTCCAGGATGTAAAACTCTAATCAAACAAAACAATACCTAGATCGGACGCGGTGTCCGAATCGGTATTCTACATCCGCCATTTTGAATTGCCATTTGATTTACATTCTGTGTTGTTATATTGTTGCACTCATACTCTTGTGAGGGGTCGCCATAGAAAATAAAATCATTGTCATTATAAGAGGGCTAGTTGGCCTCGCCACGGTGGATAGAGGTGTTGGGTTCGACAGCAATACATGCATTCTACCACAGTTGGTTCTGTTTGTTGTTTGTTTGTTTGTTGTTGTTTTACATCCTAGCAACATCTAAGGTCATATCAGGACGGGTACCGACTTGTGACAGTGCGCACTCATGGTGACTTTATAGTGCTGTCCCACTGGGAAACCAGGCCGCCGGCACCATGACCTGGTATCCCACTCAGTCACATTATCCTGACACTGAGCACACCAGTCCTTGCCCTATCCTAATAATGCCGAGCGCTGGGCTAGGAAGCAACAAGTATCAATTTTAAAGTCATTGGTTTGACTCGACCGGGACTCGAACCCACGATCTACCAGCACGGGAGACGGACGCTCTAACTCATTCGGCCATCCCGTCTGGTCCCAGTTGGTTCTTGTTTCTGCCACTGCCTTTTCTGGCGCTCAAACTTTGTCTTTATAAAACAAAATAGTGTTTCTGGTTACGTAACTAACCATGCAAAAAGCTGCCGACTATAATTTTTTGTTTGCTGCAATGACAATTTTATGACAAATTACATGGGTTGTTGTGTCAAATTACATCACGGTTAAAGTGCATGTCACACTATGACGGATTGAGCAACGGACAGAATTGTCTAGTCTGGTGGCGTTCGGGCGTGATAAGTATAAAAATGTATTAAAATGTGTCAAAGTGTTGCGATATCGGGTCTAAGAACGAACATGAAATGGACATGAACGGATAGCCAACAAACAAAACAAACTCAAACCGGACAAGAACCTTAGACGTCAGTCCGAAGGCATCTGTTCTTAGTTTTGTGCATGTTCAAAACTTGTACGGACACAAACTGGACATTGTTCGTTTTCTGTCCATTGCACCCACACTGTGTGGCACCCACACTGTACTGCATCCACAATGTGTTACACCCTCACCGTGCTGCATCCACACTGTGCTGCATCCACACTGTCCTACACCCACACTGTGCTGCACCCACACTGTGCTGCATCCACACTGTACTGTATCCACACTGTCCTACACCCTCACCGTGCTGCACCCACACTGTCCTACATCCACACTGTGATGCATCCACACTGTCCTACACCCACACTGTGCTGCATCCACACTGTCCTACATCCACACTGTGCTGCATCCACACTGTCCTACACCCACACTGTACTGCATCCACACTGTCCTACACCCACACTGTGCTGTGTCCACACCGTGCTGCACCCACACTGTCCTCCATCCACACTGTGCTGCATCCACACTGCCATACACCCACACTGTACTGCATCCACACTGCCATACACCCACACTGTGCTGCATCCACACTGTCCTACACCCACACTGTGCTGCACCCACACTGTGCTGCACCCACACCGTGCTGCATCCACACTGTCCTACACCCACACTGTGCTGCATCCACAGTCCTACACCCACACTGTGCGGCACCCACACTGTCCGGCACCCACACTGTGCTGCATCCGCACTGTGCTGCACCCACACTGTCCTACGCCCACAGCCCTACACCCACACTGTCCTACACCCACAGCCCTACACCCACACTGTCCTACGCCACCACTGCTGCATCCACACTGTCCTACACCCACACTGTGTGACACCCACACTGTGCTGCATCCACACTGTGCTGCACCTACACTGTGCTGCACCCACACTGTCCGGCACCCACAGTCCTACACCCACACTGTCTGGCACCCACACTGTGCTGCACCCACACTGTCCTACACCCACAGCCCTACACCCACACTGTCCTACACCACCACTGTGCTGCACCCACACTGTGCTGCGTCCACACTGTCCTACATCCACACTGTCCTACACCCACACTGTGCGGCACCCACACTGTCCTACACCCACACTGTGCGGCACCCACACTGTGCTGCACCCACACTGTGCTGCACCCACACGGTCCTACTCCCACACTGTGCTAATATGTTGTTCAAACACCGCAGCACTATCAGCATATGCTAATAGTAATACATTGTTTAAATGCCGCAGCACTATCAGTGTATATCAATATCCATGAAACCTGACTTCCAGGAATTTTCTGCGATTAGCTAAAAATGGCTAAGCTTATCAGAGAATATAGATCTGTGTTTTCGCAGAAATTCAACATTGGTTTACAGATAACCTCACCACCCTAGACGTAGATTTCCATTTTGTTGTTGAGACACCTTTCGTCCATGTACCTAGATTTGATACAACATCCAATTTAGTCGCTTACTGTGCACGTATTAAATATTTGTTGTACCATAAAAGAGAATACTAAATCAATTTTAATAAAATCCGTTACTGCTTAAGCCTGGTACACACCTCCTGTATACGATTCACACGCTAAAACTGCACTGCCCGTCGCGACCCGTCACAACTCGACCCGTCCCGTTTCCCGACTAAGTTTTAGTCGGTTTCAGTCTTTAGGTGTGTGACCCCCCTCCCGTTTCAACCCGACCCGTCCTGTTTCCCAACTAAAAACTGCCCGATTCATTTTTTGAATCCTGTGTCACACCTCCTGTATAAGATCTAAAACTGAGTTTTATACGCGAATCGCAAGGCTCAGGTGTGTTAGGGGGTCACACACCTAAAGACTGAAACCGACTAAAACTCGAACTTTAGTCGCGAAACGGGCAGTTTTAGGTTTTATATGGGTGGTGTGTGCCAGCCTTTAGGCTTATGGTGTCTGGGGTTTTGGTGTGTGCACCAAAGTCATTTGGCATTTCACTTCAAATATCTCTAGAGTTAGCCGTTTATAAGTGAAGCTACCTCAAACTAAAGTGGCGTTGATTGTAACGATCAACCTAATATATTTAAAAGAATATGTCAGAAACTCAACCATTATTGAATATACCCCACCCCGTCAGTTAAGTTAGTGACATCTATCGGCAGAATCTGGAACCGAGCGCCTATGATTTCACATGCTATATATCTCTGTTAAGAATGCCTGGACAAATAATAAAATGCTTGATTATATTCTGATATTCATATCACAACAGGATTCAAGCTCTTATCCTTGTAATAGATATAAAAAAAAAGAAGACAACTATGTTGTATTTTTCTTCTGGAATTTCACCGCCGCTCTCTTCATGTATTACTACACCCCTCCAGTTAAGCTAGTGGCATCTGTCGGCAGAATCTGGAACTACTCCAGTCGGGTACTTTCCAGCTTAACTGGTGGGGTCTATTGGTCTTCCTCATTCCACTGTTGGACCAGACGGGATGGCCGAATGAGTTAGAGCGTCCGTCTCCCGTGCTGGTAGATCGTGGGGTCGTGGGTTCGAGTCCCGGTCGAGTCAAACCAATGACTTTAAAATTGGTACTTGTCACTTCCTAGCCAGGTGCTCGGCATTATTAGGATATGGCAAGGACTGGTGTGCTCAGTGTCAGGATAATGTGACTGAGTGGGATAGCAGGTCATGGTGCCGGCGGCCTGGTTTCCCAGTGGGACAGCACTATAAAGTCGCCATGAGTGCGCACTGTCACAAGTCGGTACCCGTCCTGATATGACCTAGATGTTGCTAGGACGTAAAACAACAATACACATACACATACATTCCACTGTTCCTTGCCCTATCCTAGTAATGCCAAACGCCAGGCTATTTAGCCACAAGTACCTATTTTAAGTAATTAGTTTGACCCTGTGAGGGTTTGAATACACAGGTTCGAATCCCACGGTTTTTGAAGCACATGCAAATTCCTTCGAATTTCATTTAATTCCTTCGAATTTCATTATTATTATTATCAATTTTAATATCGTTATATTTTTTGCGGGTAAATAGCACTGGTATTCCGGCCGTAAGTGTATTACATGTATCTAGGTGGTGTTTTTGTTTTACATGGTTTGTATAGTAAATTAAAGTCTAACGTAAACTCTGAAATTAAAGTGTACACAACGCAATCAGTTCAATCATTTTACATTTACATAACAGCTCTTAGTTGTTGGTTTAGGATTTCTAATTAATTAGATAATAATACCTTTACTATTACCGTTAATAGTTTAAAAACGGGGTTATGGAATTAAAAAACATAGAGTAAATAGCTTACAAGTATGTGAATGAAGTGGGTTGGGGAGCGGGTCAGTGCTTCATCACGTGTGCCCGAGAGGCCGGGCCCACGTGACCGGAAACTGTTGGGTCCCCATAACTACTGCCCTAGGGATGTCATAGAGTTGTCGCCAGCCCCCCAATAGCCCTCACCACCACCACCACCACCACCACCACCACCACCACCACCACCACCACCACCACCACCACCACCACCACCACCACCACCACACACACACACAGACACACACATCGCCACCAGGGGGGATGGGTGTATCCCTATAAAGGGCTGGGTGTAGGTGGGTGGGTGGGGGATTATGTGTGGTGGTGTTGGGGTGCGGGGTGTTGATGGTGGGTGGGGGTGTGTGTCTGTATTGTATTGTTAGCTTGATGACACAGTGACAAGAGGGAAGGATTGGGTTTGTAGGATGTGTAAATCTGGCTCCTCTTCGGGAAGCCGGCGCGACACATTTGATGACACAGAGCTCATTGAAGGCGAAAGGGACCGGTCGCGTATGATTGACATGTAATTAGGGTGATTTTTATAAGCTGTTCGCACTTGCTCAATATTATTCGCACTTCCTGTATTTAGATATGGTGGCCAGTTTAGCATTCATGTCGCTTTGTGGAAGCTCAATGATAAAGTAATAATAGACAGAATGCCAACTGAGATGAGAGGGCCTGCAATCTCCAGTGGCACTGGTGCTGTGACCAGGATTCAAGATGTGATCGATGTGCAGTGCTGTATTGTCGGTGAACCTACCTTGTGTGCATATGCGAGCGCACTGCGTCAGAAATTGTAATTGTAAGCGCCGAGCTGAACTGTTGATGGTACCCTGTCAGACCTAGCGCTTCCTGTGGGGGATGGAGGGGGGGGGGGTTATTGATGTATAGCCAGCTGGATGAATCCTGCAGCCTAGATGGTGTGATGGTCATAGTACATGCAGGGATAACAATTCTCCAAGATTTCTCGGATTTCAGCGATTTATTGGATTTCCGCGTTTTCGCGGAATCTCATTGTTGGCGCCAAGGTCTTGGCGGGATTTCCGCGTTTTTTGTCAGAGACCTCTTTCATCCTGGTAACTGTGATAAATTCAACTCAGTTTGAGTTGTGGCCTATGTACATATTTTCCTGTTCATAATTATTCACCACAACAAACACTTCCCCTATATATTATTCATTTTTGCTGCCATGTGTTCCTCACACTCACTCACACTAATATTGACTTCACTTTACCATTTCTCACTCGTTATGTACTACTAACATTCACCATCCACTAGCCATCACACTTTTAGATACTACTCACATCCTGAAACATCACCAACAATTCATATTATTAATACACACCGTAGCAAACATAGCAACAAAAGAGACACAAGACATTTGATATATACAGATGAACCTCGATCCAACGGACTAATAGGGGGGAGCAGTTGTCCGTTAAAGTCATTTGTCCGTTGCAGCAACGAAATTGCTTTATCTGTAGGTGCCATAGTGATAATGTGGAAAACAGAGGACCAAACACGTAAACAACACGTCACAAGTCGGTACCTGTCCTAATATGACTTTAGATGTTGCTAGGACATAAACGCTTACTCAAGTAGCGGTCTCGGTTTGCTTCACCCGGGAGTTTTAGACGTTCGGACCAGATATTCACTCTAGCGGATTGTGTCCGTTGGATCTGGAATCCATTGCATCGGTCTCCGTTGGATCGAGGTTCATCTGTATATAGTTGGATGAGTAATTCCTCTGGCTGGTACCTCAAAAGGCCCCTCCATTTATTTTATGAAGCAAATTTCCCTGCCGAATGGATGCAGAGACAGTAGCGTGCAGACGCACGAGGCCCCGTCGTGCTGCCGGAGCCGGTTACGCGCTGTCCAGTAGGGAAGCCTGACTTCAAAGCAGCGCAGTGCTGCATAAACACGTCGGCTGCACTGTCCCACCGGACCGTTTCACCAACAAATAACCTAGCCTTAGCTTTTAATAATACTTGCGTAACAAGTTACACGCCACATACTACTCACACTGACCACAAGCTACTCACACTAACCCCACACAACTCACACAGACCACACGCTACTCACACTGACCACACTCTACTCACACTGACCACACACTAGTCACACTAACCACACACTGACCACACACTACTCACATTGACATCACACTGACCACACACTACTCACAGTGACCAAACACTACTCACACTGACCACACACTACTCACACTGACCTCACACTGACAACACACTACTCACATTGACATCACACTGACCACATACTACTCACACTGACCAAACACTACTCACACTGACCAAACACTACTCACACTGACCACACACTACTCACACTCACCACACCCTACTCACATTGACATCACACTGACCACACACTACATACACTGCCCACAAACTAAATACACTGCCCACAAACTACTCACACTAACCACACACTACTCACACTGACCAGACACTACTCACACTAAGCACACACTGAACACACACTACTGACCCTAACCACATGCTACTCACACTGACCACACTACTCACACTAACCACACACTACTCACACTGACCACACACTACTCACACTGACTACACACTGACCACACACTACTCACACTGACTACACACTACTTACACTGAGCATAGACTACTCACACTAACCACACACTACTCACACTAACCACAAGCTACTCACACTAACCACACACCCCTCACACTGCCCACATACTACTCAGACTGACACACACTACTCACACTGACCAATCACTACTCACACTGACCACACTACTCACACTGATCACACCCTACTCACACTGACCACACACTACTCACATTGATCACACACTACTCACACTGACCACACACGATTCACACTGACCACACCCTACTCACACTGACAACATGCTACTCACTACCCGTTAATCGTAGAGAATACTTTTTCCGACCACACGAGAACGGTCACACTACTCACACACTGCTCACACAGACCGCACACTACTCACACACGACCACACGAGAACGGTCACACTACTCACACACTACTCACACAGACCGCACACCACTCACACTGACCACACTACTCGCACACACTACTCACCCTAACCACACACTACTCACACTGAACACACACCACTCACACGGACCACACACTACTCACACGGACCACACACCACTCACACAGACCGCACACCACTCACACTGACCACACTACTCACACACACTACTCACCCTAACCACACACTACTCACACGGACCACACACCACTCACACTGACCACACACTACTCACATGGACCATACTCTACTCACACTTACCACACACTATTCACACTCACCACCCACACTAAACTGTATAGTCGTTGGTAATGGCCGCTGCATTTTTTTTACTATTTCCAATTTTTAGCTTTTCTCCGTCTGGGTTTCGAACCCACAACCATTCACAAGGGAAGCGGAGTCTGTTCCGCTGGCCCTTCTGGATGGGGCAGTCCTATTGTGAAGGATGACAGGACCCGGTGGCCGAATCAGTAGAGCGCAGGCCTTCCGTGCGGGAGATCGGGAGTTCAATTCCCGGTCGAGTAAAATCAAGGACCTACCAAATAGATACTTGTCACTTCCTAGCCAGGCGCTCAGCATTATTAGGATCGGACAATGACTGGTTGGCTCAGTGTCAGGATAATGTGACTTCAGTGGGATATCAGGTCAGGGTTCTGGCGGCGTGATTTCCCAGTGGTGCATCACTATAACGTCACCATGAGTACGCACTGTGACAAGTCGGTACCCGTTCTGATATGATGCTAGATGTTTACAGGATGTGAGACTCCAAGAAGCAAACAAAACAAATATTGTAAATGAGGTGCTGGCGTTGTCAATTGCACCACAGGATGACCCTACATGTCAAAGGGCATCACCGGCACATCAAATGCCCTTTACAAACCAACTGGTAGCGTTTACAACAAATCCATTGCTTTTTTGTTTTTTTTTGTTTTTGGTCCATTAGTTGTTTAAGCAGGGGAAATTTCAGTCATAGATGACTGGTCTTCCTCATTCCACTGCTGGTCGATAGAAAGCCCAAGCCTACACTTTTACCGACCCAAGGGATTTTTATGGAAAGCCCGAGCCTACACTTTTACCAACCCAAGGGATTTTTAACCTCCCACACCACATAGACATGGTATGAGAGCAACCGGCCTTTGATGACGCTGTAAGTTATACACAGCGGTGGAAATCCAAATTGGCAGAGCTGGGGGCATGGGGAATCGAACCGCCGACCCTCAGATAGGAGTCTGACCTAGAAAAAAGTCAGACACTCTAATCACTCCACCACAGAGAACGCCACTTAATAACCAATGGAGTAGCCAGCAGTGCCGTTGTGACTGGATGCATATGCCCTCCCACTCCCAGTCCGCAAATCGCATTTTTAGGGAATCCTAGGGGGTGGGGAGGAGCTGGAACTCAGGTTTCATTCCGTCTTCGCAAAGTATTCTTTGCACTATGCATATGCAAGGATGAAAGATATCCGCGATTTCGCTGGTTTCCGCCATTTTTATATTTACTGATTAATGTTAAACAAAATGCCAAGGAATTTGGATGTATATGTTAACAATTTGGGTTCAAAAACCCGTTCTTATATGACGGTAATTATTGCAAGAATGAGTTAGGTATGGAAGATAAAATAGGCACAACAAGGATAGTTGAGACCTGACTTCCGGCATTTTCCCCGCGACTCCCTGGTAGTGCTAATCCTATGGGGGAAAATCCACGTTTTTGCGGAAATTCACTGTTGGTGAAATAATCTCGGCTTAATTTTTGCGATTTTTGCTGGAGACCGCTTTCATCCCGGCCGGCATATTGTGACCAATTTTTACAGACTACTCTTTAAGAGCATTCTGTCATTGAACGTCACCATACATTTCTTGTGGTTCTTTCCTTCGCGTTCACTTTCATCCCTGTATATATCTGACGCCATCACTTCGAATCGGGTACCGGACTTGATGGCAAAATTGGTTGAACGCAGGCTTCCCGTGCGGAAGGTCGGGAGTTCTAACCCAATCCGAGTCAAACCAATGACTTATAAAATTGATACTTGTCACTACCTAGTCTGGCGCTCTGCATTATTAGGATATTGTAAGGACTGGTTACCTCAGTATCAGGAAAATGTGACTGGGATATCAGGTCATGGTGCCGACGGCCTGGTCTCCTTGTGGGGCAGCACTATAAAGTCATGGTGGACCCTGAGACTGGGTGTAAAATATTCTGATAAAACGCATTGGTGGGGAATGCAAATGGTCTATTATGGTGAAAGGTATATAGGGCCAGGTGCATAATTGTATTTATGTAGTTGCTGGTGATACTTTACTCATGGTCAATAGTCATTGTGTGTTAGTCAGATAGTGTGAAAGAGGCACTAGGACTAGTAGGAGATAGTGTGTAAGGGGCACTTGGAGCTCTACTCACTACCCCCCCCCCCCCCTCTGTTAGTCACGGATCACCACACACTCAGCTCAGGGCAGGTGTTGGCCAAGCAGCCACGCTGCATGGTGGTGGTGGGCAGAGCACTCACTGTAGCCATGGGAACCCAGGAATGCTTGATGTTCATTGGTGGAGGTTGAGATGTTTGATTCTCATTGGAGAATAAGGTCAGGTGGTGTGCCATACCAGATCCATGTACCACTATAAATAATAAACCTGAGGCCTTGGCTCTCTCTCTACTTTCACTCTTTATACTCTTCCTTTCTCTTCTTGCCTGTATTGATTTCATTATAGCCTGCCTACACAACCACAGATTCCAGCCGTGGACTTTACATGGGGACCTTGTGGGGAGGGAGCAGCTTGATTGTTGGGGAGTTTTACATTCTGGCAATATCTAACGTCAAATCAGGACGGGTACTAACTTGTCAGTGTGCACTCATGGCAACCTTATAGTACTGCACCACTGGGAAACCAGGCTGCTGGCACCATGACCCGAAATCCCACACAGTAACATTATCCTGATACTGACCTAACCAGTCCTTGTATTATCCTATCAATACCAAACGCCAGGCTATGAATCGACAAGTATAAATTTGGTAAGTCATTAGTTTGACTCGGATGCGGAATCAAACTCCCCGCCTTCTGCACGGGAAGCCTGCGCTCTACCGATTCGGCCACGGCGTCCGGTGCGGGGAGGGAGCAAGGTGCGCATGCACATTAGTGACGGTCCATTTGTGTGGTCCATCTGTCGTTAATGGCTGTGGATGTTTAATGAAATCTTCACTTAGCACACCCTCCAGTAGGAGTGCGTTAGCGCAGGCCGACCAGCCCTCCCGGGGCGCCGCTCGGCTTAAAACGCCCCCTGGCGTCATTTATGGG
Source organism: Branchipolynoe longqiensis (assembly GCA_030323885.1). Taxonomy (NCBI): domain Eukaryota; kingdom Metazoa; phylum Annelida; class Polychaeta; order Phyllodocida; family Polynoidae; genus Branchipolynoe; species Branchipolynoe longqiensis. The sequence goes on from CM059196.1 coordinate 19,333,601, forward strand.
CATCTTTCTTGTATTTAGTTTTTTAGTTTTTTTTTATCTGTTCAAATAGCCACCTCCATGTTGTTCTTTTGATTCTTGTTCTTGTTGTGCTTGTTCTTGTTGTGCTTGTGCTTGTTCTTGTGCTTGTTCTTGTTCTTGTTCCGTTTGATGCTGTTGCTGCTCTACTTGTATAGAAGATGGAGAAGGAGAAGAACACTAAGATGTTCTTCGTTTTCTTCTATAGAAGGTGGAGAAGGAGAAGAAAAATAGTTTGTTTGTTGTTTTACGTGCTAGCAACATCTAAGGTCATATCCGGACGGGTGGCGACTTGTGACAGTGCACACTCATGGCGACTTTATAGTGCTGCCCCACTGGGAAACCAGGCCGCCAGCACCATGACCTGATATCCCGCTCAGACACTGAGCCAGCCAGTCCTTGCCCTATCCTAATAATGCCGAGGGCCAGGCTAGGAAGCGACAAGTATAAATTTTAAGTCATTGGTTTGACTCGACCAGGATTCGAACCCACAAACTCATGCGCTCAGATCTCCCGATCTCCCAAAAACAGGAGATGGATGCTCTACTCATTCGGCCACCTTGTCTGTTCGGGAAGAAGAACAATAAGATGTTCTTCGTCTTCTTCTATAGAAGATGGAGAAGAGGAAGAACAACAGGATGTTCTTCTTCTATAGAAGAAAAGAAGATGGAGAAGAGCAACAAGAATAATAAGGACGCATCTTCTTCTTCCCCTTCTTCTCCTTCTTGTGTGTTTTGCGTTCTTAATCTTGTTGTTGTTCTCCTCCTTCCTCTTCTTCCTCCTCCACCTGCTCCTCCTTTCTCTCCTCCCCCTCTCCTCCCACTTCCCTTTCTCCCCCTCCTCCTCCCATTACTCCTACCCCCCCCCCCCTCCCATCTCCTCATACTCCTCATACTCCTCATCTTATCAGGTCATAGTGCTGGCAACACAATATGTCATTGATACACTAGAAATTTGCCATTGATTTCCAGTCACACCTTGTTGGTAGGACGTAAACCACAATAAACTCACTAACTCACCCACTGATGCACAGTCATTCAATCATGCAGTCACTCATACAGTCACCCACTCATACAGTCACTCACTCATATACACACTCACTCATATACTCACTCACTCACTCACTCACTCACTCACTCACTCACTCACTCACTCACTCACTCAGACACTGTCACACAATTATTGTGTGTAGGGGATAGTCGGGTGGCTGTGTAGCTATATATATATATATATATATATATAATATGTGTGTGTGTGTGGGGGGGGGGGTATCTATTTGTGAATATGTAGCTGAGTGTGGGGCTGTGTGTGGGGGGGGGGTTATCTATTTGTGAATCTGTAGCTGTGTATGGGGCTGTGTGTGTATGGGGGTATCTATTTGCGAATCTGTAGCTGCGTGTGGGGCTGTGTGTGTATGGGGGGTATATATTTGTGAACCTATAGCTGTGTGTGGGGCTGTGTGTGTATGGGGGTATCTATTTGTGAATCTGTAGCTGTGTGTGGGGCTGTGTGTATGGGGGTATCTATTTGTGAATATGTAGCTGTGTGTGGGGCTGTGCGTGTATGGGGGTTATCTATTTGTGAATCTGTAGCTGTGTGTGGGGCTGTGTGTGTATGGGGGTATCTATTTGTGAATCTGTAGCTCTGTGTGGGGCTGTGTGTGTATGGGGGTATATATGTGTGAATATGTAGCTGTGTGTGGGGCTGTGTGTGTATGGGGGGTATATATTTGTGAACCTGTAGCTGTGTGTGGGGCTGTGTGTGTATGGGGGGTATATATGTGTGAATCTGTAGCTTTGTGTGGGGCTGTGTGTGTATGGGGGTTATATATTTGTGAATCTGTAGCTGTGTGTGGGGCTGTGTGTGTATGGGGGGTATATATGTGTGAATCTGTAGCTGTGTGTGGGGCTGTGTGTGTATGGGGGGTATATATGTGTGAATCTGTAGCTGTGTGTGGGACTGTGTGTATGGGGGTTATCTATTTGTGAATCTGTAGCTGTGTGTGGGGCTGTGTGTGTATGGGGGGTATATATTTGTGAATCTGTAGCTGTGTGTGGGGCTGTGTGTGTATGGGGGGTATATATGTGTGAATCTGTAGCTGTGTGTGGGGCTGTGTGTGTATGGGGGGTATATATTTGTGAATCTGTAGCTGTGTGTGGGGCTGTGTGTGTATGGGGGGTATATATTTGTGAATCTGTAGCTGTGTGTGGGGATGTGTGTGTATGGGGGGTATATATTTGTGAACCTGTAGCTGTGTATGGGGATGTGTGTGTATGGGGGGTATATATTTGTGAACCTGTAGCTGTGTGTGGGGCTGTGTGTGTATGGGGGGTATATATTTGTGAATCTGTAGCTGTGTGTGGGGCTGTGTGTGTATGGGGGGTATATATGTGTGAATCTGTAGCTGTGTGTGGGACTGTGTGTGTATGGGGGGTATATATTTGTGAACCTGTAGCTGTGTGTGGGGCTGTGTGTGTATGGGGGGTATATATTTGTGAATCTGTAGCTGTGTGTGGGGCTGTGTGTGTATGGGGGGTATATATTTGTGAATCTGTAGCTGTGTGTGGGGCTGTGTGTGTATGGGGGTATCTATTTGTGAATCTGTAGCTGTGTGTGGGGCTGTGTGTGTATGGGGGTTATCTATTTGTGAATCTGTAGCTGTGTGTGGGGCTGTGTGTGTATGGGGGGTATATATTTGTGAATCTGTAGCTGTGTGTGGGGCTGTGTGTGTACGGGGGGTATATATGTGTGAATCTGTAGCTGTGTGTGGGGCTGTGTGTGTATGGGGGGTATATATGTGTGAATCTGTAGCTGTGTGTGGGGCTGTGTGTGTATGGGGGTATCTATTTATGAATCTGTAGCTGTGTGCGGGGCTGTGTGTGTATGGGGGGTATATATTTGTGAATCTGTAGCTGTGTGTGGGGCTGTGTGTGTATGGGGGGTATATATGTGTGAATCTGTAGCTTTGTGTGGGGCTGTGTGTGTATGGGGGGTATATATGTGTGAATCTGTAGCTGTGTGTGGGGCTGTGTGTGTATGGGGGGTATATATAAATTTGTGAATATGTAGCTGTGTGTGGGGCTGTGTGCGGGGTATGTGTAGATATGTGTGTTGGGGGTGTATATTTGTTAATCTGTGTAGCTGTGGCTGAGTTGCCATGGCGTCAGCTTCCCCATCTTATAATGACGGCTCAACATGACCGCGGCTCTTCTCCATTAGGTGGCGCCACCCTGGGACAAAGAATGTCCCTATGCCTTGAGCTGGTACTAAGAAAACGACACTGGTCTGTGGTGCCTATTAAAGGAGCGGTGGTGGATTTGTATGGGACGTGTCCCCTGCCATGTCTGCCTTTATGATTATCATAGTGGCATCGCTGTCACACCCAATGAAGCGTCACACATGTCTGCGGCTCAGCCATCAGAACCGGCAATATTTATGGCAGCGCAATAAACACCGGACACCAGGATGATCTGACCAACTCATCCCAGAGACACTTGTCATACTTTCGCTATCGATTCGCTAACACAATTGTTGGGTGCCGGTTTCTCTTTTGCGATAACATGCCAATATCAATTTCATGGCTGACAGGAACGTTTGTGAATTATATGCATATAATGTATTTGATAAAATTTATATATGTTAACATATATAAATTATACGCTATATATATATATATAAATCATACTCAGTATATATTAATGTTAAGAACACAAATTATATATGCTATATATAAATATATAATATTACATCATAACTTGTACAATAACCCCACTCATAGGGGACTGTCGTTTCAGAATAAGGAACTAGTCGACACATAATCACTAGTTTATTGATTACAGATGATTCTCTAACTGATAAATTATTGTGGAGTTAACGTAGATGAAGTGGTTTGGTAAGGAGTGCAGAGCATTGTGGGTAATATATATTATTAGAGTCACAGTCACGGCATGGTGTTCTCTGTGGCAGATTGGGTAGAGTGTCTGACTTTTTTCTAGGTCAGACTCCTAATCTGAAGGTCGGTGGTTCGATTCCCCATGCCCCCACCTCTGCCAATTTGGATTTCCACCACTGTGTATAACTTACAGCGTCATCAAAGGCCAGTTGCTCTCATACCATGTCTATGTGGTGTGGGAGGTTAAAAATCCCTTGGGTCGGTAAAAGTGTAGGCTCGGGCTTTCTAAATTCTATCGACAAACTGTCTAATGGTGAAAACAAGTCTATTCAGGCTTATCCATAGCAGGCAGTATAAATCTTCAAGAAAACAAAAATTACAGTGGGTGTGTAGGAGTCTCGTGGTTGCTGCTCAGGGGAGTGTTTGGCCGTGGTTGGTTGTTGGAGTTTTAAGTCCTGGCAACATCTAAGGTCATATCAGAATGTGTACCGTCTTGTGACAGTGTACACTCATGGTGACTTTATAGTGCTGCCCAACTGGGCAATCAGGCCAATGGCACCATGACCCGATATTCCCACTCAGTCACATTATCCTAACACTGAGCTAACCAGTCCTTGCCCTATCCCCTATAATGCTGAGTGCTGGGCCAGGAAACGACAAGTATCAATTTGATAGGTCATTTGTTTTATTAGGTCATTTGTTTGATTACGTCATTTGTTTGATTCGACCAGGAACCGAAGTCCCAATCTGCCGCACGCGAAGCGTACATTCTGCCGATTCGGCTACTGCGCCCGGTCTTTGGCGGTGAGACTCAGAACATTATTAACACTTAATTGAATCGAGGAATCATGACTTGCTGACCTAATAGACCTACCCTTATTTATTTAAAGCAAATTTTTAAGCGAACTTGGCCGGTGGAAGGGGCAGCCCATCAGACACTGTAGCCGGTGTTGCAGTTTCCACGGTACGCCAGTTTGCGAGGGACACATCGCTTCTGCGCATGCGTCAAAATCGAACAGCATCGTCACTAACCTTATAAATTTAATATAATGTTTTTGGTAAAGATGTTTTCTATATGTGTACCAAGCGATTTGTTTCTAGGTGGTGTGGTTTTAGAGATATTTCAGATTTTCTGTATGAAGATTGCTCACGACCATTGACAATGTCTTGAGTTTGACGGTACGTGCAGTGCAAAACATTAGCTTTATTCAAAATTAATAGAAATCAAGAACCCTAACCTTATAAATTTAATATAATCTGTTTGGTGAATATGTTTTCTGTATGTGTGCCAAGCGGTTTGTTTCTAGGTGGTGTAATTTGAGAGATATTTGACCTTTTCTGTATAAAGATTGCTCACGGCCAATGACAATGCATTTGAATGTATGTGTCCCTCACAAACTGGTGTACCGCGGAAACTGCAACACCGGGTCAAAGCTATGCCTGCTTCAGCACAGACCAGTTGTGTTCCAGGTCATTTGGACCACCTCCCTTCCACACGGAAGTTGGAGGATGGCAGTTGGTTGCCACATGCACAAGTAGCACAGATCAGCCATTTATTAATATGCGTAAAAGATCTTATACCTTACATAAGTGGGAGGATTTGTGTCTGTGGGAGGGGCCTTGCGACTTAATACCTGATATGATGTGACAGGTTTTTTTTTATCGTTACAATGGTATTGTATGGGCGATCGTTTGGGACCTAAATAAAGCGATCGATATAGGGGAATGGTCGATTTGTGGAGGTTTTACTCTGTATATATATGTGTAGTATAAATATGTATATTTATGCAAATATTATTAGGATATTTCACAGGTACGGTTTGAACTGATGGGTCTTATGATGTGTTCTATTGTTCTGTGTTGTTGGAGCAGCCTGGTGAGCCGGTTGGATGTGGTGAAATAGGGCTAGAGGGCCTGGGCTGCAGGCATCCGGTCAGGAGGTGGTCAGTTGATCAGCAGATTTTAACTTTTTGTCAATAAATATGTATAGCCTCCACATTCCCACCAGTAATGAGCATGGGATGCAGCACGTAGCACCTTCTCACCTTCCTGTTATCTGACACACTTCTAGCAGGGTGGGTGGGAGGTGGCCTGCAGGTCCTGGGTGCAATTCCGCCATCACCCACCGAACGCAGTTGTTAAGGAGTTGACTCGACGGTCTCAAGTGTTTTATTTTCAGGGATGAAAGATCGATTCCGCGGATTTCCGGGATTTTTCAATCCCGCAGCACCATCAGCATAGATCTATACTAGTACATGGTGCAGACGCCGCAGCACTATCAGCATAGATCTATACTAGTACATGGTGCAGATGCCGCAGCACTATCAGTGTATGCTACTAATAAATGCTGAAAATGCCGCAGCACTATCAGCGCATACTACTAATAATGCCTCAAACGGCGCAGCACTATCAGCATATATACCAATATATATGAAACCTGACTTCCGGAAATTGTCCGCGATTCCCTGACAATGCTGAAGCTATTGGAGAATATCCGCCTTTCCCCTTTTTTCCCTGGAGACCACTTTCATCCCTGTATTTTTCATATTTTAGCTTATGCACAAGATCATAAAAGCATATTTTGGATACATTTCGTGGGATCGATTAAATACATGTAGCATTGCTAACATCCTTAAAATACAGAGTCGACAATAACTATTTGACTTACTAACCACACGCGCTCAAAAAAAAAAGAGGAAAATTCATTGACAATGTATAATGTGGAAATCGAATATGTGGTACACAGTTTCTGAGAATGACCCACATATATATTTCTATATACAGATATCTATGTGATATATAATGAATTATGCGAGTATAAAGATACGTAAGGGAATTAGTATCACTCTGTAAGACGCAACATGGTCCCAGTAGCGCCATCTGCGGCCTCCTCGCCTCTACTGCATGTAGACCAGTGTCAGTCGCACCGGAGGATTTTTCTTTGACGATATATAGATAAATATCCACATATATATATATATGGGTCAGGATCACGAAAAGAGGCCAATTGGTGGTCAATGTCGGCGTCGAGCTTGGATATCGGCGTCGATCGGTATAATTATAATTTATAATTGACATAGGTGTTGGAAAGTCTTTAAATTTATCCTGTATATATATGTATATATATATTTAGTGTGTGTGTGAGATGGGAAGACCCATATGCATAGAGGCGTAATCCGATGTGGCATGCTCTGCGGTCAGAGGGCGCGCGGCTGCGCCGAGTTCCCCGCTCTGACACTAGATGGCGCCATCACGGTCAGTCCTCCCACCCCCCGGGCGTATGCGGCGGGGCAGCGTGGCCGGAATGCCGGGCGCGCCGGCCGGGGGGACGTTATTGGATTGGGCGGTGAGCGGTAATCGCATCTCGGGGCAGATTAGGGCGGGATATCTCAGCGGTGCTTTCTGATGGAAAACAGGGTATTGTTTGGCACGCGGTGCGCATGTGCGATTGTGCGCTGGGTTGGCTGGTGGAGATGCGCGCCCATCTCGCTGGAAGAAAAGCGGACTTGTGATTCTGTTGTGCTGGCGCTGTGATTCAATTTTTTTTCAATTCTTGCGCCAATGCGCTAGATTTGTGATGCTGACTTGTTTTCGCACGCGTCTGCGTTTCCTGAATTCCATGACTGGGCGCGGGGGCCAAATCAGTAGAGTTTGGGCGTTTCATGCGGGAGTTCAGGAATTTGAAACCCGGTTGAGTCAAATCAAGGACTTATCAAATTGATACTTGTCGCTTCCTAGCCTGGCGCTTGTCATTAATAGGATAGGGCAAGGACTGGATAGCTCAATGTCAGGATAATATGACTGAGTGGGATATCGGGTCATGGTGCCAGTGGCCTGATTTCCCAGTGGGGCAGCACTATAAAGTTGTCATGAGTGCACACTGTCACAAGTTGGTACCTGTCTAGATATGATCTTAGATGTTGCTAGGACATAAAACAACAACAAACAAACTACCCGCAACTTTAGTTCTTGCCATTGTAATCGGAGGGCACGTTGGTGGTGGTAGGTCCCTGTAAAGACTTGTCCACAGAGCATGCCATACAGTGAACTGCGACCCACTGACAATATTAATTCTTTCCATTGCTGTCAACTGGTGGGTGGGTTGTTGGTGGAAGTCCTCGATAAGATTTATTCCGCAATGCATGCAACACTGTAAGCTGCAATCAGACGAGATCGCCGAATGAGTTAGGTGTCGGTCCCCCATTTTGGTAGATTGTGGAATTCGAACCCACCGATTCGAACTCTGGTTGAGTCAAACCAATGACTTAAGAATTGATAATATGTCGCTTCCTAGCCAGGCGCTCAGCATTATTAGGATAGGGCAAGGACTGGTTGGTTCAGTGTCAGGATAATGTGACATCAGGTCATATGGTGCCTGGCACTGAAAATCACCTCGTCGACAGATTGTAAGAACCATCGAGTGGAGCAGGGTAGAGTCCACTACGTAAGTAACACGGACAGCATTATGACCATCCAACATGGCTACTGACAGCACTACCTGTGCGACAAGATTTAGAACAGATTCGATTATCACTGCCACTTCCCCTCCCCTTGCCCCCTCCCCCTCCTCCAATTTCCTCCCCTTCCCCCCTTTTCCTCCCCGTTCCCCCCTTTTTCTCCCCCTTCCCCCTCCCCCATTTCCTACCCCTCCCCATTTCACCAATTTCCTCCTCCTGCCCCTTTTTCCCTCCCCCTTCCCCATGCACCTTTTCTTCCCCCTTCGCCCCTCCCACTTTTCCTCCGCATTTTCCTCCCCCTTCCCCCCTCCACCATCTCTTCCCCCTTTTCCTCCCCCTTCCTCCACTCCCCCTTCTCCCCCCCCCCCCCCCCCACACACACTCACCCCCCCCCCCCCCCCCCCCCCCACTCCACCGGGCACAGTGGCTGAATCGGTAGAGCGCAGGTCTGCCGTGCTCGAGATTGGGAGTTCAATTCCCGTTTCGAATCCACGATCCACCAAACGGGTGACGGACGCTCAACTCATTCGACCATCTCATCCCGTCTGGTCCTGCTCAGTGTATGTAGGCTGTGGGTAAACTCTGAAGTACAGGTACGTCAAAATGGCATTGTCCACTCTACATACCTGACCCAATGGCGCTCAACAGGCGACGGTACTGCCAGAGTGGAGCGGTGGGAGGACGACAAATCACATTAGCATGGTGGGAGTCGGGGAGGGGGGGTAGGGGGTCTGGAGAACTCCAGCCGCACAGTCCCACCAGCAGCATTGCCACCACCACCACTACCACCACCACCAGCAGCACCACCAACCCCATCTCCTCCTCCATGAAAACCACCACCACTACACTGTCACCACCACAACCACCATCACTACCACCATCACTATTACCATCAACAACAACACCACTTCACCATACCCCACCACACCCCACCTGCTCCTCCACCACACCCCACCTGCTCCTCCACCACCATCACCACCACCACCACCACCACCATCACCACCACCACCATCACCGGACAGGGTGGCTGAATCGGTTAGAGCACATGCTTCACGTGTGGAATGCCTGGAGTTTGAATCTCAGCTGAGTCAAGCTAATGACTTACACAATTGATACTTGTCGCTACCTAGCCTGCCACTCAACATTATTAGGATAGGTCAAGGACTGGTTAGCTCAGTATCAGGATAGTGTGACTGAATGGGAAATTGGGTCACACTATGAAGTCAACATGAGTGCACACTGTCACAAGTCGGTAACCACCCTGATGTGACCATCGATGTTGCCAGGGTATAAAACCCCAACAAACAAACCACCCACCATCAGCACCACCATCACCACCATTACCACTACCACCACCACTACTACCACCACCACCACTACCACTATCACTACCACTACCACCATCACTACCACAGTCACTACCACTACCACCATCCCTACCACCACCACCATCACCATCATCATCCCCACAACCACTATCACCACCATTACCACTACCACTACCACCACTACCACCACTACTACCACTATCACTACCACCTCCACCATCACTACCACTACCACCATCACCACCACTACCACCATCCCTACCACTACCACCATCCCTACCACCACCACCACCACTATCACCACCACCGTCATCACCCTAGTAGTGGCAGACTGGTCTCCCCGTGGGGCAGCACTGTGAAGTCACCATGAGTGCGCACTGTCACAAGTCGGTACCCATCCTGATATGACCTTAGATGTTGCTAGGAAGTAAAACCGCAGCTCCCAACCAACTGTAAGCTGCTGTCCACAACATCAGTTCTTCCCACTGCCATCTGATCAGAGTGCGGGCATGTTGGTAGTGGTGGAGATCCTCAATAGGACTTTTTGAACACAGCATGCTGCACAGTGAACATACCCAATACATTAGTTCTTGCGACTTCCATCAGTGGGCGAGTTTGGTTGATGGAGAACCATGGGGTACCTTATCGATCAATTTACCCTGTGCAGAAAGCAGTGATGTGCAATCGACTAACGGTGTTCCTTCTCCCTTGCGTCCTTGCAGGTGTTGCTATGACCAGATGAATCGCTGCGCTGCCACACTGTCGTCGTCACCCAAGTGCTTCCTTGCGCTGCCAGCAGGCGGCGCCACCACCAGGTACTGACTGCCCTTACTTCCTGTGGCGTGACCCCGCGCTGCTGTTGCACCTCTCCGTGGCCTGAGCTGGCATATCATGATGGTCGGGTCGCTAAAGCGCAGGCGTGGCCTCATCTTCAAGATCGTCGTTGGGGTCCCCATCCTCTGGTTCAGCTTCATCGGCTTCGGCGTTGTCATTTCCGGTGGCGGCGGAGCCTCGTTTCCGCTTGATTCGCCCATAGGTGCCTCCAATGACGTGGCGGCACCACTGGAGCGTCGAGCCAACCCCGGCCGTGGAGGCGGTGGGGGTAACGATCGCCACCTGGCGGATATTGCGGGCAACGTTGTGGTTGAGATGGCCGCCGGCAGGAGGACCTTCTTCCCGCGCATTGACCTGGGGCATGACAATAATAACCTTGAGCCACCGAACCCGGAAGACAGGGGGCATCATAGGGGCCGGACTAGAGCGCCTACGACTGAGGGCTTCACGAAGGCACCGGACCCGGATGTGCCCATGGTGGTGAACAGTCCGGAAGGGCCAGGTAGGTCAGGTCACCGTGCTTTGATTATATAAGGTCATTACATGATGGGCGATACACTGCTCTTTGATTATAAAGGGTCATTTACATGATGGTGATTCACTGCTCTTTGATTATAAAAGGTCATTACATGATGAGCGATACACTGCTCTTTGATTATAAAAGGTCATTTACGTGATGATGATTCACTGCTCTTTGATTATAAAAGGTCATTACATGATGGACGATACACTGCTCTTTGATTATAAAAGGTGATTTACGTGACGATGATTCACTGCCCTTTGATTATGAAAGGTCATTACATGATGGGCGATACACTGCTCTTTGATTATATAAGGTCATCTACGTGATGGTGATTTGCTGCTCTTTGATTATAAAAGGTCATTACATGAGGGGTAAGCAATTAATGAATGTCCTCAACCAGGGATGAAAGATCTCAGTTCGGTTTCACTGAAGTCTGCACATTAAACAAAAATTTCTGGGGGGGGGGGGGTGATAATCTGCGATATAACTCTGAGGTATTTTGGCAATTTCATGCATATCTTTACATCTATTATCAGGTCTAAGTATTGTTACAAAATCGCAGGAATTTTGGGTGCCTGGTGGCGACTACCACTAGCACCCTACATGCATGCCTACGTCTACAAATTAGCGGCAATATCTTTGCTTGAAAGTGAATTATTAAACTTTTAGAGATGTAAATTCTTCAGATAACTTAAAAAAGAATGAATCAGTTATTCCACAATACAGGCTGGTGTGCACATACTTGTATTTAATCACAATATTCCATCTGTAGTAGTTTTAAATTTAAAAAAAAGTTTTCTTCACTATTCATTTTAAGCAAATAAGCGACAACTATGAGACCAGTATATACTTGTATTTTAACACTTAAAAAAAAAAAGAAATGGTATATTCTGACAGGAAATAATTCCATTAAAAGTTGTATATTTCGGTGAAAGCGTCAATTTTTCAAAACCCAAAAAACTGACCTATATTTAATCCTACATATCCAACTTAGATACTCGTGCACTTATTAAGCATTTGTTCCTGCTAGAAGGGCTATTTTTGAATGAAAAGGAAGCAAGAAGGGGCCTTGAATCACCGGCTGACCATGACAGTGGAATTGGTGTTATTACTAATCACTGAGATAATACCATAACAGTATTTTCAATAAGATAAAAACACTGTAGATCTTATGAGTCATTCTCTGAAACTGGGTACAACTTTTGTGACATGGAACCCAAAAGTGAAAACATTCCAAACATTAGCAGAAGACATTCCAGATAAAAGTAGAATCCATGTTCATATGAAGGTTTACATGTTGTGGATATGTCAGAGTTGAAAAGAAAAAGCTATTTCACCATTTGATTTTGATTTGATGCAATTGAATCAATACGTTAAAGTGTCCCGTGTAAGATGGAAATTAAACACACATCCAGAACATCAATTTAACATCCACAACACATTCAAACAACACTTTATTAATAACATTAACAGTTAGGCAAGCAAAATTATGTCTTACAAGAAAAAAGTTCAAAACCAAAGTTTGTGTGAATTTTTTGTGTAAATATGCAAATTTTCACTTTAGCACAAAATCAAACAAACATACTTTTGATACATTTTATGGGATATAAATAAATATAGCATTGTTAACTTTCTTAATTCACGAAGGCAACACTAACTATTTGATTTGCTATTTAAAAACAGAAAGAATGAATTATGTACCAAGTTTCAGAGAACAACACATGTACATTGGTAAGTCATTCCACTTGCCGCGTCCCAAATAAACTAGCGATTTCCTGAACCAATCGGTATTTGCTGGGGCTATTAAAATACTGGAAGGAGTGAGATTAGCTCAGTCGGTAGAGTGTCCTCCTGTGAAGCCGTCGGTCATCGGTTCGATCATTCAATGGATCCATTTGCAGTTTGGGCTACTTTCTGTTCCAACCAACCAGTGGTCCACAACTGGTTCATCAAAGACTGTGGTATGTGCTATCCTGTCTGTAGGAAAGTGCATATAAAAGACCCCTTGCTGCTTATCGGAAAGAGTAGCCTATGTGGTGGCAGTCGGTTTCCTCCCAAGAAATATGTCAGAATGACCATATGTTCTATGTCCAATAGCCGATGATGAAAATCAATGTGCTCTAGAGGAGTTGTTACATAAAACAAACTTTATTTTACCATACTGGAACCTTCATGGCATAATGCCGGCAGGGATCTAGTGCACAGTTAGTCTTCGACGAGAATTCTCTTTTATATTCTTATCACTCTTTTATACTTATTAAATTGACTCAATGTCACCGTTCAAATTTCAATCTTACCCCAAGCAGAAGAACCAGGTATGATGTTATGGATATCTGTAATTAATATTGCTGCAACTAGTTTAGCGTGTAGTCTGTGAAAGCATGTTTTGTCGCTGTTATGTAGTTTCTTTTTAATTGAATTATTACACAATCATAGATTCTATTCTGCATTTACCCTTTTGCATTAGTTGTAGTTAATTAAAACCCCAGGCTTGAAAGTGATATTGCACACCCGATTGATTTGATTGGTTATCGCTGTCAAGCTGTAATAGCGGCTTCTAAAACCTAGATTGGATAGTTGAATGAGTTGAGCGCCCACTTTCTTTGTGGCAAGTTATGGGTTCGAACCCCAGCAGAGTAAAATGCAATGACTTTCAAAATTGATACTTGTCGCTACCTAGCCTGACGCTCGACATGAATAGGATAGGAGAAAGAGCAGTGGAATGGGGAAGACTTAATTGTCTGCGATTGAAATTTCCCATGCATAATCAGTGACTGTTAAGAAGCTTAAATTTCATAGGCACAAAGACGAAAGGAGTCATGTTGTTCTTTTTGTATGCATGTCTTACCGGGTGGTAAATTGGATTCTATGTCCACCATGCACTGTATACAAAGTCGCACCTATGGGAGAGAGGCCTCATAGTGTTCTTTCCCTGACAAGATGGCCGAATAAGTAGGAGCGCTGGTTGGCATTCTGTGCTGGAGCTTCTGGGCTCAAACCCGGAGTCAAACCAAAGACGTAGAGAATTGATACTTGTCGCTACCAAGCCTGGCACTGAGCATTATTAGGATAGGGCATGTGCTGGTTTACTCAGTATCAGGATAATATGTCTGAGCGGTATATTAGGTCATGGTGTCGGCAGCCCAGTCTCCAGGTGGGGCAGCACGATAAAATAGACATGGGTGTGCACTGTCGCTAGGCGGTACCCATCTTGATATCCCCTTAGATGTTGCTATGCATGTCAGGAGCAAGCACTGATATTTTAAATAAGTAACCAACCACAGGGCACGGGTGCCGAATCGGTAGAGACCGGGCCTTGTGTGTGGGAGATCAGGAATTTGGTTCCCGGTCGAGTCAAACCGATGACTTATAAAATTGATACTTGTTGCTTCCTAGTCTGGCATTTGGCATTAATAGGATAGGGCAAGAACTGGTCAGCTCTGCGTCAGGATAATGTGACTGAGTGGGATATTGGATCATGGTGGTGGTGGCCTGATTTTCCAGTGGAGCAGCACTATAATGTCACCATGAGTGGGCACTGTCATAAGTCCTGATATGACCTTAGATGTTGCCAGGACATAAAACTCCAACAACTAACCAACCAAGTAACCAACCTGGCGACAAGATGCTCACAGTCACACTGTTACGATAACACCAATGGGATGCAGGGGCATGTAGAAGGAAGAGAGTATATAACTTTATAAGGCTTCACAGCATACAAAGTATACTATTTAAGTTAATACTAATAACGTCGAATTTCTCCGACTTGAGCACTACCTGATATACTGTTGGTTGGTTGTTGGAGCTTTACGTACTGGCAACATCGAAGATCATATCAGGGCGGGTTCTGGCTTGTGACAGTGTGCTCTTATGACACCTTTATAGTGCTGCCCCACTGGGAGAATAGGCCACCAGCACCATGACCTGATATCCCACTCGGTCACATTATCCTGACACTGAGCCAACCAGTCCTTGCCTTATCGTAATGATGTTGAGTGCCTGGCTCGGAAGCGACAAGTAGGCCTATACAATTTTTAAGTCATTGGTTTGACTTGACTGGGTCAAACCCGTTGGTTTGAATCCCACGATCTACCAAAACGGGAGATGGACGTTCAACTCATTTGGCCATCCAGTCTGGTCATCTGATATACTTGGTGTAAACAAAGCGAAGTATATATATAGTAGATATATATAGTAAATTTAGAGCCAAACTATAAGTAATATTGGTACAATTATACTTCGCCTCGCTTGTTGCCGTCCTATAATATAACATAAGGCGAGCATGATCCACATCATTAATGCAACCAACTCACAACACCCCCCACCGCCCCCACAAACCTCTCCGCTTCCTGGTGCTAATTAATAACCGCACTCTGATTAATATGAGCCTACTAGCAGTGGTGATTTGTTCAATCTCAAAAAGGCCAGTCGACACATTAAGGCCCTGCAGAGGAGTTGCGTGAATACCTGTTTTTTCGCTGGAGCACTTTGTCTTGGCAGGCTTGCCTCCTCTCGGAGCGAACAGGATGGCCGACTCGCTTTTGTGCGTGCTTCCCTGGTCGAGTCAAGCCCAAAGACTTTGTACAAAAATTATACTTGTCGCTAAGTTTGGTTAGCATGCCGGATTACTAGGTTAGGGGCAAGGACCGGTTTGCTCAGTGGTAGGGTGACATGGCTTTAAGTCAGGTAGAGGTGTCTTAGTGGTGTAGTATCCCTTTAGCGAAGTGATATGCATGTATTAAGTCATCATGTGAGTGCACATTGTCACAAGTTCATGCCCTTCCTGCTATGACCTTAAGTGTTGCTAGGATGTAGAACCTCAATAAACCAAACTAAGCCAAACTATTCCCAAGAGCCGCCTCTAGCTGTGTGTCTCTAGCGCTGTCAGCAGCAGCAGTGGCAGCGGTAATCTTGGTAGCAGCGTTAAGAGCGGTAGTGGCAGTAACAACAGTGTCAGTAACAGTTGTAGTAGCAGCAGCAGAGGTAGCAGTAGTGGAAGCAGATATTAGACAATTTGTATTCACAATTTCCACACATAGTCTACAAACATAAGCTAACCTGTTGACAATAGAAATTGCAGGAACAGTGTAATCATTAATGGTTGTCTTCCCACTGCCCCATATGAACAAAATACTACGTAAAACAAAATCATCAGCCCTGGGGCTAATATACAAATAACCTACAGACTGCTCTTTAAGGAAACAAACATGTTGGAAAAAGATACAATGAGGTCAGGACATTGATATACAAATTATGTAGTTTAAATTGAAAATATGTTATCATTACTTAGCAGTGGTAAAAGTAGTAGTACTAATAATAGAAGTAGTAATCGTAACAGAATGTAGTAATATCAACAGCAGTAATGGGGCTTTAGTAGTAGTAATAGTAGTAGTAGCAGCGGCAGTAGTAATACTATAGCAATAGTAGTATTGCCAGTAGCCACAGATAGCAATAGCAGTATTAATAACCATAGGGAGACAGTTGTAGTAGCAGCAGCCAGTAGTAATTGCAGTAGTAATTGTAGTAGTAATAGCAGTAGTGCCAATAGTAGCAGGAGTAATACAAGTATCAGTAGTGGTAGTAGTAGTCTGTAGGAATAGCAGTAGTAATAGCAATAGATATATATGATAGTGGTAGCACCAACAGCCAGTAATAATAGCAGTAGTGTTAGTAGCAGTAATAATAGCAGCAGTAGTAATAGCAGTGGTAGGAATGGTAATATAGCATTAATAGTACCAGAAATAGTACTAGTAACAATATCAGCAGTAGTAGTAATAATAGTAGGAATAGCAGCAGTAGTAGTAATAATAATACTAGCAATAGCACAGTAATACTAATAGTAGTAGTAATAATGGCAGTAGCAGTAGTAGTAATAGTGGCAGTAGCAGTAGTAGTAATAGTGGCAGTAGTAGTAATAGTGGCAGTAGCAGTAGTAGTAATGGCAGTAGCAGTAGTACTACTTTAATAGTGGCAGTAACAATCATTAGTACTAGTAGTAGCAGTAGCAGTAGCTTGGTGCTAGCCCTGACTTTGCCATTTCGGTTAAGATGAGTTACGATCTGGGAGTTGTGTGTAAAAAGTTAATCGCTCAATGGGCCGCTGGAAGGGCGACGTTATAAGCCGCGGCGGCAGGAGCCCAACAGTATCTGTCAGCGCTCTGCGCATGCGCACCGCAACCGGAAGTAGACGGTGGCCGTGCCTAGGCTTAAAGCTGCTTTTGGCAGGTTTGTGTGCGCGTGCGCATCGATTTTCTGTCAAGCCAAGATGGCTTCGCAACATTCGAGGAAGTTATTATGATTTTGTTGGTATTTATTTTATTTTCTGTAGGAGTCAGTCCTAAGTCCTCTCTGGTGGGTATTTAGTCTTAAATAGAAGACACGTGACTAATGAGCGGGGATGATGGAGCATTTTAAAACTTTAGTTGAGTTAAAACTTAAGCCCCAGTCACATTGCGGCTTGCGACCACTTTGAACTGAAGAACCCACCTCCTCGCGACCCTCCTTACGACCAAAGCAATGGTCACCGACCTCCTTGCGACCAAAGTGGGCAATGTGACTAGTGAATCATACTCAGAACCTGGAGTTATTGCATGCAGAAAAAAGCTGTTGGATTTCTTCATTTCGGTCCTTCGAAAACAGTTTTAAAGGTCCTAAGAAGTACATAAAAAGTCATTAAAAAAAGAAGCCTGAAAATGAGCTGGAACTCTTGATATAGTATAGAGGGAGTGCACGTGACGTCATCAATCAGCGGTCAGCCATTTTGGATTATGAGCACCCTCGCCTAGCCATGTTCTGAATGGACATTTTGTTCGGTATCGTGTCGCGAATCACAATACAAGCTATGTAGATCGCTAATCAATTTCCAAATTGCGCAGCAATTGTTGCTAATCAAATTGTTCAAACCAAAATGCTCCCTGGCACTATATTTCCCATTTTCATCATCCGCCCCCCCCCCCCCCACAATACTAGTAAGCAAAGTACGAAGCGCCTTGTTCGAAGGAGTGAAGAGCTCAAGATGGAGACGCACTTGTCCATTGGGAAAATTAAAAACATTTTTTTTTAATTTAAAAATTGATGGGGTGTTTATGCTGTCTTGATGACTTAACATGGGATTTCCTGGAAACTTTGAAATTCTTGGGGATGGGATGGGAGGGGGCTGGAAAAGGAGGGGGGCGGCAGTATCCGCCCCACTGCATGCCACCCCCAGAGCGTGCAGCTCTGCACTCTCCCCTAAGATGTACTTTGAACTACATCAAAAAGCGGTTCAGGCATCAAGTGCGCTGCCCGGCCCATGCACAGAGGGGAGGCTGCAAGAGGGGTGGTTGGTTGTTGGAGTTTTACATCCTAGCAACATCTAAGGTCATATCAGGACAGGTACCGACTTGTGACAGTGTGCACTCATGGTGACTTTATAGTGCTGCCCCACTGGGAAATGAGGCCACCGGCCCCATGACCCCATATCCCACTCAGTCACATTATCCTGACACTGAGCTAACCAGTCCTTGCCCTATGCTACTAATGATGAGTGTCTGGCTAGGAAGTGACAAGTGTCAATTTTAAAATTCATTGGTTTGACTCGACCAGGGTTCAAACCTGTCCTGTGGGTTCGAATCCCACGATCTACCAAAACGTTTTTTTCGACGGGATGGCCGAATGAGTTAGAGCGTCCGTCTCCTGTGTTGGTAGATCGTGGGGTCGTAGGTTCGAGCCCTGGTCGAGTCAAACCAATGACTTAAAAATTGATACTTGTCACTTCCTAGCCAGGCGCTCGGCATCATTAGGATAGGACAAGGAGCAGTGGAATGAGGAAGACCAATCGTCTGAGAGTGAAATTTCCCCTGCTTAAACAACTAACAAACCAAAATCAATCCACAACCACAATAAAATCTTGTTTGAATGTGTTGTGTGTGTATAATACAATTAATAATGTCATGGATGTGTGTTAAAATGTTGTGGATGGATGCTGCTACATGATTAGTTTTAATGTTTTCTTCCATGTATATAAAATCAAACTCAAAATGTTAAATTTTATTTTTTATCAACTCTGACATAACCACAATTTGTAAGCCTTCATATGAACATGCATTCTGTTATTATGTGAAATGTTTTCTGTTAATATTTGGACGGTTTTCACTTTGGATTCCCTGTCACACTTTAGTGCAGAGTTTCAGAGAATGACTCAAATATTATATATTTATATAATATATATAAGTTTTAGGCTACGGTAAAGGAAAGAGAGAGCGAACAAAGAGTAGTGGTGGGGAACCTTCTTTATTTTTGCTTGAAGGTCCCTTGGCCGGGCAAAAATATTCTACAAAATAATGCCCGGTTTCACAGATTGACTCAAGTATTATATATTTATATAATATATATAATATATATAATATGGATATGTGTAATTAAAAAACATAAATGAGCCTGTCTCAAAAAGGTGACAACCTTTTTTTTTTTTGTCCACGTAACGATTGACACAACAGCAGAGAAACTGTTACCCTGAAAACACAAGGACAATTGCTTCAAATCAATATGTATTCTATTGGGATTATGAAACACCATAAATCAGTGTATCCTGTGCAAATGCATAAGCAGATAGTATGTTGATTGTTACAATGGACAAAGTTTTGTCCCAAATTACTTATCACCTTTTGAGACCTGCTCAAATGTATTGTGATCATTTTATTATTTGGAAATAAAACACATTTTCACATGGCATTTGAGCACTAGATCAGAAAGCAGAACCCCGCCAGTATGTTAAAGTATCACCTGTACAGTACTGCATGCCCAAAGTAACCATGGCCTGTGTTGGTTGGTTTCTGCAGGTGCCATGGGCAAAGGCGTGTTTATCAACAAGTCTAATCTGAGTCCAGAAGACCGGGTCAAGTTCGACACGGGCTGGCAGCAGAACGCCTTCAACCAGTATGCCAGCGACATGATCTCGCTGCACCGCGTCCTGCCTGACATTCGCGACGAAGAGTGAGCCTCAGCCTTTCTCGCATATTCCATCTTACGATATCCTTTGATTTGATTTTTGTTTGCATGACTGCATTGAACTTGATTTCTATCATGTTGTAAACGTGCCGGCTGGTGGTGTGGGTGGTGTGAATAGGTCAAGTGAAAACACTACAGGTAATAAAGGAAAACAGGGTAAGAAGGAAAAGTAAGAGAGTGAGACTCTCTGGTTTATTGCTTATATAGGTTCTCAAGATTCAAGATGGCCGTTGTCACATGATCCTATTCATCAATCACAGTACAATGCAGTGGTCACATGACTCACTCCTCCAATCAGAGTACAATGCAGTGGTCAATGATCATAACAATACCATGTGGGGGGGAGGGGGCATGTGAGGTGACTCTTCCAATACTGTTCTTAGTCAAACTCGGAAGTGACACTCCCTCTCAAAGACTATTCAATATACAAGTTCTATACTCAATGAATAATAGTTTACCAATTTCACACATCCCTCATATGCCTTTGGGTTTTTATAATTTAACATTTATCATTATATAGACAGTTTGTAATTTATTATAGTAACTTCACCTCGGTTCACATGTATTATATCGGACAATTTTACAATGTGTTTCATCTCGCCATGAAGAGGGCGTCTCAGCCGTTATTGTATGCTTCATCTTGCATCGGTTTAGAATGTGCTTTGATTTCCTTTTGTTGCATTACTTTGCGTTGAACTTGATTTCTATCATGCGTTTCATCTCGCCATGAAGAGGGCGTCTCAGCCGTTATTGTATGCTTCATCTTGCATCGGTTTAGAATGTGCTTTGATTTCCTTTTGTTGCATTACTTTGCGTTGAACTTGATTTCTATCATGCATTTCATCTCGCCATGAAGAGTGAGCCTCAGCCTTTATCGCATGTTTCATCTTGCATTGCTTTAGCATGCAATTTGATTTGATTTCTTTTGCATGACTTTGCGTTGAACTTCTTCTCTATCATGTGTTTCATCTCATATTAGTTTCTCAGTGATGAAAGATCACTGTTTTCGTAGATTTCCACAATTTTTTATATTCACTGATTAATGCTCACAAAATTCCAATATATATGACAGCTATTGGTTAGTCCGAACCCCGTTCTTATATGATCTCAGACGTTGCTAGAACATAAAACCCAAACAAGTTGAAATTTGCAACAAAGAGTGGCTCTCAACCTTTCCTACACAGTTTTCATTAATTGATTTATTTGCATTGATTTATTTTATTTCATCTTCCCTCGGTGTAGTGTGAATTGATTTACTTTGTTTTGGTCTCTTTTTGCCTGATATTTGCAGTTAGTATGAATTTATTTTCTTTCCTTTTATTTCTTTTTGTCTGACATTTGCAATGAATAGTGAGTGACCCTCAATCTTTCTAATCCATGTTTCTTGAATTGATTTATTTTGCTTTGGTTTTCTTTTTGTGTGACATTTTCAACGAATAGTGCCTCAATCTTTCCAATGCATGTTTCGTGAATTAATTTGACTTTCCTTTGATTTATTTTTGTTTGGCATTTGTAACAAAGAATGGGTCTCAACTTCTCCAATGCATGATTCATGAATTGATTGACTTTGCTTTTATTTACCGTCTTTCAAATTGTCTTAGTCTAGTATGAATACTTTACTTCGCTTTGATTTCTTTGGTCTGAAATTTGCATCAAAGAATGGTTCTCAACTTTTCCAATGCATGTTTCATGAATTGATTTACTTTGCTTTCTTTAATTTCTTTCATCTTGCCTTAGTCTAGCATGAATTTGATTTACTTTCCTTTGTTTTCTTTTTATCTGACATTTCCTATAAATAGTGAGCCTAAATCTTCCCAGCGCACATCTCCTGAATTGATTTACTTTGCTTCTATTTAATTTCTGTCATCTTTCCCTAGTCTAGCATGAAATTGATTTTCTTTCCTTTGATTTCTTTTTATGTGACTTTTGCCATAAAGAGTGGCTCAATCTTTCCAACACATGTTTCATCTTGCCTGAGTTTAATATGATTTTATTTGCTTTGCTATATTTTTTTCCTGAAATTTGCAACAAAGAATGGCTCTCAACCTTTCCAACGCATGTTTCTCATGTCACCTTCAGGGATGAAAGATCTCCGTGATTCCCGGGATTTTTCAATCCCGCAGTGCGATCAACGTATAGGCCCTACTAATACGTTGTTTTATGCTGCAGCACCATCAGCGTATATTAATATGTGGTGCAGACACCGCAGCACTACCAGCGTATACTACTAACTACCTTATGGCACAGCACAATCAGTCTATACTACTAATATGTGCTTCAAACGCCGCATCACTATCAGCATATACCAATATATATGAAACCCGACTTCTGGGAATTTTCCGCGATTCCCTGACATTGCTAAACCTATAGGAGAATATCCACATTTTCGCTTTTTTACCATGGAGACCACTTTCATCCCTGCACCTTAGTTTAGTTAATACTGTGGTTCATTATTTCTTTAATGAATCTGTCTTTGATTGTTTACGTGGACATTCAATCCTAGCAGTAACTAGTGGAACTAAGTCACACCTGCACAACTTCCTGTTGGCATACATTGAGAGTACGTTAGGGATATGTTGGTATACGTTGCTGCACGTTAGCCTACATTCAGCCGGTGGGAACGTGCAGTCCGCGTACAGTCCGTGTATTGCCAACGGATGCATTACCTACTCCTAACATACTTCAAACGTATGCCTGCCATATCTCCAGTGTATTTAGCGTGTACGCCATACTTCTAGCGATGGAGTAACGTATGTAACGTTGGTCAGTGTACTGTGAGCATATGCAAACATTTTGCGAGACACATGAACACTCTCATACGCTAGCAATACATTCTGCATACGTTACGTACGTTGTGTATATGCCCATTTTTACCCCCTGCCACTGACAGTTTGACGAAAGCTGACGTACTGGCAAATTTTCTAACGTTGAGCACGCGCTAACGCCATACATCATAGTGTGACAGGGCCTTAAACAAGAACAGACTAATTAATCCTTGGTCAGCTCATGGGCTGCTTGGTTATGTTGAAATCAGTTCTTGTCACTTTTGATATGCACCACCAGACGGGATGGCCGAATGAGTTGATCATCCGTCTCCCGTTTTGGTAGATCGTGGGGTTCGAACCTTTGTTGAATCAAATCAATGACATACAAATTTATACTTGTCACTTCCTAGCCAGGCACTCAGCATTGTTAGGATAGGGCATGGACTGGTTGGCTGAGTGGGATATTCAGGTCATGGTGCTGGTGGCCTGGTCTCCCGGTGGGGCAGCACTATAAACTCGCCATGAGTGTGCACTGCCACAAGTTATACCTGTCCTGATTTGACCTTAGATGTTGCCAGGGCGTAAAACTCCAACAACCAACCAACCAACCAACTTTTGATATGCAACTCGCGCCGCCCGCCCCACCCCACCCTGCCCCGCCCTGCCCTGCCCCGCCCCACCCCGCCCCGCCCCTGCCTTACCCCTAGCGGTAAGGCAGGGGCGGGGTTTAAAGAAATTGAACCATCTGTGGGAAAACCACCAAGTCGGTGGGACCAAGTGGTCCTTAGCCACTGCCGTATTGGCCACTCATGCTTTTCTGCTCAAGGGGGAACCTCCCCATGAATGTATTGGGTGTCAGTCCCCACTGACACTCAAACAAATTTGACTAAGTTGCGTTGATTTGTTGGCCCTGCACCAACAATTCTACACTGCAGACAGTATGCATGACCTTTTTACTAATGTAAAACAAGAAAACATTTTATTCTTTTTGAGGGCAGCTGGACTGTACCATCTCATATAGTTGACTAAATAAATTCTATCAACTTTTCTTTTTCTATGGGAATTTGTTTCCCTTGACCACAAATATATGATTGTGAGCTTTCTAATTCAATGAGTGTCTATTGGCACATAATTGATTGTTTGCTTTTACATGTAAAAGCGATGGTTTGAAAAACAAACATTTCTCGCCGTGAATATGGCCTATGCTGCCGACACGGCGTAAAGCAACCATCAATCAATTAAGCCTTACCCCTAAGCCACTTGACATTCTGGAACTCTAATCCTCATCGTCCAGGTTCATTAAGGATTAGGTAAATAAAGCTCATGGCGAGGCAATAGTTCACGATGGATGACGCTTTGGGTATTTTAGGAGCACGAGCAATTAATTAGGTCCGGGTGGTGGGGGCGTAGTGTCTGGTTTAAACAGAATTTTTCAAGAAACAAAAATACTGAAATGAAATAACTTTGGAAATGGGATGTTTGAACTAATTAGTTGCCTCGTAGGTTTCATAGTCATCTATCTATCTATCTATCTATCTATCTATCTATCTATCTATCTATCTATCTATCTATCTATCTACCTATCTATCTATCTTATCTATCTATATGTCTGTATGTGTGTGTGTGTCTGTCTGTCTGTCTGTCTATCTATCTATACAATTTGTTTATCTCGCTATCTTGATATATATTTCTCTATAATTAAATATGAATGTATATGGAGATATATCATTCATAGAATATTATATAATGTCAGTAATGTTATATTTATAATATTAATAATGTATATATAGACTAGTATTCATCATATCGAATTTTATTTATTGTATATTTAATATATTATATCATGGAGCACTGTAATATCAGTTATATTATGTTCATAAATGGATTAATAATATATATATTCGAACCCTGGTCGAGTGAAACCAATGCCTTAAGAATTGATACGTGTGGCTTCCTAGCCAGGCGCTCGGCATTATTAGGATTGGGCAAAGACTGGTTGGCTTAGCGTCAGGATAATGTGACTGAGTAGGATATCAGGTCATGGTGCTTGTGGCCTGGTCTCCCAGTGGGGTAACACTATAAAGTCACCACGAGTGCGCGCTGTCACAAGTCGGTACCCGTCCTGATATGACCTGAGATGTTGCCATGATGTAAAACTCCAACAATCAATTTTGTATTTTGTTTTTTTGTGTGTGATGAAAATATTTGCCCTGCTCATAACGGATAAGTGTGTTAACACTTGTTTTCACCGCTGGGCAGCACTAGTCCAATTTTGATTTTAGTAATGTGGTGTTCTCTGTTGCGGAGTGGTTAGAGTGTCTGACTTCTTTCTAGGTCGGACTCCTAATCTGAAGGTCAGTGGTTCGATTCCCCGTGCCTCCACCTCTGCCAATTTGGATTTCCACAGCTGTGTATAACTTACAGCGTCATCAAAGGCCAGTTGCTCTAATACCATGTCTATGTGGTTTGGGAGGTTAAAAATCCCTTGGGTCGGTAAAAGTGTAGGCTCGGGCTTTCTTTTGACAAACTGTCTAATGGTGAAAACAAGTCTTTTCAGACTTATCCATAATAGGCAGTATAAATCTTCAAGAAAAAAAAAGGTAATAATCTATCAACTTTAATCTGGTTCCAGGTGCAAGTCGCTGCAGTACCCGCCCCCCCTGCCGGACACCAGCGTCATCGTGTGTTTCCACAACGAGGCTTGGAGCGTGCTTCTGCGCACGGCACACTCAGTGCTCGACATGTCGCCCAAGGAGCTCATCAAGGAGGTTATTCTAGTCGATGACTTCTCAAACTTGCGTGAGTAGTCGCAACGTTTGCTTTTTTTTTGTGTTCTCCCTCTTTTTGTTGTTGGTTACATTCGATAATTAGTAAAGGTGCTGAGGCGTTGGTGGTGAGGCGTCAGGTGGCGGAGGTAGGTTTGTCGGCGACAGGAAGTGACGTCACCTAGTCGTGGCGTGGGATGTGGTTCCTCCGGATGACGGCATTTTATTCCAGCAGAGTTTTATTATAAAAGGCTAACTTTGGAGATATTTATAGTTTAAAGTTGCGTAATTAATTTTCTCATAGACGTCAAAACTCTGACAGCATAAGCTGTAGCGGTAACATGCTATACCACTACCAGGCATTACATAGAAGATTTACACCGCCATTCCGCCCTCTGATGTCAGTAGTAACTCATTGTGCAGCACACTCTATGGAAATGGAATTTATAAGTTGTAGATGATTTCCGCCACCGACCTGCCCTCTAATGGCAGTGGGAAGCACTAATCTTAAGTGAAGTAGGACATTGTGCAAAATGTTCTGCAGAAAAGGTATTATAGAGGATTTCCACGTCTCACCTGCCCTCTGTTGACCGTGGGTAGCGCTACTGTTAAGAGTAGCTGCTCATTTTTGCAAAATCCACTACGGAAAAGGTCTTAATAGAGGATTTCCACCACTGACCTGCCCTCTGAAGGCAGTGTGAAACACTAATCTTAAAGAGTAGCTGCTCATTGTGCAAAATGCTCTACGGAAAAGGTCTTATAGAGGATACTTTACGCTGCCCCCCCCCCCCCCCCCCCCCCCAGTGCACACTCATATCAACTTTATATTGCTGCCCCACTGGGAGGCCAGGCCCCGTGCACCATGACCCGATATCCCATTCACTCGCATTATCCTGATTCTGAGCAAACCAGTCCTTGGCCATTCCTATTAATGCCGAGCGTCAGGCTAGGTAGCGCCAAGTATAAATTTTCTTCATCATTGGTTTGACACGGCAAGGCTTGTTAAACTTGGAGCTTCCGCACGGGAAGCGAGCGAGTGAGCGCTCTTACTGATTCGGCCACCGTGTGGAATTTAGAAGGTGGGTGGATGGGCATGGGGTAGGTGGGAGAGCGGGTGTGTGGTGGTGGAGGAGGGTGTGTGGGGCAAATATTTGATGGCGTCCATGTGGTGCAGGAAGGCTATCATGGATACTGGTTGCAAGCGCGTTCTTTGAACCTAGTGCACATGCACCGTCCATCCCTCCCCCCATTCACCCCCCCCCCCCCACACACACACTAGACCCCCATATTGGCTACAATTATTGACCATGGCCTGGCACCATTTGCGGTGCAGTTGAAAGCACACATTCTTGTTTATCATCCATTACAGGACGCCACCACTTCTAAAAAGTTGCGTCCATTTAAAAAAAATCCTTTTTCTTTTTTACCCCTTTCTCTTCCTTGTCTTTGATCTTTTCTTTTTGTTTTTGTTGAAAGAAGTACCTTAAAGAACCTAACAGAATCCATAGCTTTGTAAAGTTATTCTCTCTTTATTCTTTTTTAGAAAGTAAGACAAGAAGCTCATTGTGCTCCCGAAATAATCTAATCTATCAGAGGCTGCAATTTAAAAGAAAATAAATAACAATCTTTCCCCCCCCCTTTATTTTAGGATGTAAGGCTGACACAAGTTTAAAGCTGCATAGTCCGATGAGGCATCACATTTTCAAAATCGAAACAATTATCTAGATTTGATTCTACATATCTAACTTAGACACTGATGCACTTATTAAGTATTTGTTGCCACATAGAAGGGAACACTGAGTCGATTTAATAGAACCTGTTACTGCAGAAGAAGCCTATGGTATCAGAGTTTTGGCGTGCTTGCCAAAATTATTTTCACATGTTTGGATTTCAAATATCTCAAAAGTTAACCATTTCAATCAAATGTTACTTCAAAGTAAACTAAGGTAGATAATAAAGATCAATTTAATATACTTATCTCAGAAAAATGTCAGAAACACAAGACCATCGGACTATGCAACTTTAAGTACTTTGAATAAGCTAGCAAAATCCACTAGTTTAAAAACACAACTAAGTAATTGTCTCCTTTATTTTAGGAAGTAACATAAATAAAATATTGAATGTCTTTAAAAAAAGTTTTAGCAGAATACTCAATTTTATGGAACAATAATTAAGAGCTCCATATATAAATAATTTATTTATAACATATACGTGGGCTTTATAAGACAATTATTGGCATAGAAACATGTACATGTATACCAGGGACGTAGCTTCCACATACGCAGGGCAGCCAACCCTTGCGGTTTCGTCGTAAGCTGTACAATATTTTATGTCCCCATCATCACCGTACGCCGATCATCTGGGGTTCTTTTTGGTGTTTTTTTTTTTCATTTTATTTTTATTCCTTGGCCGAATTTTCCAATGTTAGCAAACCTACAATACCATTAATATAGTAAAATTATATAAATCTTACGGAGTATTGTGTCCAAAATTCAGCACAGAGCATCTAAGATTTTAACATTTCCATGGGCGAGTATCTCCAGACCCCTCAATATAACATCGCTTAAGATCTTCCGGTCTTTCATTTTCAAACATTGGCAACCCTGCCACCTAGCGTCCAACCTCACCCTCCACTACCCTAAACCTGCGCCAGGCTCAGTTGCAGTGAAGCAGCTTACCTCTTGCCAGACAGAGATTATGTGCTATATAAATACATTATATTAATATTATTAACGGACTCCCAGTAGCGTCTCGTCCACTGAATGATACTATCACCCAAATCACTGATGGCAGTGGCCTGGGCGACTTGGGTTTGCGCGTAGTGAGGCAAACCCACCGCGAGCAGCCGCTGAGCTGGTGCGAGCACCACTATCGCTATCACTTATAACCTTTCTTCACTCATTCTACTCTTGTGTCCTCCTTGAACGTTTATAACATCCCTATTCTGTGGTTGTTTCTCCTTGGTTTCATCCATCTCTTTATATTTCCCTTTAGAGGATTTTCGTAAGTACAAACCACAGAGGTGCTGATTTGTTTTTCCCCACCCACCTGCATCCCCATCCCCCCCCCCCCATTGCTTTTTGACCCTTGTTACACTGCTTTTCTGGGAGCGGGAATCCCTCCAGTGTCCCTGCCCTGATTCAGAAGTGCATGTGGTGTGTTCAGCTTGGGCTCCTGCAAGGTCTTCACAACTTTCACTTTGATACCCTTGGGTATGTGTGTGAGTGTGTGTGTGTTTGTGTGAGTGAGTGTGATAGAGTGAGTAAGGTAGAGTGTGTGAGTGAGTAAGAGCTTGAGAGAGTGTGAGTGAGTAAGTGAGTGTGATAGTGAATCAGAGAGAGCGCGAGAGTGAGAGCGAGAAAGAGTGCAGGGTAGGACAGTAACATGTTTTCCCACTTGCCTAAAAGGGCAAGTGACTGAATTTTCTACTTGCCTGAGTGGCAAAACTACTTGCCCAAGCCCAAGTCAGCCAATTGAAACTGAAATATACTACTGCAGATCAGAAAAATAATAACTTGCCCATACAGGCAGGTCACCGATAACTTCACCTGCCCGGCCGGGTAAACTATGTGACCCAGGCAACCAGGCAGTCCTTATTGTCCTACCCTGCCACTGTGAGAGAGTGAGAGCGTGAGACAGTGAGAGAGACTGAGTGTGTGTGAGAGTGTGTGAGCATGAGTACAGGTATGAACAGTGAGTCGTTAATTACCTCAGTTGTATTGCATCTATACCCCTATAATCCAGCTGTTTATTCCTGAAATATATATTTGTTTAATCCTTTTGTTTTTTTGGGGGGGTTACATATATTGATTACAATTTGAAGTAAGTGATTCATTCACCCCTATCTAGAGTAATTGTGAATGACAACCCTGATTAATTCTTAGCTAGAACTGATTCAGTAGGAAGGAATAGACCCCTCCAGTTAACCTGGAAACTAACTAACTAGAGTTGTTCCAGATTCTGCCGACAGGTGTCACTAGCTTCACTGGTGGGTGGATGTGAAGAGAGCGGCGGTGAAATCCAGAAGAAAAATACAATATAGTTGTCTATATTTTATATATATATATTACAAGGATAACAGCTTGATGCCTGTTGCATCAATATCTGAATACATGAATATCTAAATATAATCAAGCATTTTATTATTTTTCCAAGCATTCTTTATGGAGATATAGCATGTGAAAGCATAGGCAGTTGGGGAATATACCCGACTAGAGTAGTTTGGGAGTCTGCCAACAGATGTCACTAGCTTAATTGGCGGGGGTCTATTAACTGCTATTATCTGGAATGTTTTCTGATATTATCTGGAACCTTTTGGTTTTCCATATCATATTTTAGTGCCCAATTTCAGAGAATGACCCATATGCATATAAGTACTATGCCTAAAGTGGGAATTGAACCCATATTTCTGCCATTTTGGGGCGAGTATGTTAACTATTGAACTGTCTAGGTTCTGTGGTGTCAGCGACCTATCCACACCTATTTGGGTGAGTGGCATCATTTACTATGTAGTGAGTGCAGCTTGATTAGTTCGATTAAGACTTTCAATATAAATTACCAGCACAACCATAATTATATAGCTGTCTAAGCATAATTTTCTAAAGCCTATTTTCAGAATACAAATTTTTTAACGGGGGTAATTAAAACACATGCTCTTCACACCTAACTGAAAACGATGTGAGGTTTGATAATAGAAAGAGATCACTGAACAGGTTGTTAGTGTTGAAAAACAAAATGGTTGAATGAGTTGAGCACCCACTTCGCGTGCGGCAGGTTCTCTGATTTGAATCCTAGCCGAGTCAAACTAGAGAGCGTGTATATAGATGAGAGGGACAACTGTCATAGTAGAATGTGTAACAGCTGCCGACTGTGGCGCTCTAAGTGGTGGTTGTTGAACACTTTATGACACAGCTGGCAAACTGAAGGCATTGTCAATGGTCGTGTGCAATCTTCATACAGAAAATGTCAAATATCTCTAAAACCACACCACCTAGAAACAAATCGCTTGGTACACATATAGAAAACATATTCAATGAATAGATTATATTAAATTTATATGGTTAGTGTTCTGCATTTCTATTAATTTGGAATAAAATAAATGTTTTGCACTGCATATACGGCAAACTCAATGCATTGTCAATGGTGGTGAGCAATCTTCATACAGAAAATGTCAAATATCTCTAAAACTACATGACCTAGACACAAGCCGCTTGGAACACATATAGAAAACATGTTTACCAAAAAGATTATATTGAATTTATAAGGTTAGGGTTCTGGAATTCTATTAATTTTTGAAGAAAACTAATGTTTTGCACTGCATGTACCGGCAAACTCAAGGCTTGTTCAACAATAAACGCCAGGAGTGCCACTGTATCCTGTGTTACCGATTTTCGCCGGAGTTGTCCCTCTCATCTATATACATGCTCTCTGGTCAAACCGTTGACTTAATAAATTTATACTTGCCGCTACCTACACTGGTGCCGGCGTTAATTACTCAGATCGGGAAATTAGCAGTGGAATGAGGAAGACCAATTGTCGATTAGTGGAATTCTAAAATGCTTTAATCAATGAATAAGGAAAATGAACCGAATACAGAAAACTGAATGGAATGAAAGCAAGCACTGGGAGTAGAAGCAGGAAGTATGGGGACAAACAAAATTAATTAATCAAAATTGAGCCAAACTGCTAATATAACCAATTATAAACAAATTAAAGGAAAAGTTACTGCTGATTAAAGGAAAGTCTTGGAGTGTATAAATACCAGGCATGATAAACCAAAACCTAATAACCACTAACACAACAAGGTGATTTGTTTGTTGTTTTATATCCTAGCAACATCTAAGGTCATATCAGGACGGGTACCGACTTGTGACAGTGCGCACTCATGGTGACTTTATAGTGTTGCCCCGCTGGGAGACCACACCACCCACACCATGACCTGATATCCCACTCAGTCACATTATCCTGACACTGAGCCAACCAGTCCTTGCCCTATCCTAATAATGCACAGCGCCTAGCTAGGAAGCGAGAAATATAAATTTTTAAGTCATTGGTTTGACTCGACCAGGATTCGAACCCACGATCCCATGGTCTACCAACACGGGAGACGGGGATACTCTAACTCATTCGGCCATCCCGTCTGGTCAACAAGGTGAAGGCAGTCAGCAAAAGTAATTATCTGTAACCAAACAACTAACCGATTGCATAACTAACAAACTCACAGCGGAATAGGGAGATTTGGGAGAATGCTTACAAACATAGAAGGAATGTATACATAACTGAAAGTGACAAATCTACTTATTTAATTAGCTGCTACTTATTAATTATATTAAATATTTAATTATATGGTCACTTCTTAACTAGGTTTAAAAATATACTTATTGAATTGGGTATATGACGGTGTTGTTTTTGCCAAATTACTGGATAATAAGTTAAGCTGACAAGAGATTTGCAGTATGATGAACACTTTGGTGGCATAAAAGTATTCATATATATTTAGAAATCAACTGTATTGGGTATTGAAAGTAATCATATCACATCAATATTAAATAATCGATAATATTTACCCTCCCCCCCCCCCAATTTCCCCCCCCCCCCCACTCCTAAAAGAACCTACTTATGGAATTACCTGTTACTTGGTTAATTATATTTTAACAAATATTTCTACCTATCTAATTAGCTAGTTACCATTAATAATATTTGCCCCTCCATCTCTCTCCACCCCCGTCCCCCCCAAAAAAAACTGACCACCCAACAGGCTACTGATGGACTTACCTGCTAAGTACCGCCTCTTACTTTTCTCTTACAGCGCACCTGGGCCAACCGCTAATGGATTACGTGGAAAAGCTCGACAAGGTGAAGATTGTTCGCACCAAGAAGAGGGAAGGCCTCATCCGCGCCAGGCTGCTGGGGGCTTCGGCCGCCTCCGGTCAGGTGCTCACCTACCTCGACTCTCACTGCGAATGCACCAAAGGTCGGCTCAGTTTGCGCAAACCTGGCAATTTGTTGTTTGTTTAAAGCTGCATAGTTCGATGAAAACATCCAATTTTCAAAACCAAACTATTATCTAGATTTGATTCTATGTATCTAATCTACAGGTACTGGTGCACTTGTTAAGAATTTGTCGCCCTATAGAAGGGAATACTGAGACAATTTAAAAGACCAGTGCACTGGGGATTAAACATGTTATTTAGCTAATAAAATAAAATTGGCCGGCCTCTTCCCCCCCCCCCCCCAAATATAAATCAAAAGAACTCACAGGTCATGACATGCTTTGCAGGGTGGCTGGAACCGTTGTTGGGACGTATCGCTGAGAACATGACGCATGTCGTGACCCCTGTGATTGACGTCATTGACGACTCATCTTTGCGATACCAATACAGCAGCGCTAAGACGACAAGTATAGGCGGCTTCGACTGGAACCTTCAATTCAACTGGCACTCGATCCCAGAGAGGGAACGAAAAAGGCGAACCTCAGATGTGGCACCTGTTCAGTAAGTACTAACCGGGTTTTCTCGAATGGTAATCAATCTGCGAATAGTAGTAGCCTATGTGGATATTGCTTCCCGCAAAGGGCCACCTCCTTTGAATAGGCCATTTCTTCTAATGGTATCCAACCTGTGAATAATAGTAGCTCATGTGAATAGTGTCTGCTGCGAAGGAACACCTCCTTATTCAACTGGTACCCAACCTGCGAATAGTACTCGCCTACCTGGACAGTGCCCTTCATAAAGAAACCTCACTCTATTATGGTTCATACTGGTCCTTGAAAACCTAGAAAATACTTAAATTGATAAATTGTTTAATGGACTACTGGAAAGTCCTCAAAATTTGTGGTTAAGAACCAATTCATGTAATGAAAAGTCATGAAAATATAGTTGCCTGGCAATTTGAAATCACATCTTTTAATTTTATTTTGTAATCTTGGTTTGCAAATAGAAATGATTTTTTGTGACCCTTTGTTGCTGAATTCAACCCGATTCATTAACTTTCGGATGGTCAGTAGATGATTCCAGCATCCTCGCAGAATTGCAGTCTGCAACATTTCATAAGGATGGCCGTAGGATTTCTGTGCCTGGTCCTTAAAAAGAGCTGTCTCAAGTTCTGAAAAGTCCTTGAAAATTCCTTGAAAAGAGCCAACCGTATAAAGAGTGGGATGTTGATTAGTGCTCCCTTTGAATATGCCCTCCTGGCTTTTTGAATGGTCTTCTTCATGTGTCTTCTTGCATTGCTATTTAAATTATTTTCAAAGTACTCTTTAGATTATGACCGGGAGCAGTGGCCTAATCGGTAGAGCGTGGGCCTCGAATGCGGAAGGTCGGGAGTTTGGTTCCCGGCCGAGTCAAACCAATGACTTATAAAATGGACACTTGTCGCTTCCTAGACATTAATCAGATAGGGCAAGAACTGGTTAGCTCAGTATCAGGATAATGTGACTGAGTGGGGTACGGGGTCATCGTGCTGTCAGCGTGATTTTCCAGTGGGACAGCACTATAAAATCGCCATGAGTGAAAACTGTCACAAGTTGGTACCCGTCCTGATATGACCTTAGATGTTGCTAGGACGTAAACACTCCAACGACCAACCAACTTTTTAGATTACAGTTCCTTGCACTCCTAATTGCGTAACTTTGTCCTTTCGTCCCTTCACCAGCTCCCCCACGATGGCTGGTGGGCTTTTCTCCATCTCGCGAGAGTACTTCGAACGAATTGGCACCTATGATCCTGGTATGGATATCTGGGGCGGAGAGAACCTCGAGATGTCGTTTAGGGTAAGCATCCTTCCTTTATATCACGTGTTACTTTTTGAGCGATATGGGATTTTGGCACAAGTACCTTGTGTAGTGTGCCCTTCCGAAACCCAAAGCGACATAGCAATTTACCTATCTATCTATCTATGTAAGAAAAAGAAATAGGCATAGGGCGCACCGATATGTCACTTCAGGGTTTCTCCCTGCACTGCCCAAAGTGATTGGCTTGGGATGAAGTATATTCCGGGTAGCTGGTGCACATGTGCGTAATATTGTTTTTATTAATTAATATAGTAGAAAAGTGTTTTCAGCATTAATGAAGTATTTGGTCGCTTTTGTAGCTGAATTAATTGTCTTTCGATATGCTATAAGGCCAAATAAAAAAATTAATAAATGTGATCATCCTTTTGAAATATAAATAAGGGTCGGGTGGGCGGTTTTTATTTTGATTTTGACATAGACGTAATACGTAACCAGACACGATGGCCAAATGAGTTGAGCGTCCGCGTCCCTTTCTGGTAGGGAGTGGGATTCTAACTCCTGGGTTTGAAACCTGGTCGAATCAAACCAATGACTTTAAAATTGATACAGAAGTTGAATTGCTGCCAGCCTGACACATTTTTAACAGTTAAACAAAATATAAATCAGGGGCGGGCCATTTTTCAGGCACGGGCTGGGACGATCACCATTTTTTTTGTTTGGCCTAATGGTTACTGTGATGAGGTTGCTTCTCCCTGTTCTATCCTCGGAACCGAAAGAAAAGACACCGAACACCATTGGTGTCGGTTCCAATCTTTATTCCCCCAAGAGGTCAGGTGCTTTGGTCATGGGACGACCCACTAGGCATGCGGCGCAGGCTCTTAGATACGCTGCATGATTAGGGAGTGTTGGGCACCTGACGACAAGTGGCCACTCTGGTCCTGTATTATAAAAGGGTCATCAATCCCCTATGGTAACACTCCCCAGTGGAGGCGGGGTTATGTCATACGGGAGCGGTGTAGCAGAGCTAGTGATACGGGCAGGTCTGGCCTCACTACACCAGTATACACTAAACACGCAGCACAGTGTTGTGCATATAGGTCATTCTCTGAAACTGCGTACCACATATTTGGTTTCCATGTTAAGATGGTGATAATTAATTGGCTTTTTTTGTTAGCAAGTCAAATAATTATTGTTGCCTCTGTGTGCTAAGAATGCTAGCAATACTACATTATTTAATCTATCGCACAAAATGTTTCAAATGTATGCTTGTATGATTTTGTGCTAAAGTGAAAAGTTACACAGCGACACCATGCATTTACTCTAACTTTATTCCAATGTTATTCCTGTAAGGCAATCTGTTTTGTTGAACTGTACTCAATAAAATTGTGTTAGGATTTGTTGTGAAAATGATATTCAGGATGTGTGTTTGATTTCAATGTGGCACAAGTGATATTAACATATTGCTCATTTTGTATAAGATCCAAATACAGGTATGTCTGACTCATTTCCCTGCAGCAAAAGTATAAATGACAAGTTTTGCATTTCCTGTAGATCTGGATGTGCGGCGGCACGTTGGAGATTGTGCCCTGTTCGCATGTGGGCCACATCTTCCGCAAGCGGAGTCCGTACTCGTGGAAGACCGGTGTTAACGTGGTGAAGAAGAACTGCGTTCGGCTGGCCGAGGTGTGGATGGACGAGTACAAACACTACTACTACGACCGCTTTAACCACGACTTGGTGAGTCCTGCAGTGAGATGGTTTTTTTAAATTGAAGTTTAAAGATTTATACTGCCTATCATGAATAGTTATGCTTTGGTCAATAGAAAGCCCGAGCCTACACTTTTACCGACCCAAGGGATTTTTAGCCTCCCACACCACATAGACATGGTATGAGAGCAACTGGCTTTTGATGACACTTTAAGTTATACACAGCCGTAGAAATCCAAAGTGGCAGCGGTTGACTGGGTTAGAACCCTGACTGAGTTAAACGATTGGCTTATCAAATGTAATCTTGTCGCTACCTATCCTGGCATTCAGTATCAGGATAAAGTGACTGAGTGGGATATTATAATAATAATAATAATTGTATATTATTATAATGTATATTTAATAGAGTGCCCTCACTAATAGGAGCCATTGCAAACTGCCATGCAGTAAAACCATGATATGACATATTTAAAACTTGGGTACAATAGTTGGAGGAGAGAGAAATTTCATTTGCGATTAACAAAAACTACATTAAATAAACACGTGAGTCTTGAGAATAGATTAAAATTCATCAAGAGATGCTGTTTTTCTTATATTTCTCTGGGATAAAGTGGGACCTGCCACATAGAAGGCACTCTCACCATATGATCTGAGAGGGAGGGGATTCAATCACCACCCCACCGTCACTCCCACCCCCACCTCCAAGGCCGTATTCGATTAACACAACCCGGGCGACTCGGGGCACTCAAGTTATTAGAATTTCAAATCGAACATCGCGAGTGGAGTTAACAAAAACAAGTGCCGTGTGAAAAAAGACCCGACCCCTGTAACCCACGTCTTAGTTGGGGGTGGCTAGGAACGATGAAGTCACATTTGTACTGGTACCATCCTGCAGGATAACAGCTACCAGTACCAGTCCTACATGTTTTTTTGTTGTAATAACCCAGATTAATGAAATGAAAATATAACAAAGTATGCAATCATAGATACTTTAAATCCTATTTTGCTGTATCTATATCTGTTATTTAAAGTTTTGGATTAAGCCCCCATTTTTTCCACCCCGAGCATGGAGAAGCGTATTCGTTTATTCAACCAGAGTCTGTGCGCATGCGCCAAAAAGTGGCTCGGGTCAGCCGAGTTGATTAATCGAATATGCCCCAACTGACCGAGGGACAAGGTTGTATAGACAATCTGGTGCTTTACCATTTGTAAAGTCGACGGCTGGCGGTTTGAGTGGTGTAGATAGGCTAATAAGAAATCACTACAGGCAAGGAAGGAAAGTAGATAAAGAGTGAAAGGTAGGAGAGTGAGACTCTCTCATTTATTGTATATATAGTTTCAAGAAACAAGATGGTGGTGATCACCTGATCCAGTCTTCCAATCCCTAACAAGCATTCCTCTATCCACCAATGAGGGTTCAATATCCTTGTAACCAAGGCATGGTTAGATCTGGCTACAGTGCCCTGTTGTATCCGGTGCAGTGATCCATAAATAACTCTTGGAGGGGAGGGGGTATGTGAGGCAACTTCCCAAAGACTGTCCCACATGTCAAGAAGTGACATTCTTTCAGGTCAAGAAGTGACCCTCTCACTCTATACTATATTAATACACAATTTCTATCCTCAATTAGTAATAGAGCACCAACTCCACATATACCCTCTATGCCTTTGGTTTTACATACTATTTACCATTTTATAGACAAGTTTGCAATTTATTATAGCAGAGTTCTCCATATCCCATATCTCATATATCGGAAAATTTTACATATTGATAGCTTCATTGGCCTATAGGTGCCGGTGACATTGGCTCGCAATGTGATGGCACTAGTACAGTTGCCATGAGTGCATTGTCCTAATACGTAATATGACCTCTTTTTTTTCAAACACTAGTTGATTGAGCAGGATAATTTTCAATCATAGACAATTGGTCTTCCTCATTCAATTGCTCCTTGTCCTATCCTAGTAATGCAAAACGCCAGGTTAGGTAGCGACAAGTATACATTTTTAAGTCATTGCTTTGACTCTGCCAGGGTTCGAATCCCATGCCTTACCACAATGGGAGGTGGGCGCTCAACTCATTCGGCCATCCCCATCTTAAATGTTGCTCGGTTGTAAAGCCCCAACAAACAAATTTTCAGTGTCACTATTCAGAAAGTCTGCATTGTCGAATCTCAGCCCTTTCAGAATTTATATGCTAATTATTATTTTCTTCGCCCAGAACTGACACAGGTGGTAATTTGTTTCACTTTTTTTTGTTTGTTTTGAGGAAGTCATATTGTCCCGCAGTGGCGCCCTCTAGCGGAGTCGGGTTTAACCAGTGGTGAAGTGATAGGTGGCGCTGTGAATGGGTTAAGCAGGATATCAGCTAATCTGTACCATTGCTGGGATTTACCATTTTTGTTGTTGTCAATTAGCACAGATATATGAGCGCATTGCGCCCGTTTTTTGACAGTTTTCAATGAGAACTGTGGATACAGTAATTCAGTGGAGTGTTGACAATTTCTAATTGTGATTTGGAAGGAATGACAAGCTTACCTGCCACCCCTCCCCACTGTGCCTTGGGCTTGCCTTAGGGTGGATGGGCGAGTCCATCTCCCAGTTCACCAGATTGCCAGCAAGTATTCTCACCTTTTCCACTATCGCCTCCAGTCGCGTGCTTCACCATCACTCTCCAGCAACCTGGCGATATGCGATTTTATTTCCACCCACCTACCCTTTATTTAGACTATATTTAGCCCAGGGGCTGTCCAGGATGCTCGCGTTCTGTGATTTTTTTTTGTTTAAGAATGTCTATTTACCTGCACTTCCTCTCTTTCGTTGACCAGACACAGTGGTAGAATCGACAAGAGCACAGGCTTCCCCTTTTGAATGTCAGCAATCCAATGACTTACAAAATTGATACTTATCGCTACCTAGCCTGGCGCTCAGCATTACTAACATAGGGCAAGGACTGGTTAGCACAGTATCAGGATAATGTGGCAGAGTAGGAAATCACCTCTTTCGTTCATTAGCTAAATTGAAACGCATGGTGTTATGTTGGTACCTGTGGATCCCTTTCCCCACATATATAATCTACTGTCCCATAATTTCTACTGTGAGGGGCCAATTGGACCATTTTTATCAGTTCCTAGCCAATGGTTATGGATTTGTAGTAGTAGCTTTTTATACAGTAAAATCTCTCTAAATCGACCGATCATGTTACTGACTTTAAATGGTCCATTTAAGGAGGTGGTTGGTTTAGGGAGTTTTACATTTAGTTACAATGGTATTGTATGGGCGATCGTTTGAGACCCAAATAAAGTGATTGGTTTTGGGGAGTGGTCGATGTGTGGAGGTGGTCGGTTAGAGAGGTTTTACTGTATATAATATCTGGGTGAATTGGTGATTTAATGGAATCAATTCTTTAGTTTCTTTGCCTCCACACACTGTTTTATTCAAATGACACAAATATTTGAAAATCTAGTAATTGAAGAAATTTGTTAGTTGGTTGGTGCCTTCGCGTGGGAAACCCAAGCGCAATGGAATCAGTAATGCAGCATCGCATGGATAGCATTGGCACTTCGGCATGGAGTGAGGTGAAGTTAATCACCGAAAGAAAAGCGAAGCCAGTTTGTGAGAAAGCAGACTCCGGCAATGTCTCAATCACTCTGCAGGTGAAGCCAAAAGAAAGCGCTTTTCAATTCCAATGCTGACTTGTCACCAAGCAATGTGACATCACAATGGTGCTGAAGCCAGTTGCATTTTGTTATCTGCTCTAGCTAACTAGAGGGCCAGTCACAGTCGGTAGAGCGCAGACTTCCCATGTGGAAGTTTGGGAGTTGGAATCCCGGTCAAGTAAAACCAATGACTTACAAAGTTGATACATGTCACTTGGCATTACTAGGATAGGGCAAGGACTGGTTAGCTTAGTATCAGGATAATGTGACAGTGGGAATTCAGGACATAGTGCCAGTGGCTTGGTCTACCAATAGGGCAGCACTATAACATCGCCATGAGTGTGCACTGTCACAAGTCGGTACCCATCCAGATATGACCTTAGATTTTGCAAGGATGTAAAACAACAATATCAAGAATGCACAAGCCATATATGTTGCTGAGTAGGATAGGGTGTTGTGGCTGTATGAATAGGGTTATGGCTGTAGGAATAGGGATATGGCTGTAGGAATAGGGTTATGGCTGTAGGAATAGGGTTATGGCTGTAGGAATATAGTTATGGCTGTAGGAATAAGGTTATGGCTGTAGGAATAGAGTTATGGCTTTAGGAATAGGGTCATGGCTGTAGGGATAGGGGTATGGCTGAATAGGGTTATGGTTGAATAGGGTTATGGCTGTAGGAATATAGTTATGGCTGTAGGAATAGGGTTATAGCTGTAGGAATAGGGTTATGGCTGTAGGAATATAGTTATGGATGTAGGAATAGGGTTATGGATGTAGGAATAGGGTTATGGCTGCAGGAATAGGGTTATGGTTGCAAGAATAGAGTTATGGCTGTATGAATAGGGTTATGGCTGTATGAATAGGGTTATGGTTGTAGGAATAGAGTTATGGCTGTAGGAATAGAGTTATGGCTGTAGGAATAAGGTTATGGCTGTAGGAATAGAGTTATGGCTGTAGGAATAGGGTTATGGCTGTAGGAATAGAGTTATGGCTGCAGGACTAGGGTCATGGATGTATGGATAGGGGTATGGCTGAATAGGGTTATGGTTGAATAGGGTTATGGCTGAATAGGGTTATAGGGTTATAATGAAGAGGGTAATTTATTTTGTTTGAACTGATTAATTCACATGACCCTAGATGGCAGTCCTAAAACCTGCCAATGCATTTGCCAGGTGAGCAAAGTTCTGTGGTACTTTTGACGAAAATATGTTCATGGAAAAACCATGACAATGCATTTGAATAATCTCAAAAGAC
Organism: Branchipolynoe longqiensis; assembly: GCA_030323885.1. Lineage (NCBI taxonomy): Eukaryota > Metazoa > Annelida > Polychaeta > Phyllodocida > Polynoidae > Branchipolynoe > Branchipolynoe longqiensis. The sequence continues at coordinate 19,374,515 of CM059196.1, forward strand.
AAAATGTAGTACTACAGTACTACAGTAAATTAGTCCCATGTCAATGTCAGAAGGTAGGCATTTACACATTTAGTTGTGTTCATTTCAGCCAAAACACATGCTCATCATTTTCCTTGGCCATGAAAACCTAGGTGAAGACCCCATCATTTGTGACATTTGATGCATTAGTGACAAAATTATAGTCAAAAAAGGGTTTTCTGGTAATGACGGCTTCTAATTAACATATTATAATTATGTAACAGACAGACTAACACTAGTAATGGTATATTACTATATTAGTGTTCCTGGACCATACAAACAGAAGCATGAGCTTATTAGAACAATGATTTGATAGAGTAATCCCTGTATTTTACTCTCATATACATCCTTTCCCTGATGCCAAAGGGTAATTAACATAAATTAGCATACTTAGACCCCTTCCACCAAATCTATGGATGTAGATTTTTAATAAGTTGTTTGTGGGGTGTTTCTCAAATGAGTGCCATTGAGAAACTTTCTATTGCAATTTGTTTTGGATCAGGCCCCAAAATCAACTAGATTGACTGGACTATGCCGCGTTAGCGGGTTTCCTCTAAAGAAATGTGTCAGGAATGACCAACAGTTTGACATCCAATAGCGGTTGATAAAAATCATTGCGCTCTAGAAGCGTTGTTAAATAAAAACAAACTTTATAAAAATCTTGCGCATTGGATTAGAATTTGAGGTTGGCATGCATATAATATTTACAGTAAAACCTCTCTAACCGACTACCTCCACAGATCGCCTACTCCTCTATATCGATCGTTTTATTCGGGTCCCAAACGATCAGCCATACAATACCATTGTAACGAAATGAAAAACTCCCTAAACCAACAACCTCCCTAAATGGACCATTTAAAGTTGCTCCCATGGTCAGTCGATTTAGAGAGGTTTTACTGTATAATATACATCTTGTGCACACCGGGCATTGTGGCTGAATCGGTAGAGCACGGACCTTGCATGTGGGAGATCGGGAGTTCGGTTCCCGGTCGAGTCAAGCCAATGACTTATAAAGTTGATACTTGTCGCTTCCTAGCCTGACGCTCGGCATTAATAGGATAGGGCAAGCACTGGTTAGCTCAGTGTCAGGATAATGAGACTGAGTGGATTCATGGTTCCGGCGGCCTTATTTCCCAGTGGGGCAGCACTATAAAACCACCATGAGTGTGCACTGTAACAAGTCTGTACCCATCCTGATATGACCTTAGATGTTGCCAGGACGTAAAACTCCAACAACCAACCAACCAACCAACCAACCCTGACTGCTGATATGGTGGATGACGGCCGCTTTGGGTGGCTTTCTTTTTTGTCATTTTTCAGGGTGAATATGGAGACGTGTCTGCACGAAAGACGCTCAGGGAGAAGTTGAAATGTAAAAGCTTCGACTGGTATATCCGCACCATCTACCCTGAACTTTTTATACCAGGCGATGCGATCGCTTCCGGAGAGGTGAGAATATTTATATATATTTTGTTTAATCCTCCGGTGTGACTGACACTGGTCAACATCCGGTGGAGACGAGGTAGGCCCATGGTGGCGCTAGTGGTGCAGTGTTGGGTCTTTACGGAGTATAACAATATAATAATAATTCCCTTCCATATCTTTATTCTCACATAATGCGTTATACATCACATATATAATGTCCAGTCAGCACCCAACATTATTTAGGCGTAGACCTCATTAGTGTTGAGTCCCTTTGCTAAAAATGGATACACTGAATTATGACAATCTGGTGTTGTCTGTCCAGGCAATGCTGAGTATTATAATATTAGGTGTAGACTACATTAACTTACAAATTAACTTACAGATCCTCTTCTAGCTGATCTAGGCCTCATTGCGCCTCTAATGCCAGCTCGTTATGATTTTTAAAAAACCACTATATTTTGTTTGCACACATAGGGGAGGTGAACATCATTGTCTTAAAACTCCATTAATAATATGATAAGTCTCTATCATATCTGCCCTGACATGATGATATGACAATGTTGGTAGCTTGCGTCTCCTCATGCGATCTTCATCTGCCATCTTTCCCAATCCTGGGCTCATCCTTGTCACGCATTAGTGTTGAGTCTCTTCTGACAAAGAGTCTTCATCATTAGTTGTAATAACTGACGGCTAATTCTGAAAGAACATCAACATGCAAATGAACCATGCTTTTGGAGAAATGTGTAATAGGCCATTTCCACCATCAAGCCCCCCCCCCCCCCACCCCCCAACTTCTTGCGACAGTGAAAGATCTAATGTTGTGTGTAGCAGCTCACTGTGCAGCAGGCTCTGTGGAAATGGTCTTATAGAGGATTTCCACCACCAACGCGCCCTCTGACGGCAGTGGCAAGAACTACTACTGTGTGTAGCAGCTCACTGTGCAGCAGGCTCTGTGGAAATGGTCTTATAGAGGATTTCCACCACCAATGTGCCCTCTGACGGCAGTGGCAATTAATGTTGTAGGTAGCAGCTCACTGTGCAGCGTGCTCAGTGGAAAAGGTCTCTTTGCTACTTATATATACTATATATATGCTATATATAATGTATACAGTGAAACCTCTTTAAGTTTAATCGACCACCTCCACAGATTGACCGCTCCGCTATATGTATCAATTTATTTGGGTCCCAAACTGTCGCCCATACAAAAACCACTGTGACAAAATGAAACCTCCCTAAACCAACCACCTCCCTAAATGGACCACTTAAAGTCAGTCCCATGCTCGGTCGATTTAGAGAGGTTTTATTGTATTATATCATTTCTATCACCAATCAGCCCTATTTTGACTTTGGCCAGAACTAATGTGGGGAGGGGCTGAGTGTGCGTGCTGTGTGGAAAAGGTCTATTTGCTGCTTTTGTCTGTTACTGTTAGTACACATAGTGTATGCCCTTGTGTAATTTCGTGTCAAATGTTTGTTAAAAGTGAACCACCACTTGATTCTGCATTATTATATGGTAGTGATTAAAACAAAATTAGGGTGGGAATCTTTTCTCAACTTCTAACACTGGGTAAATTGACCAAATCCAAGATGGCCACCATGGATATAATGAAATATACTTGTGGTACATTAGTTGTTTAAGCAGGGGAAATTTCAGTCGCAGACGACTGGTCTTCCTCATTCCACTGCTCCTTGCCCTATCCTAGTAATGCCGAGCGTCTGGCTAGGAAGCGACAAGTATCAATTTTTAAGTCATTGGTTTGACTCGACCAGGATTCGAACCCACGATCTACCAGCACGGGAGACGGATGCTCTAACTCATTCGGCCATCCCGTCTGGTCTATCCCATATCTTTGCAACCAACTAAGATATAAACATGAATAATGGGCTGTTTTTACATTTTAATGCATAAGGAATCTGTTTTTGTAACAATTCTAATGGTGGCTTCTGGGTCCTTTGCAGATTCGCAACAAATACCGGGAGCAGTGTCTCGACAGCTCGGTGGACAGCCACGCGATGAACAAGCCAATCAAGATGTGGCCGTGTCACAACCAAGGCGGGAACCAGGTGAGCAGCGCAGTCACGCGCAGTCGCGTGATGCAAAATGGGGTTTGACATCCCAGCAACATCTCAGTCATGCCAGGACGGTGCTACCCCTCGTGGTGTTGGTAGTGGTGGTGGTGATGGTGGTGATGATGATGTCATTGGGGACAATAGTGGTGATAATGATGATGGTGGTGGTGGTGGTGATAGCATTGGGGATGATGGTGGTGGTGGTGACTGCAATGTTGATGGTGGTGGTGATGACATTGGGAATGATGATCATGGTGGCAATGGCATTGGGGATGGTTTGTTTGTTGTTGTTTTACGTCCTAGCAACATATCAGGACGGGTACCGACTTGTGACAGTGCGCACTCATGGCGACTTTATAGTGCTGCCCCACTGGGAGACCAGGCCACCAGCACCATGACCTGATATCCCACTCAGTCACATTATCCTGACACTGAGCCAACCAGTCCTTGTCCTATCCTAATAATGCAGAGCGCCTGGCTAGGAAGCAACAAGTATAAATTGTTAAGCCATTGGTTTGACTCGACCAGGCTTTGAACCCACGATCCCATGGTCTACCAACAATGGAGACGGACGCTCTAACTCATTCAGCCATCCCGTCTGTTCGCATTGGGGATGGTGATGATGGTGGTGGTGATGAAGAACTGACATTTTGCTGTGTTGTGGTTTGATGATTGCGAAGGTGATGATGATAAAACTGATTCACTGCTGTGTTGTGGTTTAAAGATGATGTTTATAGTGACAACACTGATGATGATGATGATGACCTGATTCCCTGGTGTGTTGTAGTTTGCTGATGATGTTTATATTGACGACACTGATGATGGTGATGACCTGATTCCCTGCTGTGTTGTTGTTTGCTGATGATGTTTAAAGTGATGACAGTGATGATGATGATGATGACCTGATTCTTTGCTGTGCTGTAGTTTGCTGATGATGTTTATAGTGACGACACTGAGGATGATGGAGATGATGATGATGACCTGGTTCTTTGCTGTGTTGTAGTTTGCTGATGATGTTTATAGTGATGACACTGAGGATGATGATGGAGATGATGATGACCTGGTTCCTTGCTGTCTTGTGGTTTGCTGATGATGTTTATAGTGATGACACTGATGATGATGACCTGATTCTTTGCTGTGTTGTAGTTTGCTGATGATTTTTATAGTGATGACACTGAGGATGATGATGGAGATGATGATGATGACCTGGTTCCTTGCTGTGTTGTAGTTTGCTGATGATGTTTATAGTGACGACACTGAGGATGATGATGGAGCTGATGACCTGATTCTTTGCTGTGTTGTAGTTAGCTGATGATGTTTATAGTGATGACACTGATGATGATGACCTGGTTCCTTGCTGTGTTGTAGTTTGCTGATGATGTTTATAGTGACGACACTAATGATGATGATGGAGCTGATGACCTGATTCTTTGCTGTGTTGTAGTTAGCTGATGATGTTTATAGTGATGACACTGATGATGATGACCTGATTCTTTGCTGTGTTGTAGTTTGCTGATGATGTTTATAGTGACGCCACTGCGGATGATGAAGTAGATGATGATGACCTGGTTCCTTGCTGTGTTGTGGTTTGCTGATGATGTTTATAGTGACAACACTAATGATGATGATGACCTGGTTCCTGGCTGTGTTGTGGTTTGCTGATGATGTTTATAGTGACTGATGTTTATAGTGACGACACTGATGATGATGATGATGGAGATGATGATGACCTAATTCCTAGCTGTGTTGTGGTTTGCTGATGATGTTTATAGTGATGACACTGATGATGATGATGACATGGTTCCTTGCTGTGTTGTGGGTTGCTGATGATGTTTCTAGTGATGACACTGATGATGGTGATGATGATGATGACCTGATTCCCTGCTCTGTTGCGGCTTTCAGTACTGGATGCTGAGTTCCTCGGGCGAGATTCGGCGAGACGAGGGCTGTATGGACTACGCTGGCAACTTCATAATGATCTACCCCTGTCACGGCATGCGGGGCAACCAGGAGTGGGTCTACGGGCCGGTGAGCAGGCTGCTTCATTCACCTACCGCATATCTGAGGCAATGGCGGCTGGCACAGTATTGCCACACTAACATTCCACTTAACCATTACGACAGTACTGCAGCAGTCACATTCCATTCAGCCATTACGACAGTACTGCATCAGTAACATTCCATTTAGCCATTATGACAGTAGTGCATCAGTAACATTCCATTTAGCCATTATGACAGTAGTGCATCAGTAACATTCCATTTAGCCATTAAAACTACTGCGTTAGTAACATTCCATTTAGCCATTACAACTACTGCGTTAGTAACATTCCATTTAGCTATTACAACTACTGCATCAGTAAAATTCCATTTAGCCATTACAACTACTGCATCAGTAACATTCCATTTAGCCATTACACTTACTGTGTCAGTAACATTCCATTTAGCCATTACGACAGTACTGCAGCAGTCACATTCCATTTAGCCATTACGACAGTATTGTGGCAGTAACATTCCATTTAGCCATTACACCTACTGTGTCAGTAACATTCCATTTAGCCATTACGACAGTACTGCATCAGTCACATTCCATTTAGCATACGACAGTATGTGGCAGTAGCATTCCATTTAGCCATTACACCTACTGTGTCAGTAACATTCCATTTAGCCATTACAACAGTACTGCATCAGTCACATTCCATTTAGCCATTACGACAGTATTGTGGCAGTAACATTCCATTTAGCCATTACACCTACTGTGTCAGTAACATTCCATTTAGCCATTACGACAGTACTGCATCAGTCGCATTCCATTTAGCCATTATGACAGTATTGTGGCAGTAACATTCCATTTAGCCATTACACCTACTTTGTCAGTAACATTCCATTTAGCCATTACAACAGTACTGCATCAGTCACATTCCATTTAGCCATTACGACAGTATTGTGGCAGTAACATTCCATTTAGCTATTGCACTTACTGTGTCAGTAACATTCCATTTAGCGAGTACGACAGTACTGCAGCAGTCACATTCCATTTAGCCATTACAACAGTATTGTGGCAGTAACATTCCATTTAGCCATTACACCTACTTTGTCAGTAACATTCCATTTAGCCATTACGACAGTACTGCATCAGTCACATTCCATTTAGCCATTACGACAGTATTGTGGCAGTAACATTCCATTTAGCCATTACACCTACTGTGTCAGTAACATTCCATTTAGCCATTACGACAGTACTGCAGCAGTCACATTCCATTTAGCCATTACGACAGGACTGTGGCAGTAACACTCCATTTAGCCATTATGACAGTCGTGCATCAGTAATATTCCATTTCACAATTTACACAGCACTGCATCAGCAATGTTTCATTTGACAATTACCACAGTACTGTGTCCCTAACATTCCATTTGACGATTAACGTAGTACCAATTTTGACAGTTGCGACAGCCAGAGGAGCTGGTATCGTTATCAATCGTGTACCCTCTCTGATTCATGACAGGATAACACGCTGAGACACCGGAACACAAACATGTGCATTGAGATTTCCGAGAATGGGCAGAAAGTTGATATGAAGCCATGTACGGGAGTGCAGCGACAGCTGTGGTCGTGGGCGATGAAGACCAAGAAGATTGCGCATGCGTCTTCTGCGCTGAGCACTCCAAAGCTATTCTGGCATAGGTATGTTGAGCACCAGTTTAATGGTCTGGTCATGTGATTTTTATCGCATATTCTTTTCATGAATTTTCGCTATGCGTTGCTAAAATATTAAAATCCTAAGCGTTAACTGGCAGTTCGTACGGGTCCTTGAAAAAGCTGGAAAGTCCTGGAATTTGATAATTCACGGGTCCAGGACCTGGAAAGTACTGGGATTTGTCTAAAGATCCCTGAAAATCCTGGAAAATGGACAATTATGAATATTTTTCGACAATGTCTATGTTCGCCGACATGCCCAAATTTTAGTCGGTGTGGTTTTCTATTTAAAGTGATTTTATTACACCCCCACCCCCCAATAGCCGATGTTTACTTTTTGTGCTGGGGGGTTGTTAAACCAGGGATGAAAGATCTCTGCGATTCCGCAGATTTCCAGGATTTTTCAATCCCGCAGCACCATCAGCGTATACTAATATGGGGTGCAGACTCCAGCACTATCAGTGTACACTACTAATACATGCTTCAAATGGCGCAGCACTATCAGTCTATACCAATATATATGAAACCCGACTTCCGGGAATTTTCCGCGATTCCCTGACAATGCTAAACCTATGGGAGAATATCAGCATTGCCTCTTTTTTTCCCGGAGACCACTTTCATCCCTGTTAAACAAACAAACAAATTAAAGTGATTCTTGTGGGTTTGTTATCCTGCTACATGAGTTTTGTATTAAAAAACTCAAATCCTTACAAACGGTTAATCTCTACCCACTAATTGATCCACTCTCCCCGCACTCACCCATTCACTCATCCATTCACTCATCCTATTTTCCTACCTCCCTTCGGGGGAGCGGGACGTAGCTCAGGCTGAAGAGTATCCATCTCTGATGGTGTCGGTCATCCAATCGATCCTGCTCAGTGGACACATTTGCAGTTTGGGCTATTTTCCATTTCAACCAGTGGTCCACAACTGGTTCATCAAATGCTGTGGTATGTACTGTCCTGTCCATGGGAAAGTGCATATAAAAGACCCCTTGCTGCTTATCGGAAAGAGTAGCCTATGTGGCGGCAGCGGGTTTCCTCCAAAGAAGTATGTCAGACTGACCATATGTTTGACATCCAATAGCCGATGATGAAACTCAATGTGCTCTAGAGGCGTTGTTAAATAAAACAAACTTTCTTTTTTTCCCTCCCTCCCGCCCTCCCTCCTTCTCTCCCTCCTTCCCTCATCCCCTCTTCCCCCCCCCCTCCTTCACTCCCCCCATCCCTCCCTCCCTCCCTCACTCACTCCGTGCTTGCCTCCCTCCTTCCCTCCATCCCTCCCTCACATCTTCCCCCCCTCCCTCCCTCCCTCGCTCCCTCCCCCCTCCCTCCCTCGCCCCCTCCCTCCTCCCTCCCTCCCTCCCTCCCTCCTTCCTCCCTCCCTCCCTCCCTCCCTCCCTCCCTCCTTCCCCCTCCCTCCCTCCCTCCCTCCCTCCCTCCCTCCTTCCCTCCATTCATTGCTTCACCCAACCACTCTGTCTCACAATCTTTTAACAAAAAAGCGGGCGGGGTTGAAGAAAATTAACCTAAACTCTACCATTTTCTATATTGCAGGTAATGAAGGGTGACCAGTTAGGCAATCCCACACGGACACTGTAGCCGCTGTTCTACTCCAGCCGCTGCTCCCCGCCGGGCCTGACCCCCTGGCGGGTAAATCTGTAACCGTACTGCGTGGAGGCACATTGACTTTTCACTTGATCTTGTTGAGAGCAAATTGTACATGGTCTATTTTTTTTAAAGAAAGGAAGGGGGTAGGGAGGGAAGGAGGGAGGGAGGGAAGGAGGGAGGGAGGGAAGGAGGGAGGGAGGGGTGTGTTGGGGGTGGGGTGGTGGAATGTGGGGGAGGTGAGTACTGTGAGAGATGATGAAGTTGGGAAGGTAAAAACTGGTTAGAAGAGACTTTGTAAAAGGCTTTGCTGGTGCTATTTTTACAAAGTTGTGTGTGTGTGTGTGTGTGTGTGTGTGTGTGTGTGTGTGTGTGTGTGTGTGTGTGTGTGTGTGTGTGTGAGGAAGCAATGTAAAAATGTAACGTCACAGCAGATCTGGGGCATGTTAATTATGTGGAGGGTGTGTGTGTCTGGCTTAGTTTTTAAGTAGTAGTAGAGGATTTTGATATAAGCACTCGACACAGTTAAGGGGACTGGTGGGTGGGTGGGTAATGACTGGCTTTAGCTGTGATGGAGACAAATGCTGCTGATGTGTATATATATATATATATATATATATATGTATATATATGTGTGTGTGTGTGTATGTATATATATGTATATATATATACATAATTTATATATATGTGTGTATATATATATGTGTATATATATATATAATGTATATATATACATAATTGTGTATATATATGTGTATATATATATGTGTATATATATATGTATATATATATATATATGTATATATATATATGTAAAAATATGTAGAGTTCAGGCGCAAACCCCCGTAAACCCCAATCCAACATTGCAGTTCAAATAACAGGTTTTTACGTGAAAATAATTTTAAAACTCACTAATTCCACTTTTCTTATGATCACATGATTATGGAGCAATGAACAAAAAAAGTAACAATGTAAAATAATTAACGTTTTGGAGGTTTGATTTCTCAATTCCTCAATATTTGGATTGGCGTTTGTGGGGTTTTGCGCCTGAACTCTTAAATTAGCATAATTTTACGTGAAACTAATTTTAATTCTCATTAATTCCACTTTGCGTGTGAAGGAATGATTATGGAGCAAGTGTCAAATAAATAGGGATGTACAAAAAATAGAACTTTTTGAAGGTTTAATTCCAATGTCTATTTGAATTTTGGGGGTTTACACCTGAACTCTTCGGATATATATATGTGTTTATAAGGAAAGTTATGGGAATATAAATGTGGACAATATTCACCTTCTGTCTCCCTGGCTGGTAGATCATGGGGTCATGGGATCGAACCCTGGTCGAGTCAAACCAATGACTTAAAAATTGATACTTGTCGCTTCCTAGCCAGGCGCTCGGCATTATTAGGACAGGGCAAGGACTGGTGTGCTCAGTGTCAGGATAATGTGACTGAGTGGGATAGCACGTCATGGTGCCGGTGGCCTGGTTTCCCAGTGGGACAGCACTATAAACTCGCCATGAGTGCACACTGTCACAAGTCAGTGCCAGTCCTGATATGACCTTAGATGTTGCTAGGATGTAAAACAACAACAAACAAACAAACAATATTCACCTACAGTTCATTTACTATCGTCTTACATGACGTCATAGTTCCTTCTTCTGCCACGGCGGCGCCACTTGTGAGTAGACTAGCGATTTACCCGCCACTCAACAGGATTTTAAACTATATATTATATATATATATATAATATATGCAGTGTATAGTAATTATTATATATATATAGTATATACATATAGGTGTATATATTGTGTGCACATTATAAACGTACTATAATGTATATATACACTATATTATATACGTAATATATATGTATATTATATGCTTAATATATATGTATATAATATATATGTATATATCATATATACATAATAATTAATATGCATGTATATGGGTCATTCTTTAAAACTGGGCACCATATATTTGGTTTCCACATTACAATGCTGATAATTTGTTCTTTCTTTTATTGATTGCAAGTCAAATAATTAATGTAACCGCTGTGCATTAAGAATGTTAGCAATAGTACATTTATTTAAGCTATTCCAAGAAAGAAATTGAAAGTTTACTTATATTATTTTGTGCTAATGTGAAAATTGACGCATTTACACTATGCATGTAGCCAAACATTTTTTAAACATATTTTTCAACTTTTTTCTTATAAGTCATAACCTTATCTCCTTAAGAGTAATCAATTAAATCTTGTTTGACTATGTTGTATATGTTAAAATGAGGTTCTGGATGTGTCTTTGATGTTCATGTTACACGAGTGACATTAATGTATTGCACAATTTGTATAAGATCTAATTCAAAAAGTGAAATTCATTTTGTTCAACTCTGACATATGCACAACATGCAAACCTTCATAGGACATTGGATTAGGCTATTATTTGGAAGGTTTTTGCTATTATTTGGAAGGTTTTCACTTCCATGTCACACTTTTGTGCCCCGTTTTAAAGAATGACCCATATGTGTATATGTTAGGTATAATACATATATACATCTAATTCTCATGCAGATTCTTTTGTGACAAATGACCCGAATTTTCTCTTTTCTCAAATAATTATCAAAGAAAAACTTGTCCTATTTGTTTCCACACACACCCACCCCTCAGCTCAGATCTCAGGTCATCCCGCCATGATATATTTCCGTGTGACCTGCAGCAGTCTTTTTTTTCTTTTATAATTTATATGTCAGCTTTAGTTTAATTAATTAATTAATTAGATAATCTAATAACTACTGACCCTGCGAGCTTTCTACTATGTTGATTTATTTCTGTGCGTCTGTGTTCTATGTCCGCTGTCATTCTGTTTTTTTTTTTATTTTAATAAAAGACAAATTGTGTTAAGATATAGTGTGTGGTGCTGTGGCTAGGCCTTTGAGGAACACAAGTCTCCTAGGCCGTATTCGATTAACACGACCCGGGCGACTCGGGTCACCTGAGTTGCTAGAATTTCAAATCGAACAGCGCGAGTGGAGTCGAGAAATACACGTGCCGTGTGCAAAACGACCCGCCACCAGTAACCCAAGTCTTGGCTGGGGGTGCTAGGAGCGATGACGTCACATTTGTGCTGGTGCCGTCCTGTAGCAGTACAAGTGCTGTGTTTAAAAAAAAAAAAAATGTAATAATTCAAATTAATGAAGTGGAAATATAACTAAACTATGCCATCATAAAATACTTTAAATCCAATTTGTCTAGTTATATCGGTTATTAAAAAAAAGAAAAAAGTTTTGGATTAAGCCACTATTTTTTTCCACCCTGAGCATGGAGAAGCGTGTTCGTTTATTCAACCCGAGTCTGTAGGATGTGCGCATGTGCCAAAAAGTGGCTATGGTGACCCGAGTTGATTAATCGAATACGTCCCTAGAGTGTATAGTGTGATATGCTTTCTCTCTTTTCTCTCTCTTCTGTATCTCTCTCTGTCTCTGTTATATATATATATATATATAGAGAGAGAGAGAGATGTATATATATAGAGATTATATTATATGGGCTGTATAAACAATTATTTTGAGTATAATTATCCGGAAACCGATTATCTGTAAACTGACACGACACCTACTAACTGACATTCCTCCACTCATCGACTGGTCAGGCCTATATATATAGTCTATATCTGGACGAAAGAGAGGTGATAAACCAAGAAAGAGAGTGTCTTATTTGCTCAAATTAGGCGACACACTTTGAGCTCGGCTTCAAATGTGTCAAGAATGATTTCAAATTGACACGTAGTTTTTCGGGAGAGACCTATCAGAAACCATCAAATTATGCAAGGTTAAAAGTTGCATAGTCCGATGGTTTTGAGTTTCTGTCATTTTCTGAGTTAAATATATTAAATTGATTGTTTTAGCCTCCCTAAGTAACTTTTATTTTAAATGTCTAACTTTTGAGATATTTGAAGTGCAACCATCCACAAATAATGTTGGGAAGCACGCCAAAACTCTGACACCATAGGCTTCTGCAGTAACATGTTATATTAAATTGGCTCTGTATGCCCTCTGCGTGGCGACAAGTGCTTAATATGTGCACCAGTATCTAAGTTTGATATGTAGAATCAAATCTGGATACTTGTTTTTGTTTTGAAATTTTGACGTTTTCATCGGACTATTCAGCTTTAAGAAAACGAAAAATACAACGAAAAGAATAAAACCTAGGATTCCATATACACGGTATGCAAATGTGTACAAAGTATGCAATTTTTGTGCTCCCTTAAATACGAATATCCATGTGTTTTCAGTCAGTCCACCCGACTTTGTATGCGCATACGCGCACCAATCCCTACATGGACTGATAAAGTCTGTCGTCTACGTAAATCGCATTCCCAGTCGGACATATGGAATCATTTGTATTTTAGATTTAATGTTGGTTGATCACCGCTTTGTTGAAAACTCTTTGTAGCCAAATGAACACTGAAGACTGCAGCGCCATTCGACATTTGAGCCACAGTGTCAATGTATGCTGAGGATAGACTGAATTGCTCCAGCAAGATTTGTAGGGTGTACTTGATCGTATCGATCACTTATCGATGTGGTGATGGTGATATGGGGGAGGGGGGTAGTAGTGGGGGGGGGGGGAGTGGGGGCACTTGTTTGGAACAGCGAAGTTCATCACAATGAGATCCACAGACTTTATGTGATCTTTGCTAATGAGATATGGTTTTGTTGTAATGCACTAAATGACTTACAGTAGGATGTGAGGGAGTGGGGGGGGGGGTTGTTTGAGGGTGGGAGGAGGCAGGAGGGGGAGGGGGAGGGGAGGGGGGGTTGCATGAAGAGTTAGGATGCTCCCTGTTCTAGCTGAGCGCAGGTGACACCTACTGGAGGATGGGGGGAGAGCAGTGAGGTGGGGAGGATGGAAGTGTCTTCACCCACTTGAGGCAGACGCGACACATCGTCTTAAAATCCAGGATACACTCCTAATCCGGTCTTTAAATCGCTACTTCCAGTTCAGCATTTCCAGTCTTCAAAAGCCACCCTAATGTTTGTTTCTTATTTTTTTTGTATCCCCTCTCCTTCCCTTTTTGGGGGTTTGTTTTGTTCTGTTTTAGTGCATTTCTGTTTTATCATGCATTATGATGTTTTTTTTGGTCCATTAGTTGTTTAAGCAGGGGAAATTTCAGTCATAGACGACTGGTCTTCCTCATTCCACTGCTGGTCGATAGAAAGCCCGAGCCTACACTTTTACCGACCCAAGGGATTTTTAACCTCCCACACCACATAGACATGGTATGGGAGCAACCGGCCTTTGATGACGCTGTAAGTTATACACAGCGGTGGAAATCCAAATTGGCAGAGCTGGGGGCACGGGGAATCGAACCGCCGACCCTCAGATTAGGAGTCTGACCTAGAAAAATGTCAGACACTAACCACTCCACCACAGAGAACGCCACTGTTCAAACTCTATTTTTAGGTTGGTCTGATGATGGAATAAGGATAATGTTTATTTTCTTTCCTAGCCTGGCCACAATAATCAATAATCAAATAAACAATTGAATAAAAGAACAATTAAATAAATAAACAATTAAATAGATAAACAATTAAGTAAATAAACAATTCAATATATAAACAATTCAATAAGCAAAACAATTCCAGAATTCGGAAATTATGCACCAATTACATAAATAAAGAAATTGCATTTATAAACAATTGCATAAATAAACAATTACATGAATAAACGATTACATAAATATTTTGTTTAAACACAAAAACAATGAAATAAACTCAATTAAATAAACCAATAAATAATTATAATATAACTACATAAATAAATAATTAAATAAACCAATAAATAATTAACCATGGATAAATAATTAAATAAACACATACAAAAAGATTCTTTTTGATAGTTGGGTGAGGCTTAGTATCGGATTAGTGGCAGCAGATTGTACTGATGATCAAGGCATGATGTGCTGGAAAAGTCACCTTCTCTTTAGGCGTGTGTTCTATATGGGCCTACACGAAACTGTCCTTGATGATATTAGCTTAACCCCCCCCCCCCCCACAGAAACTTTATCAATAGTTGTTACTGTCATTGTTGACGCTGTTCCCAACTTAGAGCCTAGGTACAGCTGTCATATAGCATTTCTGTACATGTCCAAGTTCACTGCTTTGCTTCCAATCTGCAGAATAAAACAAGAAGTGTGTGTGTGTGTCTGTCTGTGTGTGTCTGTCTATGTGTGTGTGTCCATGTGTGTGTGTGCATTCATGTGGAAATACCAAACTGGCTTTGTTTTTTAAAAGCGTGCTGTGACTATGCCGGTGTGATTGGTAATGTGACCCACTTTCTGCTGTCCCTTCGCCACCATGTTTACTGGTGTATACTGTTTCCTGCCTGCCGCTCCACTGCTGATTCGGTCTCAGTTGGCCATCTTGTGCCTTAATTGGCCAGTCAAGTTCAGCGGTTCCTGGGTACTTGGGTCCCGTGCAGCAGATAGTATGTGTGTCACTGTTCAATAAAACCCCAGAATGGCATTTACAAACTGAATTTTGAGAAAACTGAAGGATGCAGAAAATTTATTTGCCAGAAGAAAAAAAAATGCGCACTTGTAAACAAGTGAGTCTTGAGAACAATTACAATTTTCGAACGATGATGCTTTTACTTTCTTGACTCGTCTGGCAACCTATTTCACAAAGTGGGGCCTGCCACACGAAAGGCGCAGTCGCAGTCGCAGTCGCCATGCGATCTTAATCGAGACATGATAATAATATGACTGGTTGATATCCAAGAGCGCACAATGACTGGATCAAGGACGGGAGGCTGCATAGATATTCTGGGGCCTTACCATTGATAGTTTAATTCGGTGTTAGTAAAATCTCATCGTTTTGCTCACCGTCTGGTTATTCAAAAGCTCCGCAATCTCAGATACTTGTTTCGGCAGCCCAGGAACCGACTGTCGAGTGATGTGTTCAGCTTGAGGGAAAAGTGTGTAAGTATAGCGAATAAATCAATTGGTGGAGGGGTAGGTCTATTTAGGGTGGGTGGGTGGGTGGGAAAACTTATTGTAGGATGTGTGGATTCTCTTTGAGTGAAATAAACATATATGTAAAAACAAAATAAATGGAAAAAGTCCTTACTATGTGTGGAAGCTGACATTATGCACCAATTATTAATGGTATTAAAAAGGCCTTGTCAATGAGCAACAGGTATGACACTGACCAATTGGTGAGTTAAATATATTATGATATGGTAATCGAATTGGCTTTGGAATTCCTAATTAGGAAAGAATTGTTTAAATGATAAAACCATGTGTCTATTGTGGGTTTTATGAGATTGTCCATTCACTTCTGTCGTAACACCATTCGCTACAGTGTTAAGGCAACAATTTTATTCGCGCCAGTGTTAAATCAGAGTGCCCATTCGTGCCAGTGTTAAAGCAAAATACCTCTTCACTTCAGTGCTAAAACTGAGAATGCCCATTCAATCGAGTTTTAATGCAGAATGCCCATTCACTCAAGTGTTATAACAGAACGCCCATTCACTCCAATGTTAAAGCAGAATTTCCATTCACTGTGTTAAAACAGAATTCCCATTCACTCCAATGTTAAAGCAGAATTTCCATTCACTCAAATGTTAATGGAGAATGCTCATTTGCTCTAGTGTTAAAACTGGGTATTCCCATTCACTCCAGTGTTAAAGCAGAATGTCCATTCGCTCCAGCGTTAAGACAGAATTCCCATTTGTGCCAGTGTTAAAGCAGAATATACATTTAAAGCAAATGTGCTAAAGACTGACGGAAGTACAGAGGTTTTGGTGTGCCATCATTGTAGTTATTTTGTCCTTTTTTTCCAAATTATAAATCCATGACAATCATTATACCTTTCTTTCCACTCATTCACTAAGTTAAAAATGATTGTATATTATAAATATATGTGTATATTGCTTATTTCTCATGTCACTTATTTGTGTTAACAGTCCAGTAAGCAGCATCAGTTTAGCTAGCATCCACCACTAAATGTCCTTTATTTTATTCAGGATTATATAAGCTATTTGATCTTACACACTGCTCCGTGTATTGACACACCGCTCTGTGTATTGACACACCGCTCTGTGTATTGACACACCGCTCTGTGTATTGACACACCGCTCTGTGTATTGACACACAGCTCTGTGTATTGACACACAGCTCTGTGTATTGACACACCGCTCTGTGTATTGACACACAGCTCTGTGTATTGACACACCGCTCTGTGTATTGACACACCGCTCTGTGTATTGACACACTGCTCTGTGTATTGACACTCCGCTCTGTGTATTGACACTCCACTCTGTGTATTCACACACCGCTCTGTGTATTCACACACCGCTCTGTGCATTGACGCACCGCTGTGTGCATTGACACACCGCTCTGTGTATTGACACACATCTCTGTGTATTGACACACAGCTCTGTGTATTCACACACCGCTCTGTGTATTGACGCACCGCTGTGTGCATTGACACACCGCTCTGTGTATTGACACACATCTCTGTGTATTGACACACAGCTCTGTGTATTCACACACCGCTCTGTGTATTGACGCACCGCTGTGTGCATTGACACACCGCTCTGTGTATTGACACACTGCTCTGTGTATTGACACTCCGCTCTGTGTATTGACACTCCGCTCTGTGTATTGACACACCGCTCTGTGTATTCACACACCGCTCTGTGTATTCACACACCGCTCTGTGTATTGACGCACCGCTGTGTGCATTGACACACCGCTCTGTGTATTGACACACAGCTCTGTATTGACACCGCTCTGTGTATTGACACACCGCTCTGTGTATTGACACACCGCTCTGTGTATTGACACACCGCTCTGTGTATTGACACACCGCTCTGTGTATTGACACACCGCTCTGTGTATTGACGCACCGCTCTGTGTATTGACACACCGCTCTGTGTATTGATGCACCGCTCTGTGTATTCACACACCGCTCTGTGTATTGACACACCGCTCTGTGTATTGACACACCGCTCTGTGTATTGACACACCGCTCTGTGTATTGACACACCGCTCTGTGTATTCACGCACCGCTCTGTGTATTGACACACTGCTCTGTGTATTGACACACCGCTCTGTGTATTGACACACAGCTCTGTGTATTGATGCACAGCTCTGTGTATTGACACACCGCTCTGTGTATTGACACACCGCTCTGTGTATTCACACACAGCTCTGTGTATTGACGCACCGCTCTGTGTATTGATGCACAGCTCTGTGTATTGACACTCCGCTCTGTGTATTGACACTCCGCTCTGTGTATTGATGCACAGCTCTGTGTATTGACACACAGCTCTGTGTATTGATGCACCGCTCTGTGTATTGACACACCGCTCTGTGTATTGACACACCGCTCTGTGTATTGAAGCACCGCTCTGTGTATTGAAGCACCGCTCTGTGTATTGAAGCACCGCTCTGTGTATTAACACACCGCTCTGTGTATTGATGCACCGCTCTGTTATCGGTTGGTCTCTTTAATATACACAAACTTTGCATTGCCTGTTTCCTCATGAATATATGGCTCCTTCTCTGAAGTTGGGTACCACATATTTGGCGTCCATGTTACAATGGACATAATTAATTCTTTCTTTTTTTTAATAGCAAGTTAAATAATTATTGTTACCTCTGTGTATTGATGTATGTTAGCAATGCTATATGTATTTAATCTATCCCACAAAATGTATCAAAAGTATGTTTATATGATTTTGTGTTAAAGTGGAATTATGGAAATTTACATATTTACATAAAAATTGATCCAATTTTTTTGTCAATGTTGTTTTAGCGTTTTTATTCTGAGACCTAATTTTGTTTGCTTAACTGTAATCAATCAAATCTTGTTTTAATGTGTTTTGTATGTTAAAATGATGTTCTGGGTAGGTGTTTAATTTCCATATCACATGAGATATTTTAACGTAGTCCTTAATTTGCATAAGATAAAAGACACAAAGTGAATTAGCTTCTATTTTTTCAACTCTGAAATATCCACAACATGTAAACCTTCATATGAATATGGGTTCTGCTATTATTTGGAATGTTTTCACTTTTGGCTTCCATGTCAGAAAATGGCTCCAGTTTCAGGGAACAACCCATTTTTATATATATAATGGGGATACGATAATAATTTTGGCTTGATTTCCGCTTTTTTGGGGGGCCTGAAACCACTATCATCCCTACCATGATACAAACAGTAGGCCTACTAGCACTTCAATTATGTGGTTCATTACACAATTATCTGAATATATTATGTTGTTGTATGTTACACATTATTTTTCAAAAGCATTCAGATTTATAATTATATTAAGATATATGAGCCTGTCTCAAAAGGTGCCTAGCTCTTCGTTTTTTTGTCCATAGTAACGATTGACACAAAACAGCACAGAAACGGTTACACTGAAAACACAAGGACATTTACTTCAGATCAATATGTATTCTATTGGGATTATGAAAAACCATGTAAAAAACAAATCAGATTATCCTGAGCAAATGCATAAGTAGATAGTGTGTTGATCGTTACTATGGACAAAGTTTTGTCCCATATTGCTTAGCACCTTTTGAGACAGTCTCATATGTATATATTATAGCTATAATATATATGTAACATAAATACATAATATACACATGGATACTTTCTCCAGATTGATTACACTTCTGCCTGTGTATGTAAATTCCGTTATTAATTTTATCTGATTGGTTAAATGATTTCATTTAATCTTGGCTACAAATTGTTGTGGGGTCTGTCGTCGATGCGTCATCCCTGTTGAATATTTATGTGGTTTCGCTCCATTGTTTCACCAGGGATGATATTTTTCTGTTTTTAAGTGTTATTTCCGGGTTTTTTCACAGCCTAGGGGCATTTTTTCTTTATATAGGCAGGGGGGGTATAGTAGATAGCCTCTAGGACGGGAATTTGCCGTCAGGATAATAATCTTGGCTTGATTTCTGCTTTGTTTTTTGCCTGAAACCACCATCATCCCTCTTCACTGTGTATCGATCATCTATGCTTAGTTCACCCACTTAAAGCCGCAAGAAGTAATTTGTTTATTTTTCTGTAAGTTGTTCAGAAGTTTCCCAAATTGATTATTTTCTCTCATATATGCCTTATTTAAAGCTGCATAGTCTGATGAAAGCATCACATTTTTACTTTAAGAACCCCCCCCACAATGCTCCCCCAGATTTGATCCTACAACTTATGTGTTTATGCTGCTGCGTAGAAGGGAATAATAAGTTAATTTAATAGGACCTGTTACTGCTGAAATGTATGGTGTCCAGCTTTTCAACATCAGGGATGAAAGATCTCCGCCATTTCTCAGATTTCCGGGGTTTTTCCTGTAGCTATAAGTGTACTAATACGTTGTTCAAATGCCGCAGCACTATGCGGGTATACTAATACGTTTTACACCATCAGCGTATACTAATATGTGGTGCAGACGCCGCAGCACTATCGGTGTACATTACTATCAGCCTATACTACTAATACATGCTAAAGCGCCGCAGTACTACCAGCATATACCAATATGTATGAAACCTGACTTCCGGGAATTTTCCGCGATTCCCTGACAATTCTAAGCCTATGGGAAAATATCTGCATTTCCCCTTTTTTCGTCTGAGACCACTTTCACCCCTGCAGCATGTGAATTAAAAGTAAATTTGCATGTTTTCACTGCAAATATTCCAGTTTAGCATTTATAATAAAAGTTACTCAAGCGTAATCTAAAGTAGATTATGACAATCAACTTAATATATTTATCTAAAAATAATAATATGACAGGAACTCAATACCACCAGACTATTCAATTTTAAGTACCTTCAATTTTCTGATAATGAATCCTGGTATGTTAGCATCTTGACTGCTTTTTTTTCATTTAATATTTGTTTTGTTTCTTTGAATCAAGTATTATTGTTGATCGTTGCTTTCTTTTTAAACTTGCTCCCTATCCTTGGCCCAAATGAAGTGTGTTGTGGGTTAGATATTGAAATTTGAACGATGCCCAGTCCCCCAGGGGAGAGGTGGAAGACGCACACTTTGCTTCAAAGCTGATGTAAGAAAGAAGTATGGCACAAAGTTGAACGTTACTTTTGAATGTGGAGCTGGACTTAGTTTGGTATCGATGTGAACTTGGAAATTACTTGTGAATATGGGTCTGTCTTTGTTGACTTTGAAGTGAACTTGGAAATTACTTGTGAATATGGGTCTGTCTTTGTTGACTTTGAAGTGAACTTGGACATTACTTGTGAATATGGTCTGACTTTGTTGACTTTGAAGTGAACTTGGACATTACTTGTGAATATGGGTCTGTCTTTGTTGACTTTGAAGTGAACTTGGACATTACTTGTGAATATGGGTCTGATTTTGTTTACATTGAAGTGAACTGGATGTTACTTGTGAATATGGGTCTGTCTTTGTTGACTTTGAAGTGAACTTGGACATTACTTGTGAATATGGGTCTGACTTTGTTTACATTGAAGTGAACGTGGATGTTACTTGTGAATACGGGTCTGGCTTTGTTGACTTTGAAGTGAACTTGGACATTACTTGTGAATATGGGTCTGACTTTGTTTACATTGAAGTGAACGTGGATGTTACTTGTGAATATGGGTCCGTCTTTGTTGACTTTGAAGTGAACTTGGATATTACTGGTGAATATGGGTCTGTCTTTGTTTACATTGAAGTGAACGTGGATGTTACTTGTGAATATGGGTCCGTCTTTGTTGACTTTGAAGTGAACTTGGATATTACTTGTGAATATGGGTCTGTCTTTGTTTACATTGAAGTGAACGTGGATGTTACTTGTGAATATGGGTCCGTCTTTGTTGACTTTGAAGTGAACTTGGACACTACTTGTGAATATGGGTCTGTCTTTGTTTACATTGAAGTGAACATGGATGTTACTTGTGAATATGGGTCCGTCTTTGTTGACTTTGAAGTGAACTTGGACACTACTTGTGAATATGGGTCTGTCTTTGTGGACTTTGAAGTGAACATGAACATTACTTACGAATGTGGGTCTGTCTTTGTTTACATTGAAGTGAACATGGACATTACTTGTGAATATGGGTCTGTCTTTCTTGACCTTGAAGTGAACATGAACATTAGTTATGAATGTGGGTCTGTCTTTGTTTACATTGAAGTGAACTTGTACATTACTTGTGAATGTATGTCTGTTCTTAGTTTGGCTTTGAAGTGAACATTACTTGTGAATATGGCTTTACTTTTGTTAGACTTTGAAGCAAAGTCCTGTATTGATTAAATCAGAATTAATCCTGTGTAACATTTAACAAATTATTTCCTTCTCTTTTTATTTTAAATCGGCCTATTAGTAATATATGGCACTCATCCCAGAATAATGTCCTAATCCGCTGTTAATCTATTGCTTAGTTAATTTGTTAAATGATTAGGTATTATTGTTACATCTTGGGTTCACTGCAGTGTAAGTAATGACCCTTTTATTTTAAATTAGGATTTTGAAGAATGAAGGCGACTGAAGCCGTGAATATGGCCTATGCTGCCGACACGGTGTAAAGAAACCATCAATCAATCAATCTGAAGCCTGATCTTTATTTATTGCTAAATTTCCTTTTGTATCTTAGCGGTGTTTCATCTGTTGCCACTTCTTCTGGTTTGGTTTGGTTTGGTGTGGTGTGTTGCTGTTATACTGTTGGTCACTGTCATGTATCTGTATATGTGTGTGAGCGTAGCGCTGAACAGGTTTGTCACGAGGTCCTACTTCATCCCCACTGCGAATGTCGGATGCATCATCAGAATTTGAATTTGTTTCATAATCCAATCAGCTGACATGTGCAGTGTCTCACATACAACCCTTTATGAGGTGTTTTTTAACTCATCGTGTAAAGGTTATTAATATTGATATTGAATCAATCTGCAAAATATTTCTTAGCGGGATTCTTTTTTGTTTACTATATATTCACATGCACACAGTGGCTACACATGACACAAGCTAATGTTATGACGTCTGGCGAATTTGAAATAATTTTGATTGTGTGTGTTTGTGTGTGCGCGTGCAGGTAGTGCTTAAACAAGGTTGTCAGCAGGTCCTAATGGCCCTGTCACACTACGACGTAATGCACCAGTGTAGGGAGAACATGATAATAAATTTAACACGTCGAAAATCTTGGCGTAATATGCAAATACGGGCCCAAGTTGGACGTCAGTGCTGCGTTGGCGACGGGATCGTTACGTCGGTGTAGCGTCATGCCAACGAGAGAGGACAAAGGAATTATTAACTGTGTCTTGAGGCTAGCGAAACCCCAGCGCGCGCAACGTCAGTCTAGCGTGACTGTTGCAGCGGCTTAGCATCGAGCGGGCGTGATAATGCCAGTCTTAGTGCGGCTCGCACGTTCCTCCTGCCTGTGCGTCACTATGACGTAACGCAACGTTGATCTAACGTAGCTGACGCATCCTTCCCTCACGTCTAACGCCGGCATAACGTGAGTGTAGCATCATCCAAACGTCCCTGCATCACGTCGAGCTACGTCAAAA
The DNA here is from genome assembly GCA_030323885.1 of Branchipolynoe longqiensis. Taxonomy (NCBI): domain Eukaryota; kingdom Metazoa; phylum Annelida; class Polychaeta; order Phyllodocida; family Polynoidae; genus Branchipolynoe; species Branchipolynoe longqiensis. The sequence goes on from CM059196.1 coordinate 19,397,868, forward strand.
GTTTTGGACATGTCCAAAACCTGGAGGCGCGCTGACGTAACTCGACGTAAATTGACGTCAGACTAATGTAAGCATGACGTAACTCGGCGTACCTGAACGTAATGACCAAAATTCACCTATGTCGGCTTACGTTACCTCCTTACGTCGTAGTGTGACAGGCCTATAAGGGACCACTAGTAAGAATGTCAGATTTGTCTGAATTGGAATTCTTTGCATAATCAAGAAATCGACACATTCAATGTCTCATGTAGGACCCCCCTATGATTGTGCAAACAGTTTTTAATGAATCAATCTGTGAAATTGTTCTGAATAAGCTCTTGGAGGCAAATACTGCCATTCATACTTTATTTGATTTGAACACACTAGCAGACACCCAAAAATGTCCTAATTTTACAGTTCGCATTTTCTTTCGCACACAAACCTCAAGTGTCAATCGCCTAATTATTAGGTTGGATTTCAAGATGTTTCAGTGTCTTTGTTCGGAAGTTTGTTTGAATTTCTACAAGAGAATATTGGTGTTAACAACATATGCCCTGTTTTTCGCGCAGAGAAATTATAACTCTGCAATCTGCAAGGACCTTGCAGATCATCAGTGCAGTATCCAGTCTCAGTGTGTGTTACATGCATGCTTTAAATGATACTTGGAACTTGTTTGAATGGTTAAGCATCAGAACCAATGGATGCCCAGCTTTATATATTAAGTAGGTCAACAGTGGTGCGCGCTGACATAATTAACCCACTTGTCCTCAAATCCACCAATAAGCATTGCCCAATATGATAGCAATGTCGGCCCCAAACCCTTGTTATTCAAAGATGGTGTCAGTGAATGAAGCAGAGATGGGAATGCGAAATGTGAGACAATAGACGGGCAAGCAGCCAAAACCATATTGCACAGGGTGCTGCCCTCTGGTGTGTAATACAAGAACTGAGTTTCATCAAAGCTTCTGTGGAGATGTCGTTTTCAATGCGGTGTACTGGCTTTTATTGGCTGTTGGCGTTCTTACCCAGCTGACCATGGTGGTTCATGTTGACCCTGACTAATTTCACTGACCTAGATTTAAGTTCGCATTTCATAGTCCGAACTGTTGGGGTGAAGTTGTCATATATGTGTGTAAGTGTGTGTATATATTATGTCATATATATACATCTATGTCATATATATGTATATGTCATATATGGGATATATAGATGATATATTTGTATTATATATAAATTATATATATGTCTTATATATATGTGTTATATATAAATTATATATATGTATTGTATATAAATTATATATGTGTATTATATATAAATTATGTTATATATATGATGTATATAATAAATATACTTTTGGCGGATAAAGATGAGACAGTTGACATGCATGACTGATTCTGCAGTCATTCCAATGGTGATCTTTCTATACTTAGCTTGGGTTAGGGAGGTTGGGATATAGTTTTACTTGGTGAAAGCTGACCTACTTAAATATAGTGTCTGTGTGTGTGACGACACATGAAGGGAGATCTCAACAGTGGTTTTTTTAATGTATGAGACCGAAATGCCATTTTCTATATATGAAACTGTGCCTTATTTTTTTCCTGATGGGGAAATGAACAAGGAAAATAAAGTTGGTAATCAGATAGCATGTTGCCTTGCGTTGTACTTGAAGTAATGCTAAGCAATACACAATATTCACAACGGATGCGACATCTGACGGCGACGATGAACACTACTGTTGTGGGACCGTTGCCACAGCGCATGCAAAAGCTATGGAAAGTACTAACTTTCAAAAGTATATTGCTTCTGGGACCAGGTCATGGTGCAGGTGGCCGGGTTTCCCAGTGAGACAGCACTATAAAGTCGCCATGAGTGCGCACTGTCACAAGTCGGTACCATCCAGCGGATCTGGCAATAACACAACAAGCAGCCCAGTAACTGAGGGCAGTCCTCCATGCCATCTATGTAAGATTTCTATACTAAATTCTATGGCGCCACTTAGCGTGTCTTAAACTTGTCACTATAAAAATGCTGTGCAACAGCCGCACTTCGTCCACAACTCTCTCTATCTCCTCTTTGCTGGCCATGCTCCTCCTTTGTTATGTCTGAAACAAGTTCCAGTAGGGGGAGCCCGCCAGCATTTCACTTTCTACTCTTACTCTGTCCGTGTCTTTGGCTCGCCGGCTGGTCACCATTGAGCAAATAGACATGGTCCTTTGACTCAACTCTCCTCATTTCTCTTTCTTATACTCTACCTTTTTTTTTCTTTCTCCCAAGCTTACTTCTCCCTCTGATCAAGGGAGTTGTTTGCTTGGGTATGGCCCTTTACCTTATCATTTCTCTCGCTTTGTTCTTGTTGCTGGGACCAGTCGGGATGGCCGAATGAGTTAGAGCGTCTGTCTCCCGTGTTGGTAGATCGTGGGGTCATGGGTTCGAACCCTGGTCGAATCAAACTAATGACTTAAAAATTGATACTTGTCGCTTCCTAGCCTGGTGCTCGCCATTATTAGGATACAGCAAGGACTGGTTGGCTCAGTGTCAGGATAATGTGACTGAGTGTGATATCAGGTCGTGGTGCTGGCAGCCTGGTTTCCCAGTGGGGCAGCACTATAAAGTCGCCATGAGTGTGCACTGTCACAAGTCGGTACCCATCCTGATATGACCTTAGATGTTGCTAGGACGTAAAACAACAACAAGCAAACACACATCACCTTCCCAGATGAAATATCACATACACAGGTAGGCGCGGGTAGGTTGAGTGCATCAAGGAGCCTAGATAGACTAATGATTAGTACGTTAGTCCCGGAATGGCAGCCATTTGGGTTCGAAATCCCACTTCCAGTGCGAACTAACTTTATTACTGCTGCCGCCGCCTCTCGTCGTACAGAGAACCTCCAGGCCGCTACCATCTACGGTGGCGCCACCTTGCGTCAAACGCTTGAACTATACTTAATTGCGATTGTATCGCCCCCTCGCGGGTTCTTTCAGCGCTGATGTCATGCAATCACTCCATTGGTCACACACCCGCAAGAGGTCAGGCTGATCACCCGTAATTTGCTGTCGCTCACCCCACAACTAAAGCTGTGTTTACATGGGCAAATGTAAAACGATCTAGATAAAGCGATTTATATGAAGCGATGTAGTGGCGCGTTTACACTAGTTCGCTTCATATAAACCACCTCGCAAGGTGGTTTACATATACCGATTTATATGAATCGATTCAGCCCTAAAACGCCACAGCGTCGCGTTTATACGGCAAATGTATCTAGACAACTGGTTTTATATGTAAACACGGCTCATAACATTTAATGGGTAGGGTTGAGAGCACTGATTTTCCTTTTCTTCCATTGTTCTGGCTCTTAATTGACCGTTGATTGATTGTGATTGTATAACAGCATTTTATGCCACTTCTGTTTCGTAGTGAAGTAAAATAAAAGCACAACAAACATTTACCAAATCCACAACAAACAAGAATGGAAACTGGAGAGTAGTTGATAGCTTTTGTACCTCTTTTCACTCTCCCAACAGATGCTTTAAGTTGAATTATTAACTAAGGTGGCTTGGTGAATGGGACACAAACAAGGTAATGGGGCGAACTGTGCAAATCTATTCTCCAAGTGGCGACGGGGTGCGATGGCCGAATCGGTAGTGCGCAGGCCTCGCGTGCGGGAGATCACGAGTTTGGTTCCCGATATAGCGATATAGTGAATGGTATACAGGAAGTGTGAACACTTATTTGTCTCTCTTTTGTTGTTGTTGGTACATTAGTTGTCCCAAGCAGGGGAAATCCCAGTCACAGACGACTGGTCTTCCCCACTCCACTGCTGGTCGATAGAAAGCCCGAGCCTACACTTTTACCAACCCAAGGGATTTTTAACCTCCCACACCACATAGCCATGGTATGAGAGCAACCGTCCTTTGATGACGCTGTAAGTTATACAACGCGGTGGAAATCCAAATTGGCAGAGCTGGGGGCATGGGGAATCGAACTGCCGACCCTCAGATTAGGAGTCTGACCTAGAAAAAAGTCAGACACTCTAACCACTCCACCACAGAGAACACCACCGTTCGAGTCAAACCAATAACCTATCAAATTGATACTTGTCACTTCCTAGCTTGGCACTCGGCATTAATAGGATATTGCAAGGACTGGTTACCTCGGTATCAGGAAAATTTGACTGAGTGGGATATCGGGTCATGGTGCCAGCGGCCTGATTTCCCCATGGGGCAGCACTATAAAGTCACCATGGGTGCACACTGTCAGAAGTCGGTACCCATCCTGATATGACCCTAGATGCTGATAGGATGGACTGGGCTGCTTACGGGCATTTCCAAGGGGTTAGATGCCTAGCTGTAGGCTGATATTTTTGGAAATTGTGTGAAATTTTCAGGATTTTGGGGTCGATCCGTGACTTGTGAGGTGACCGATTTGGAACCTTTAATTTTTTTAAGTTGGCAACACTGAACGGTATGAAGGATGGATTAAATCAAACAAGCTTAATTGTGTTTGAGATTTTGTTTAATGAAAGCATAATTATATTTTACACCCCTGTCCCTAAACAGAATTATGCAAAGATTCTTTTGGAGAGCCATGGATAACTTCCACCGCTGGGTAGCGAATCGTAAGTCATTAATTAATATGACTCGTTTGGGTTTCGAACCCATGAGCTTTTGGACAGGGAACTGGCTGGCGCTCTAACCAATTCGGAGGTCCATATAGTTAAAATTGCTTAATTCATTGGAAATGTTTGGGGTTTTGTTAAAGCTATTTTGGGGATTTATATTCTATAAATATGTGGCAGTGCGCGCTCATGGGGACTATATATATAATGTTGGTTGTCTCAAGATACTGCGACTGAATCGGATATTTTATATTTTATTATGTTGTTAATGGTACAGTATCCTAATTGGGGTGGGGTTTTAATCTATCATGGGTGCGTTCTCCCGTAGAGTGTCCACCTGTGAAGGTGTCCGTCATCAGATCAATCCTACTCAGTGGACTCATTTGCAGTTTGGGTTATTTTCCGTTCCAACCAGTGGTCCACAACTGGTTCATCAAAGGATGTGTCTGGTATGTGCTGTCCTGTCTGTGGGAATGTGCATATAAAAGATCCCTTGCTGCTTATCGGAAAGAATAGCCTATGTGGTGGCAGTGGGTTACCTCCAAAGAAATATGTCAGAATGACCATATGTTTGCGTCCAATAACTGATGATAAAAATCAATGTGCTCTAGAGGCGTCGTTAAATAAAACAAGCTTTACTTTTCTTTAGGCGCACACTCCAATAATTCACTATTCCCTCTAATGGTGCTAGGAGATAAAACCACAATAGCAATCACCACCCCCCCACACACACACACGGTATCCTTCTAAATAATTGTTTCAACAATGGTTTAATTTCCCTATTTTTGTTGCTTTATTGACAAATAAGATTACATTATACAATAACGATGCATCGCATATAGATAATAGAACAACAACCTAACATTGAACGTCCTCTAAACCACGATCAATATGTAAATACTCACTTCTCACACGAAAATATGGAAGGACTATTCTAGAGAATGACTATCCCTAACAACGAATCTATGTCTACATACAATGAGTAGATAACCTCTACAACTGATGAAAACTTGATTGATTCACTAACGGTTATTTATGTTGGTAAGGGGCCGTGCATAAATATCGATATTCTTTCCAACTTCAAACAATGTTCGGAAGAATGGGTGGGGGTGGGGTGGGGTGGGGTGGGGGTGGGGGTGGGGTGGTGGGGTGTAAGAGTCATGTTCCGATGACTTTTTCGGAAGATAACATCAGTAATATTGTGTATATATTTTTATGTCAGGGTTGAGAACAGACCTAAAATGGCGAGGAATTGTTGGCGTGTTCCATCCTGGCAACATGTAAGGTCATACCAGGCCTAAAATTGAGGGTCATTGCGAGAGGTTCCCAATGTTTGGAGAGAGTCAAGTGTCAAAATCAATTACCCAAAAGTGGGCAAACCGCTAATCGGCGGAAAAATTCTCACCAATGTTATGTCAGGATTAGGGTAATTTGGGATGAAGGGTTCAAGGATAATCCTAACATTGTTAGGATTGTGAAAAGCTGTAGCATTTATGGATTGTCCCTAATTCATAAAACAGTATAGTATTACACATATTGTGTTCTAATATTGTCTTCTAAGAGAATATCTCATTACACACATACACATAGTAACTCGATATATTATTAATTAGGGATTAAGTCTTTGCCATCAGCCATTTTGGTAGGAGGGGGGGGGGGGTGAGGGTGGTCTCAATATTAATCAGTTGTTGCCCGACATGATGCTCCCAGCCTGAAGGCCTATGAATTAGTAGCATTGCCAGAGCTTGGTGAATAACCAACCCCATATTGTATTATATATATTTGATTAAATACGAAAAGCTCTTAAAAACAGGTCACTTTTGATCAGATATATTTGACATTTCTGAATTATTTTGAACATGCCAAAGAAGTAAATAAGGATTCAGGCTGAGGCTAAATGAAAATAACACTGAGGTTCGTGAAATAGCATTAACAAGCAGCTTTTTTCTTTGATACATCCATTGATTCAGTGGGAAGAAATTCCAATCGCAGACAATTGGTCTTCCTCATTCCACTGTTACTTGCACTATCCTAGTAATGCCGAGCATTAAACTTGCATAGTCCAATGGTTCTGAGTTTCTGTCATTTTCTGAGTTAAATATATTAAATTGATTGTTATAGCCTCCGTTACTTTAGTTTGAAGTAACTTTTATTTTAAATGTATAACTTTTGAGATATTTAAAGTGCAACCATCCACAAATAATTTTGGCAAGCACACCAAAACTCTGACACCATAGGCTTCTGCAGTAACAGGTTCTATTAAATTGGCTCTATATGCCCTTCTGTGTGGTGACAAGTGTTTAATAAGTGCACCAGTATCTAAGTTTGATATGTAGAATCAAATCTGGATAATTGTTTTTGTTTTGAAAATTTGATGTTTTCATTGGACTATGCATTTTTAATTAATCAATTTGACTTGGCCATGGGAAAAGGTTGCGCAACATATTCAAATTATTGTGCAATGAAGCAAAAAATAAGTTGTAGTAACCAATCTGATCCAAATAGAAATTGCTCCCAAAGGAATGTACAAAACGTACTTGCATGTACATATTTAATAAATCTGGATAAATTAGTATATACATATATATTATACACATGTATATTTATACCTATATGCATACCCATGCATACATATATTTATATATATGCATATATAGGTATTTATATGTACATATATGTGCACAAACTTTCCTCCAGAGTGTGATGTGAGGGGGCGCCCGCCCGGCAATACCCTACAGCTGGGAGGGGGGGGGGGGTGCTCCACCAACACACACGAGGAAATCTAGGATGTACATGTTACCCTTGCATTTATACTCGCATAATGCATTATACATCACATATATATATATGCGTGTGTGTGGGTATATATATATTTATATATGTAAATGTGTATGTGCAGTATGCATATGCGCACCTATATATATTTTAATGTAATTATAACTCTGAATATTTGTAGACAATGATGTGTAACATACTATATAATATTCGGATTATTATGCAGTAAGGGAAAACAAGTGTACTGTAGTGTATTGTCTTTGTCACCTGGGTGTACCGTCATGCGAAATGCTGATCAGGAAAAAAATCAATAACTTGTATGATGTGTATAGCTAAATTGGACAACTGGATTATTACAATTTGTTATGAATAGTGAGCAATTATGCACATCACCATGCTATATATTATGCAATATATATTATATATATATTATATGTGTATATTATATATATTTTATGTTATATATATTGTATATATTGTATATATTATATATATTATAGTTTATATATTATATATATATTTATGTATATTATGTAATATAATATGTATATTGTATATAATATATAATATATATTATATACAATATATATGTTATATATATCATATATATTATATATATCATATGTATTGTGTATATTATATATATATATATATATATAATATATATATCATATGTATTGTATATATTATATATATATTATACATTATATTATACATTATATATATTATCTTGTATGTACATCCAAACCATCTATTTGGCTCTTTTCTATGGATGTAATAATGTTGGAGAGAATTGAATTGGATAGGTCCATAATTACAAGAATGCTATAAAGAAGACCAATTGATATGATTTGTCCGAATTGGAAATATCCTCCTGCTATCAACGAATGTACATAGAACCCCCCTGAAAATACAATAACAAGCCAATACAAACTGTAATAAACTCCTAGTAGAAACACCCCCCCCCCCACAACAACAATAAAAACTGTAATAAACTCCTAGTAGAAACACCCCCCCCCCCAAACAACAATAAAAACTGTAATAAACTCCTAGTAGAACCCCCCCCCCCCCAAACAACAATAAAAACTGTAATAAACTCCTAGTAGAAACCCCCCCCCCCCAAACAACAATAAAAACTGTAATAAACTCCTAGTAGAAACCCCCCCCCCCCCAAACAACAATAAAAACAAACCGATTCACGCCATTATTTCACATAAAATTCACATATAATAAAAGTAGGAAAGCATTTTCTTTACATAACTAACATATGCCCATAAAATATACCTTATGGGTAGGAAATATAAAGATGTTTATTGTACAGTAATATGCACAATGGTACTCACCTTCACAATCACCTTCAAGCATATTCCTAGCACAATCACGTGACCACAACGACCATTGTCGAATAAAGACGTAAAAATACCACAATGAACATGCACATATATATGTATATATACATACATTATTTCTTCATATATACATATATGCCTAGTATATGCTGGTAAATCTAAATGAGAAACGGGTGGAACACTAAAGAGTATATTCAAATACAATAAGTTATATATGAGGTAGTAATTATTGTAAGATGTCATTGACTCTTTCATAATCATACCAAAGTGTACACATTTTTAAAGATACATTTGCAATTTACTATAAAATTGATATTTAAAATATGTAAGCTATGGGCCTATTAAAGGCATTGGTTTTTCCCAATGCAATTAAATCCGAAGCAAGTAATCTGTCTGAAGACTTACAGTGAAATGTCACTCACAAATGTTACTCACAAATGTCACTCACAAACGTCACTCACAAACGTCCCCCCACAAACGTCACTCACAAACGTCACTCACAAATGTCACCCATAAATATCACTCACAAATGTCATCCACAATGCACTCTGCTTTTCCAGTTCTGGTCCAAATATATTCACTTTGGCCAACATCGATTAATCACCTAGGATCATTCCAACCATTCTTTTGCTCATGCGCAGATCCTAGAAAGTCGGGTCGCATAAACGAATGTGTTCGGGGCAGAACAAATAACTAAACAAGGTGTTTTTTTTTGTAAGGTTGCTTCCAACCTGCACCACTACATATTTTAAAACACAAACCATTAGTAACCACTATTTAAGCTATTCAGGTGCAGATGTATAACAAACACCCGTATACGCTTATACGAGTCAGATAGCAGACCATTAGGTACACTTAGCAGTACAAGCTTACACTACTGGGGCCGTATGCATGGGGCAGTATTAGCGAGCCAAAACTGGTTTTGGACGGGATTTCAAGGTTAGTGGCGAAAAGTCAGTATGTATGTGGAGCGGTGATATGCAAACACCGCGAGTTTAACGTCGGGTACACTAACACCACTCCGTTGCAGGTTTAAGGGCGGTGTTAGGTACCGATTAGGCCCAAATCTATTCAATGCTATCATATTTAACAGAATAACATAGTAAAAAAGTGAAATTTGGTCAAATTAACCCCAAAATCGAACCGATATTAACGCCGCCGCTACATCGACGGCGATATTCATATTGTCGAAGGTAAACAAAACAAATTGCTGCCGCCGCCGCATCAGCGCCGATATTAGCAAATAGTGGTGCTCGCCAGGAACAGGCTCAGAGGGATACCCCAAATCTATAGATAACTGCTAGGTTAGCTAATGCCACTGCACTTTGGACCCATACATACCCCGTGACCCATTTCCCAACACCGGTGTTAGCTAACCCGGTGATGGCCCTTAACTCCGGAGCCGATAACAAGTTGTTCATACATATGGCCCCAGGTACCAGCACAAATGTGACGTCATTGCTCCTAATGCCACCAGCCAAAGCCAAAACGTGGGGCATAGGAGTCAGATCATTTTGCACACGGCCCATGTATTTTTAGGTTCAGCTCGGCGTGTTCTATTTGAAATTCTGATGACCGCGATGATTTGAGTGGTCCGGACCCCGATAATCGATGTTGGACCGCTATAATGAATACTTTGCACTTCACACTTACACCTTGGCTATTTATTGTAAATCCCAACATAATTTGGAATGTGCATTATTTACTTTCTTACAACATGCTTTACCTGATCACCTTACTAAACAAAATTGTGCAAAGACAATTGGGTTATTTCTATTTGAGACATTTAAGCAATAATAAATATAATAGACCGTATTCACGCGACTAAACAGGATGCAGAACCTCACGGGGCAACCTTAGAATCCACGCACGAAGAAATGAACACGCTCTGACCGGGTAGCCTACCTATTGCGGGGCCATCTTTAACCCAGTCACACCTACCCGGACAAGCCCCGGATCATAAGCCGGATCACCCACACATCACCCACGGATCGATCTCCCGGACAGCCACGGACAGCCCCGGACGATTTCGCATATCTACGGCGACCCAAGGACTACTACCCACGGACTACAAGCACGGATCACCCTGGATTGAGCCGGACGACCCCCGATAACCCCGGACGACCCCGGTGTAGCCACGGATTAGTCCCGGAGTAGACACAGACAAGCTACTGACACTCCGGACGAGCCCAGACAACCCCGAACCACCACGGACTAGCCCCGGATTGCAGTACTCCCCGGATCGTCATGGATGTTTTAAACATTTCAAAACATCCCGGACCATCCCGGACCACCAAGGACCAGCCAAGGATCACCATGGATCAAGAAGGACCAGCCAAGGATGAGCCACATACTTGCCACGGATGAACCCGGATCACCCCGGTCCATGCCGGATGCATGGTCCGGAGTGGTCCGGGGCTTGATCCGGGTAGGTGTGACTGGGGCATGACATCTAGGTACTCTCACAGCACTGTCTCCAACACTACAGCTGGCCAGCATTGAAAACAAGCCTGGGTACCCAGGCTTACATGCTACGGAAAGAATAAATACAGCCTCAATTAAAAAAAAAAAAAAAAAAAAAAAAAAAAAAAGGGCTGCTTAACATCTCCTCATAAGAAGTGTGGGGAAGCTGGGCTAGGGACATGGACACCTGAACTTGCAATCTGAAGTGCTAAATAGGCCTATATAGATAAACATGCTCTTCTAATGTTCTATCATAACCCGCTTCTTTTGCGGTGAATAATTTATGAAAGCATATACATTATATATCAATGTGCTCTAGAGGCATCGTTAAATAAAACTAGCTTTACATTATTGGACATTAATAGTAAAATTGAGAGATTTTGGTGGCCGCCATCTTGTTGTTGTTATTGTTGTTGTTGGTATTCTCTGCCAATTTCTCAACTTTACACCAATACAGATAAACACTGCACACTGGGACTATTACCTCCACAGTTAATTCCCACTGAAGCAGTTTTTCCTTGGATTTAGTAATGCTTCTCACTCACCTCTACTTTGGATACGGATGAATTTGTATTATATAGATAGCATCCTGATATGGTCCCAGAGAGTGCTAGGACATAAAACCCCAATCAATCAATAATCGTAGTGTTAGAATCTGATGCTCTGATATATGTTGTTTTTTTTGGCCAATAGATGGAGCCACTACCGCTCAAGAAAGACGCAGTATCAAGTTGGCAAAATTAGGAAGAGTTCAGGTTCAAATCCCCGCAAACACCAATCCAAGAAATGTAGTTTAAATAACAGATTTTTACCTGAAAATATTTTTAATTTTCACTAATTCCACTTTTCTTATGATCACATGATTATGGAGCAATGAACGAAAAAAAATAGCAATTAAACCAATTTCATTTTTTAAAGGTTTGATTCCAATATTTAGCGAAATTCTTGGATTGGCGTTTATGGGGTTTTGCGTCTGAACTCTTCTGATTGCTGTTGTTACTTAATGCAATGAATTTAAAGCGGCATAGTCCAATGAGGACATTCACTTTTCGAAACCAAAGATATTTAATTAGACTTGCTTCTATATGTTCGATTTAGATACTTGTGCACGCATTAAACACGTGTTTCAGTTTGGTGCTTTTGTGATATCTATCATAAAAGTGAGTATTTTGGCGGGAACGCCAACAGTAATTTAACATAATTTCACTTCAAATATATTTCTAGTTAACAATTTAAAATAAAAGTAAGCTACCTAATATATATATATATATGAGTCAGCCTCACGAAAATGAGCCAATTGGTGGCTTATTTAAGAGGTTGGCATCACAGTTCTAAAGTGTAGTGCATTCCTTTGTCTTATATTAAATTATCCTAGAAACAAATAAGGTTGTTGTATTTTCTTTACCTTTACATTCAGGATAAATTTAAGGACTTTGCAACACCTCTGTCAATGCTAAACTATAAGTATGCATATCGACGCCGACATCCAATGCTCGACGCCGACAACTTTAACAGATGTCGGCGTCGCAATTCTTAAAGTGGGGTGCATTTCTTTGTTTTATATTAAATTATCCTAGAAACAAATACGGTTGTTGTATTTTCTCTACCTTTACATTCAGGATAAATTTAAGGACTTTGCAACACCTCTGTCAATGCTAAACTATAAGTATGCCGATCGACGCCGACATCCAATGCTCGACGCCGACAACTTCCCCCAATTGGCCTCTTTTCGTGATCCTGACTTATATATATATATATTATATATATATTATATATATATTTATATATATATCTTTATATATATATTTATATATATCTAATAAAATGGCAGAACCAGAAGATTGGAGTAGGCAACTTTAAAGTGCAAAGGGCAATGAAAATATATCAAATTTTCAAAACCAAAGCACTTAGTTAGATTGTATCCTATGTTGTATCCAACATAGATACTGGTTTACTCATTAAACATCTATTGCCATACTAAGTCAATCTAATACAACCTGTTACTATGTAATTATATTGTGTCAGAATTTTGATATGTATGCCAAAATTAATTTAGCTTGCTTTCACTTCAAATATCTCTAAAGTCAACCATTTATAATTTTTAAAAAGCTATGTCATTAAAACCTAAATCAAGGAAGATTATAACAATCAAATTGATATATTATTTGAAGTAATGTCTAAAGCTCAAAATCATGAGACTATGCACCTTTAAGAATGTGCGTTAGGTTAATTGTTATAATCTAATTTACTTTACTTTGAGGTAACTTTTATTTTAAATTGCTAACTTTGGAGATATTTGAAGTAAACGCACATTAAAATTCTGACACCATAGGCTTCAGCAGTAACAGGTTCTACTAAATTGGCAAAAGCGATGGTTTGAACAAAAACAAACATTTCTCGCCGTGAATATGGCCTATGCTGCCGACACGGCGAAAAGCAACCACCAATCAAATCAAATCAATCAATCATCAAACTAAATTGGCTCAGTATTCCCTTCTATGCAGCAACAAATGCTTAACAAATTCACCAGTATCTAATTCTAAGTTCGGTGTGTAGGATCAAATCTCAATAAAGATTTAACTTTTGAAAATTTGATGCTTTCATTTGACAAAGGAGCTCTAAATTCATCTGGCCACATTACGCGAGCACAATTGTGTTGTGCACAAAAGAGCGATGGCTTCGGGAAGTCATGCGGCGAACATAGCCGCCTTATGCCCGCCACTCTCTCGATTCGCGAAACCCCATTAGTGTATGCACACACAACGACAAATTGCGTCGGTTCTTCACTCATAACTATATAGCTTAACCATGTGCGCTTTTATTGACTTAGCAGACAACACAACACATCACCACCACCACCACACGTGGTGGATGGGTGAGTGGGTGGGGTGGGGGCTTGTGTGGGGGGGTTTACCCATCGTGCGCAGGTGTCCACAACTATTTCATCTCCACCACATGCTCCTTATTGATGTCTCTTTCCCGGGAGTCACGTGACTTTGGCGTGTGTGCGGAAGATGACGTCATATTGAAACGTGACATCTGCAGCGCGCGCAGCTGCACCTCAAGATGCTGCTGACGCAGTCTGCGCATGCGTCGCTCGTTCTTGTTGTCATGCTTCCGCTTCCGCTTCCTCTTCTTCTTTTTCTCTGAGATGTCCACATAGATCATCTGCTGTTCGCTGTAGCCGGACGGACTCCAAGCTGGAAGGCAAAGGACGGCAACAAAGGAAAAATAAAGTCAGTTCTGTCTCACAAGATTTGTTTGTTTCAGTTTTACATCCTGGCTACATCTTAGGTCATAATATGAATAAGCAATGCTTAGGACCGACCCCACGCATTGGTGATTAATATATGTATATTTTCTGCGGAATTGGTATAAACTGGTCCCAGTGCCTTCTCAACCCAGAACGTGTTTCAGCAGTACTTATACCCGGATGGCCGAATGAGTTAGAGCGTCCGTTTCCCGTGCTGGTAGATCGTGGGGTCGTGGGTTCGAGTCCCGGTCGAGTCAAACCAATGACTTTAAAATTGATACTTGTCGCTTCCTAGCCAGGCGCTCGGCATTATTAGGATAGGGCAAGGACTGGTGTGCTCAGTGTCGGGATAATGTGACTGAGTGGGATACCAGGTCATGGTGCCGGCGGCCTGGTTTCCCAGTGGGACAGCACTATAAAGTCGCCATGAGTGCGCACTGTCACAAGTCGGTACCCGTCCTGATATGACCTTAGATGTTGCTAGGACGTAAAACAACAACAAACAAAACTTATACCCGGCTGGTACTTTATTAAAACATGGGAGAAGGCACTGGGACCAGTTTATATCAATTCCGCAGAAACAGCTGGTTCCAGTTTCTGGATTCTGCTGAATAAATTTTCCCTCTCTATGTATGGGTATTGTTTATGTACATATACACATGTTAGGCATTCACCTCCCCCCTGGGTGGGTCGGTATCAGGATGGGTACCGACTTGTGACAGTGCACACTCATAGTGCCAGACTGGGAGACCAGGCCGGTCTAGAAAATTCTGTTTTCCTTAGACTATGCAGCTTTAATTTAGTAATTACTTGTTTCTTTCTTGTAGTTTCACGTCCTGGCAACATCTAAGGTCATATCAGGACGGGTACCGACTTGTGAGAGTGCATACTCTCACGGTGACTTTATAGTGCTGCCCCACTGTGAATGAAATCAGGCCGCTGGCACCATGATCCGATATCCCACTCAGTCACATTGTCCTGACACTGAGCCAACCAGTCCTTGCCTTATCTATTATTATTAACGGATTAATGCCGAGTGCCAGGCTAGGAAGCGACATGTATCAATTTGATAAGTTGTTGGTTTGACTTGATCCGGACGGCGCCGGATGAGCCACGGATCAGGCCGGATCAAGGGGTGTCCGCACGGACGAGCCACGGATCACCCCGGATCGCCCCGGACCACCCCGGATGGCGGTCCGGCGCTCGTCCGGCCCCTGATCCGGGTATGTGTGACTGGGGCTTTAGCAGTATGCACATTCCAGTACACCCTTGTCCCGCCACCCGCCTCTTAATGACCCCCCAGTGAACCTGTCGGGGCAGTCTAGGGGGAACCGGAATTGACGCATTGAGAACCCATGGACCCCCACCTTCACCTCCACCCACCCCTTCCACCGCCACATTTGTTGAGGGGTTGGTGGGGAGGGGGTACATTAATTGATGAAGCAATCGAAATTTCAATCGTGGACAATTAGTCTTCATAATTCCACTGCTCCTTGCCCTATCCTAGTAATGCTGAATGCCAGTCTAGGTAGCGACAAGTATACATTTTTAAGTAATTGGTTTGACGCGGCCAAGCTTTGAATCCCGCGACCTACCAAAATGGGAAGTGGGCGCTCAACTCATTCGGCCATCACATCTAGTCCCAGCAAAATGGTGACTAGCCAGTCTCTAGTAGTGGACGATTACGAAGCCCTACCTTTGAATGTGTAAATCCCGGAGTCGGCGGTGGTGGCGTTGTAAATCTTCAACCGGAAGTCGATCCACCTTGAGAAGTAGCGGCCATTGGCGTAGTGCGGGATGATCATGTGACCGTAGTGACGGTTACGTCCTGTAAACAAGCAGTCGACTCAGATTAGTATGATTAAAGACAATGTGTTGGCTGAGAATTAACCAGGCCTGTGTCCACTTTCAGAAAAAGATGAGATGTCCACATAAAACCTATCTCAGAGTTGATAGATTTGATGTCCGTAACCCACAGCTCAATACATAAACCCCCAAGACACTCACTTGCTCTATATATTGAGCTGTGGGTTTGGGAATGCAGGTATAGCAATACCTCAGGGAGTTTGATGCCCCTGCCCTGCAGAGTTGTAAACCACTGCCTTGTGGTACAGGTTCTTGACAGAACCGAAGCCTAAGGGAGCAAACCCTAAACAGAAAACCATGTCACTGTGGCAGCATTAAGGGCGGTTGATGTATGGAACTCCCAACATCTCCCGACCAGCCACTGCAGGGACAAATAGCTTTGCGCCTGTCTTGACATGTTCTTGCCGGTGTGAAACCTCTATTTGCTCCTGGAGAGAGGGCGGCTGGTAACTTGCAAAAGCCAGCAGCACTTCAACACATTTGCAGGCAGCTTTCAGGAAATGTGGTCATCAGACAGGCTACCAAAGCCGGTCCTCTATTCTCAACTGTCTTCTGGTTACAGAAAGAGAGGGCACCCTCATCTCCGGTTCAAGGATACCATCAAGAGAAACCTGAACCTGAGAGACATTAAGACCGACTCATGGACGCAACTCTCACAGCAGAGAGCTAAATGGAGAGCAACAGTCAAGTAATGAAAGCAGTCTTTGTCGCATCGCGACCGACAGCATGATGATGATGATGATGATGATGATGATGCATTTGGGAAATGAAGCTTATCAACTCTGATTTGAGGTTTTTATACAATATAATTTTCTTTTGAAAGTGGACATAGTCTTGGTTAATTCTCAGCCAACATTAAATAAAACAGGCTCTCAGGTTATGTTATAGATACCTAGAGTATTAAGACATCTGAACAAAGGATTGATGGATACTGGTGGGATCAAGATATTGTAGATAATTATGAAACAACCCTGATCTCTAGACCTGTCTAACAAGTGGTGTTCTCTGTCCCGGAGTGGTTAGAATGTCAGACTTTTTTTCTAGGTCAGATTACTAATCTGACAGTCGAGGGTTCGATTCCCCATGCCATCATCTCAGCCAATTTGGATTTCCACTGCTGTGCATACCTTACTACATCATCAAAGGTCAGTTCCTCTCTTACCGTTTATGTAGTGTGGGAGGTAAAAAATCCCTTGGGTCAGGAAAAGGGTAGGCTCGGGCTTTCTATTGACCAACTGTCTAAAGGTGAAAGCAAGTCTATTCAGTCTTAGGCTTATCCATGATAGGCAGTATAAATCTTGAACTAGAGGAAATACTGGAGAGATTAAGATATTGTGGATAATTTGAAACAGCCCTGGGGCCATATTCATGAGCTCGGGGTAGCGCTACCCTGAGGCTGTAACCGGGGGGTACGCTACCCCCCTGGCTAACGGCGGAAAATCCTTATTCATGAGCTCGGGTAGCACTACCCTGGGGCTCTATCCGGAGGGTACGCTACCCCAATTTCGACCCAGGGGTAAGCCACTATCCCGAGGGGATAGTGAGTGTGTGTGGTTCTGAATCTATTCAATGCGATCATATTTGATAGATTTAAATACGCAATAAGTGAAATTTATTCAAATTAACCCTAAATCCAAAGCAAAATTAACACTGATGCCGTAACGGCGGCGATATTACTATTTTCGAATCGACGAATGTAAAGTACACAAATTGGTGCAAAAATGGCCGCCACCGTCGCTGCCGAATCGGCGTGAATTCCTTACGCCCAAATCTATTCAATGCTGTCATATTTAACAGAATTACATACGCAATAAGTGAAATTTATTCAAATTAACCCTAAATCCGAAGCAAAATTAACACTGACGCCGTAACGGCGTCGATATTAATATTTTCGAATCGCTGAATGTAAAGTACACAAATCGGCGCAAAAATGGCTGCCGTCGCCGCCGAATCGGCGTGAATTCCTTATGCCCAAATCTATTCAATGCGATCATATTTGATAGATTTAAATACGCAATAAGTGAAATTTGCTCAAATTAACCCTAAATGCGAACCAATATTAACCCTGACGCCGTAACGGCGGCGATATTGATATTTTCGAATCGACGAATGTAAAGTAAACAACGCAGCGACTGGAGGGAATTCCCAAATCTATAAATAATCGAATGGGTAGCTATCCGCACCGGCTAGTGCATTGGTGAATACCCATTGACCCAATTAATCTCCTCCATTAACCCGCGGGATACCTACCCAACGGTTAAGCCTACCCTCCGGCTAAGCGTACCCCGAGCTCATGAATATGGCCCCTGATCTCATGATACCTAGACCAGTCTAACCATTAGATCTAGTTAGAAAACAACCTGCATATACAGGTCTACAAACCTTCGTCCACTGAATACCTAAGTAAAGCTACTTACTTAATTCCACTTCCTTTCCATTGTGATACCAGGATACTCGTCTCAGTCGGCCTATTGCCTCACAATAGAGCTCTGAAAGAAGAGAAACCTACAGATGTATGCTCATAATCGCAATTGTTTTTGTGTCTGTTTTGTTGTGTCAAAAATGTTATTCCAGTTGAATAATATCTTTTTTCAGCACCGAGGTGGCGAGGTGGCTTTAACAATTATGGTTCATATGAACTATTCATGGATGAGATGTTGAGATGGTATGAACAATGGTTAATAATGATAGTAATACAACCAACATATATTTAATTTCAAACACTGCATAAGGCAATTCCGCCGAACTGTGGAATGACATGTACACAATATCAGACATGTTTCTGAGACAAGGCTGCTGAACAATCCATTAATGTCAGAAGGCTGGGTTATGGAAATGACCACATACATTCTTAATTTAGGAAGCAAAATATATCCTTCGGATACCTGTTTATATATACCTGCTACTTTTTTTTATGTATTTTAAAATGGATTAATTTATGTAGATTAAAGTTGCATAGTCCGATGAAAACATCAAATTTTTAAAACCAAAACAATTATCTAGATTTGATTATACATATCTAACTTAGATACTCGTGCACTTATAAAAAAGTTGTCACCACATAGAAGGACATATACTGATGAAATTAATCTTTTACTTTAGAAGCATATGGTGTCAGAGTTTTGGCATGCTTGTCAAACTAACTTTGCATGTTTGCACTCCAGATAGCTCAACAGTTAGTCATTTAAAATAAAAGTTACTTCAAACTAAAGTAAGGTAGATTATAACGGTCAACCTAGTATATTTATTTCATAAAATGACAGAAACTCAAGACCATCGGACGTCGCAATTTAATACACTTAAATAATAAAATCAAGAGCTTTCAATCGTCAACACTATGCACTGGAACTACCATCTATCTCCACAGTTGATTCCTATAAAGCAGATTTTGCTCGGATTTAGATAGGGTTGTTTTTCATCCCTACTCTGGGTTGGGGTTAGATAGAAGATTCACCCCGTACTTGCAGTAGCCTGTGTGAGTAGGGGTGAAAACCAACCCATTAGAAAAAGTGGCGAAAATTATCTACATGCTGAGTAAATGAAATGAGCAGATAAATTGTTAATTTAGGAAGCAACATATATTCCTCACATATATATTAATATTTACCTGCTACTTTTGATTACACAAATATAATAAAACGTGTAGTTTAATATACTTTAAAAGTCAAATATATGGCGTTCTAGCGCAGCCATCGTGTCTTTTTACATTCTCGCTCATTTCACCAACTCTGTGCCAATATAAGTAGCCATTTGATCCTGGAACCAGATATTCCACTTCCTGTTCCATATTAAAGCTATTTTCACCCCTATTTAGATGACATTGGCATTTACCCCTACTGCAAGTACGGAGTGAATCTTTTATGTAGGTTGGGGTGAATCTTTTATTTAAATATCAGCCATATCCGCCTGTCGACAGAAGAGTGACTGACAAACCTCCGTCATTTGCCAGTAGGTGGCGCCACTACACATTTCCCTCAACAGACCTTGACTGTGAACCTGAGCCCCCCCCCCCCCCCCCCCCCCCCCCCCCCCCAAGGGCCATCTTAAGAATATGTTAGGCCCCCGGGAAAAACAATGTCCATGGGCCACTAAATCACCCCCCCCCCTCACCAGTATAATATTTAAGTTAAGTTTTTCTTAAAGTTGCTCTACCAGCAAGAAAAGCCATATTCGTGGTGATTATGTATCGGATGCATAATCACAGGGAATTATATATTATGCATATACATAGTGGTATACAAAAAATACATCTAAATGATGTACCACAGCCCCACAGGACCTCCCCCCAGTGCCAAGTGGAATTATGTGAGTGGGCCACATCCCAGCACATACCCACATGGTTGACTGGAGGTGCCCTATTTATTTTTGATTTATGGCTGTACCAACACAATACTATCATGGACACTTCTGGCCTGTACCCATTTGTTGTAACTAATGAATTATTCCTTAACACCAAACGGGATGGCCGAATTAGTCAGAGCGTCCATCTCCAGTGTTGGTAGATCGTGGGTTCGAACCATGGTCGAGTCAAACCAATGACTTAACATTTTATACTTGTAGCTTCCTCACCAGGCGCTCAGCATTATTAGGATAAGGCAAGGAGCTGTGGAATGAGGAAGACCAATTGTCCGCGATTGAAATTTCCCCTGCTTAGACAACTAATGTACAAAAATATATCCATTGCTAACTTACTCAATCCGGTCAACACTAAATGTTCTGGGAATATTCAGGAATTTAGATATAATTCTTTGCTGTCTAGTGATGCATTCAAATATGAAAACATCCCAAAACTCAGTGTGTCACAGCCAACATTGTCAAACTGCAAATTAATCTTAAATACAATTCGACCTTGGTAATTAACTCGGTGGTCAAATGACCACCATAGCTAAAACAAGGTAAGCTCTCCAACCTGCTTACTCCCAACACAAATGGATTTTATAGCCCAGATCCGATATTCATTTTCCCTACAAGGAGGCCCCGATGTCACATTAACGGCGCTGCTATTTAATAATATAAAGCGATTTTAAGGGGCCTTGAAAGTCAGTTCGAAAAATAAAAATGACGGTTTATATTATTATAATGACGGTTTATATTATTATAAAGACTGGAAAGTGCCCGAATAGAGTGGTTCCAGATTCTGCTGACAGATGTCACTAGCTTAACTGGAGGGGTGTAATATACGTGAAGAGAGCGGCGATGAAAATCCAGAAGAAAAATACAATATAGTTGTCTTATATAAGACAACTATGTTGTATTTTTCTTCTAGAATTTCACCGCCGCTCTCTTCACGTATTATATAAGACAACTATATTGTATTTTTCTTCTGGAATTTAACCGCCGCCCTCTTCACGTATTATATAAGACAACTATATTGTATTTTTCTTCTGCAATTTCACCGCTGCTCTCTTCACGCGTTACGTGGTGTTCTCTGTGACGGAGTGGTTAGAGTGTCTGACTTTTTTCTAGGTCAAACTCCTAATCTGAAGGTCGGTGGTTCGATTCCCCATGCCCCCATCTCTGCCAATTTGGATTTCCACCACTGTGTATAACTTACAGCGTCATCAAAGGCCAGTTGCTCTCATACCATATCTATGTGGTGTGGGAGGTTAAAAATCCCTTGGGTCGGTAAAAGTGTAGGCTCGGGCTTTCTATCGACAAACTGTCTAATGGTGAAAACAAGCCTATTCAGGTTTATCCATGATAGACAGCATAAATCTTCAACAACAAAATATAAGACAACTATATTGTATTTTTCTTCTGGAATTTCACCACCGCTCTCTTCACGTATTATATAAGAGTAAGACAACCGTATTGTATTTTTCTTCTGGAATTTCACCACTGCTCTCTTCACGTATTATATAAGAGTAAGACAACCGTATTGTATTTTTCTTCTGGAATTTCACCACCACTCTCTTCACATATTATATAAGAGTAAGACAACCGTATTGTATTTTTCTTCTGGAATTTCACCACCGCTCTCTTCACGTATTATATAAGAGTAAGACAACCGTATTGTATTTTTCTTCTGGAATTTCACCACCGCTCTCTTCACGTATTATATAAGAGTAAGACAACCGTATTGTATTTTCCTTCTGGAATTTCACCACCGCTCTCTTCACGTATTATATCAGAGTAAGACAACCGTATAGTATTTTCCTTCTGGAATTTCACCACCGCTCTCTTCACGTATTATATAAGACAACCGTATCGTATTTTTCTTCTGGAATTTCAACACCGCTCTCTTCACGTATTATATAAGACAACCGTATTGTATTTTCCTTCTGGAATTTCACCACTGCTCTCTTCACGTATTACACCCCTCCAGTTAAGGTAGATATCCACAGATTCCAGCTGAGGACTTTATAATCTGTTGGCAGAATCTGGAACCACTCTATTCGGTTCCACTCTAATCTATAGCCGTGTTCACACGGGAAAAGTGTAAAGGGATTTAGACAAGGCGAATACTAGGAATCGAATTAGCGGCCCGTTCACACGGGCAGTACTTGGGGCCGGAAATCGATATCTGCGCATGAGCAAGTCCATACTAACCAGTGCCAGTTTGGGTTCGTCGACGTCGCCACGAGAGAGTGTGGGTTCGACCTAGATATGTATGGACTGAATCGTATTGGTTTGGAACGGTCAAAACTTCTGCTGGGCAGTGAAACCCTAAAAATAAATGATGAAAAAAATATCTGTGCACAGCTAGCGGTTTCATAGACCAAATTATATTATATAGTGTGACGTGCTTAATCCGCCTCAAGTAAGTCGGTTGCGTTCACACGGGCAAAATAAACCGCTTCACAGAAATCGACTCACGTAATCGACCTCCACAAGTGGTTTACAGTATCCGGATCACAGGAATCGATTCAGCCCTAATCCGCCTCAGGCGCCCGTTCACACAGGAAATGTAACCCAAACTAGGCAAGTCGATTTCTACGAATCGATTTACATTGCCCGTGTGAACACGGCTTATTACAAGGATAAGAGCTTGAATCCTATTGCGATATGAATAACTCAATATAATCAGGTATTTTATTATTTGTCCAAGCATTCTTTACAGAGATATAGCATGTGAAATCATAGGATCTCGGGGGATGTACCCCCAGCTCAAAAGGCAGGTGTCAGATAATGTTCTGTCTCCCATAATAAAGTGACTTCCCCGTCACTTTATTATGCATACTAAAGTAACTGGGGAGTCACTTTATTATGCCAGTCAGAATATTATCTCACACCGACATTGTCGGCTACCAATACTATGTAACACCATTATCAATGAATGTAAAACCATTATCAATTTTAAAACATTTTGAATGAATCAACTTTCCAATTGTTTAGCATTGCACTAAAGTGCTTGTTTTCCACAAACATATAAGACCCATATATTTGAACACCATTGAACTTTGAACAGACATATTTCCATTGTCTCCCACTAGATGGCGCCACCATTTAATACTGCAGTGATCATCCGCCACGTCAGGTGGCGGCACTGTGCGCGGTAGACGCTGCTGCGTGTGCGTGTGCGTGTGCGTGCGCGTGCGCGCGCATGTGTGTGTGTGTGTGTGTAGGGGGCGGGTGTGTGCCACATTCGTGGAGTAGATTGAATCGTTACAGACATTACATGCTCCGTTATCTGCATCAGGGGAGACAGATTGGTTGCCAAGGGCAACATGAAACAATTAAAATACAAACTTCTCCCTTTGAAAAGTAACCCACACACACCTCAGAAGGGATGACCAAATGAGTTGAGTGCCTGGCTCCTGTTTTTGGTAGGTCGTGGTATTCAAACCCCCCTTCAAACCCTGGCCAAGTCAAAGCAATGACGTAAAAAATGATACATGTCACTACCTGCTTACTGCAAACACTAATAGATTTTATAGCCCAGATCCAACATTCATTTTCAATACAAGGAGGCCCCAATTTCACATTAACGGCATTGCTATTTAATAATAATATGAACCGTAATTTATATTTTTCGAACTGACATTCAGGTACCATGGTGTTCTCTGTAGCAGAGTGATTAGAGTGTCTGACATTTTTCTAGGTCGGACTCCTAATCTGAAGGTCGGTGGTTCAATTCTCCATGCCCCCCCCCCCCCACCCACCTCTGCCAATTTGGATTTCCACCACTGTGTATAACTTACACCATTATCAAAGGCCGGCTCTCATACCATGTCTATGTGGTGTGGGAGGTTAAAAATCCCTTGGGTCGGTAAAAGTATAGGCTCAGGCTTTCTATCGACAAACTGTCTAATGGTAAAAACAAGTCTATTCAGACTTATCCATGATAGGCAGTATAACTCTTGAAGAAACCCCCCGCCCCAAAAAAACCCTAGCCTGGCTCTGTTTAAATTTAATCAACTAATATACCAAAAATATACCCCAACAAATGAAACCAAAGATTTCCACTCAATCATTAAGCAGCCATAGTCTGATTAATTGATGATGATGTTATGCCACGTTGACAGTGAAGGTCATGTTCATGGTGAGGATTGATTAAATGTTATTCTATCATGGCTATTTAACTTTCACTTTTACACACCCTCGTGACATTCGGCCATCAGCCAAATGTGTGCGTGGGTGAGATGACAGGATGGTCTTCAGTCACCATGGCGACCGGTTTAACACGCCTCACACACCCACACGCCTGGCTGGGGGGTGGGGGGGGACGCAGTCATGTGGAACAGCAAGCAGTTATTGCCTCATATGGATGGGGGGGGGGGGGGTGGGGGTGGAAGCTTTTGCATAGCTGCCAAATTTGAAAATGGGAAAGCGTTTTCTTTTTTCACGATAATTGTGAATCGAGTATGTATGTAGGGATGCAGTTATGAATGCACACATGCATGTATATATATATATATATGTACATATATATATATATATATATATATATATATATATATATATACAGTATATATATATATACAGGTCTATAATCTATTATGGGAATATAAACAAGGACACTATCTATCTTCAGTTCCCTATCTAATAGTATATTCACTATATCCTATCTAACTGACCCTGTGTAGTACAGTCTTGGCCACACTGGCGCCACCTGTGTGGGGTTCTTAGCACTGTATGCCAGCTGCGTTTGGCCGTTATCGCCTATAGACCTGTATATATATATATATATATATATATATATATATATACATAATTATTGTCTGATATGAGCAATTTTAGACTAGACAGAGGAGTCTTTACAGAGAGGATTTACTGAGACCAAGCACAATAGCCATACAGAATAGTAAGCAGTTCTTGCCTGATATGAGGCATTTTAGACTAGGCAGAGGAATCTTTGCTGAGAGCATTTGCTGAGACCAATAGGCATTCATAGGAGCAAGCAGTTGTTGCCGGATATGTGACTGTTTGAGGCAATACAGAAGGATTTCTGGGATTTGTATTGGCCGAAATCAGCGCTAAGAAAGGCGTAAAAAAACAGGAAGCAGTTATTTCCTGAGATGAGGGCTTTGGAGACCAGCCCAAGTGGTCTCTAAGCTGAGCCTAGGCTTAAGCGAATATGAGGTCAATTGGCATAGACACTATTATTAGACCAGATGGGATGGCCGGATTAGTTGAGCGTCCATCTCCCATTTGGGTAGATCATGGGTCGAATCGGTGTTGAGTCAAACCGATGACTTACAAATTTATACTTTTCCCTTCTTAGCCAGGTACTCGGCATTATTAGGATAAGGCAAAGACTGGTTCGCTCAGTGTCAGGATAATGTGACTGAGTGGGATATCAGGTCATGGTGTTCGTGGCCTGGTCTCTCAGTGGGGCAGCACTATAAAGTCAGCATGAGTGCACACTGTCACAAGTCGGTGCCCATCCTGATATGATCTTAGATGTTGCCAGGATGTAAAACTCCAACAACCAACCAACTAACACTATTATTATTTCATCTGCTGCAATGTATTTGCTTTGACAATTTCACTATTATAAACAACTGTATCACACCATTGGCTTCTGCAGTAACAGTTTCTATTAAATTGCCTCAGTATTCCCTGCTATATGGCAACAAATGTTTAATAAGTGCACCAGTATCAAAGTTAGATATGTAGAATCAAATGTAGATAATTGTTTTGGTTTTGAAAATTTGATGTTTTCACCGGACTATGCCCATTTAAGTAGCTTTGATCCACTCACCGACAAAGTTGATAGGTTTCCAGTTCCAGTAAGGCTGGATGGCGTTTCGACATCGCCACAACATCATCTCAATCCCGTAGATCTTCAAGTAGCGGCTGATGTCCTGCGAACAGATGGAAGACAAGTATCGTTAGTTTTTTTTACAGTGAAGAGGAATGTAGGTTTTTATATATTTTTTTATTCATTTAACATTTCTTTTATTTATAAATATATATATGTATATTTTATATATCTATTTTTAATTAATTTTTGTTGGGGACCGGGGGGGGGGGGGTTAAGTTGTTACATTTTCCATCTCATCACATTCGCTGATTACTCAGGGGAAATTTCAATCACTGACCAATCGGTGTTAGTTTTTACAGTGAAAATGAATTTAGTTTTCACAAATTTGTATTCATTGCATTTTAAATTCTTTTAAATTAAAATTTTATTTTATTTTTTAGGGGAGGGGGGTTTAAGTTGTTACATTTTCCATCTCATCACATTCGCTGATTACTCAGGGGAAATTTCAATCACTGACCAATCGGCGTTAGTTTTTACAGTGAAAAGGAATGTAGGTTTTCACAAATTTGTATTCATTACATTTTTAATTCTTTTAAATTTAAATTTAATGAATTGTTTTTTGGGGAGGGGGAGTTTAAGTTGTTAAATTTTCCATCTCATCACATTCGCTGATTACTCAGGGGAAATTTCAATCACTAAGGACCCGGTTCCTTAATCCACCGCTCCTTGTTTATCCTAGTAATAGCAATTTCCAGACTTTGTAGCGACAACTGTAAATTTTGATGTGATTAGATTTAATGATCTAATGCCAAACATCTATAGTGCACTGTATGAACTTCCTGACAATATTATCAACCAACCTTCTTCGTCCATAACGCAGATACCCAAGGGCCATCACACTAATAAGCACTATTCACCCAGAACAAAGGGATTGGTTCGTTGTTGGAGTTTTACGTCCTGGCAATATCTAAGGGCATATCATGAAGGGTACTGACTTGTGACAATGTGCACTCATGGTGACTTTATGCCAAACTGCCAAACTGGGAAATCAGGCTGCTGACACCGTGACCCGATATCCCATTCAGTCACATTATCCTGACAATGAGCTAACCATTTCTTGGCCTATCCTATTAATGCCAAGCGCCAGACTTGGAAGCGGCAATTATCAATATTATAAGTCATTGGTTTGACTCGACTGGGAACCAAACTCCAGACCTTCCGCAGACGAGGCCCCCGCGCTGTACCGATTAGTTCCACTGCGCTCGGTGGAACACAGGGATCTTCATAGAGTGGGCACATTCTCAGAGATAGCTAGCCAGTGACAATGTTACTATCATGACTTTCATACAGTCCTACCAAGATCTGAAAATGTAATAATGTTTCTAACACTACACAGTATAGTTTATGATGAATAATTTTCCCTTTGAAGTTGCTGCATAAAGTAACTGTTTATACTTTATTATTATTGTATAAATCTTGGCTACGTAATAAACAAGGAGGCGTTCAGATGGGTTGGTCATCTCTTTATTATGCCTGGATTAGCAATAACTGCTCTACCGGTTACAAAAGTTTAAAAGAAACTACAACCCCCCCCCAAAAAAAAACACAGCGACAACTGAAAATTCAAAAGGCTGGTAATACTATCGAACGCCACTGGTGGCGCAGCAGTCCGCAGCAACTGGTACAGATGACAGTGGTTGGTCATAATATAATATAGGCTACAATAATAATATAGCAGTAATACTCCCTGCCAATTAATATAGATATACTACATTGTACTGTATATATATATACTATATATATGCTGTATAAACCCTTATACACTTATAATAAGACCGGAAGTTTCCATCTGCTCCTCAGCCCTAACTCCTCCATCAGTTATCGACTGGAGGAGCCTTGTCCTAGTCATCTAATGTTCCAACCTAGTCACCCTCAGATCTGTTAGGGGGCGCCACCCGTCTGTGCATGCACCACTGGCCCTCCCCTACCTACACTCAGTGTAGGTAGGGGAGGGCCAGTGGTGGTAGGGGAGGGCCAAACAAAAAAAAACACATATGGTGGTTAGAAGTGAATACCAAACCATTAAGGGACTACTGTTATTTATATCCACATAATAAATTATTGGGTGACATCTGTCAGCAGAATCTGGAACCACTCTATTCGCGTACTTTCCCCTAAACTGGCAGGGTGTATTTGTGTTCTGTTTTCTATATGTTTATACTTGTCGACCACGTGACCACGTGACCACGTGACCACGTGACCACGTGACTGGTGGCGCGCCTCTCTGCTGGATTCGGACCCAGGGGTTGCTGGCTGGTGTCAGTCTCACAGGAGGTTTAACAAAAATTAATTCCCATAACACATTACACAGCACATATATATGTATTTAAACAGTTGGCCCCATTAAACAGGAACAAGAAGAAGACTGACATGGTTGAGAAAGAGTATATATTCTCTGGCAGGTAATAGATAATTACAAAAATGGACCATCCAAATGGGTCTGGAGGTGATAACGACCAGACATAGCTGGCTTATAGGTGGTCAGAGCCCATGACAGGTGGCGCCGGTGTGGCCAAACCTGGAACTAATCACTGCCATACACTACCTGTGGTTCGCAAATAACAATACAAATATAACTGAAGATGATAGTGTCCTTGTTTATATTCCCATAATAGATTATAGAGCACAAACATTGTGAACCATATCAGTTGCCACATATATATATGTTTGTATATCTGTATCAGTTTATATATATACATATATATATAGTATCAGTTTATATATATATATATATATACCAAGAAAAATCCTCCGATGCGACTGACACTTGTAGACACCTGTTGGAGGGAAGGGGGGCTGCAGGTGGCACCACCAGTCAAGTGTGGAGTCTTACGGAGAATAACAACGGAAATAACTATAATATAATAATATAATATAGAATGGAAACAATTCCCTTCATATTTTTATACTCGCATAATTCATTATACATCACACACACACGCAGCTATGGTCCGAACTCATACAACCTTGAAACGACTTCTTCTCCGATACCTATATATATATATATATATATATATATATATATATATATATATATAATGTTATTATATAATTTATATATACATACAAACTAATGACATTCTCAAAGGTAAGAAAACGGCCTTAACTATTTAATATATATACAAACTAATGAAATTCTCAAGCAATAAGAAAACGGCCTTAACTATTTAACCCCCAACAAAGCAGGTCTGTGTCTCCATGGTAGCATCTGGACTGGAGATTTGGGGAGGCGCTCCCCTACATACACCCCTGTCGATAAATCTATGTGGCTTGTTACCATGGTGTCAAACGCGGCGCGGCCTCAGGGTGAATCTATTATGCAGAGAAAGGGCGATAATCTGGTCAGTAAATTAGTCTGGTTCATGTTGATATTTCTTTACATGAACGCAGTGTGTGCCTGTGGAGGGTAGTGTTGTAAAGGGGGGCGAGTGGGGGGGGGGGGGGGGGGCAGAGGGGTTTGGGGAAAGGTATTCTGCTGACGTGATCTGCATTACATCCCACTGCTTATAAATGGGGCTCAAATTCACCATAAGGCCAAATACAAAAAAAAAAGGTGATTGTCCTTTTGAAATAAAAATCAGGGTCGGGCGGGTTTATTAAATTCAAATTAAATTTGTTTGAAGTAGACGTAATAGGTAACCAGACGCGATGGCCGAATGAGTTGAGCACCAGATTCTCATTCTTGTAGGTCGTGGAACTTGAAGTCCTGGGTTCAAACCCTGGTCGAGTCAAACCAATGACTTAGAAATTGATACAAAAATTGAATTGCTGCTAGCGTGATGCATTTTGAACAGTTAAAAAACATAAATTCAGGGGCGGCCGATTTTTTCAGGCCCGGCCGGGGACGATCACCAATTGTCTTTTTATTTGGCCTAATGGTGAAGGATGATTATCAGCTTGGTCTCACCGGATACAATGACACTTGTCGTCTGGTGTCTGTTCTGTATCTGGTGGACATGTTATATGGTTATTAAAGCTGTGTCCCCCGCCCCCTCCTCTGTCAAATTGGAAGAGATAGTGACCGCAAAAAGTTAGACATGATCATCATATACTTCGTCAAATTCCACACCTTACATGAGTGATGAGCGGGACCAAGTGGTCCTTAGCCGCTGCCGTATTGGCCACTCGTGGCTTACACATGCTTTTCTGCTCAAGGGGGAACCTCCCCCTGAATGTATTGGGTGTCAGTCCCCACTGACATTCAAACACATTTGACTAAGTTGCGTTGATTTTTTTGGCCCTGCACCAACAGTTCTACACTGCAGACAGTATGCATGACCTTTTTACTAAGGTAAAACAGGAAAACATTTTAGCCTTTTTGAGGGCAGCTGGACTGTACCACCTCATATAGTTGACTAAATAGATGTATCAATTATTAATACAAATTTTCTTTTTCTATATGAATTTGTTTCCCTTGACCACAAATATCTGATTGTAAGCTTTCTAATTTAATGAGTGTCTATTGGCACATCATTGATTGTCTGCTTTTACATGTAAAAGTGATGGTTTGAACAAAAAACAAACATTTCTCGCCATGAATATGGCCTATGCTGCCGACACGGCGTAAAGCAACCACCAACCAATCAATCAATCAATGATGAGTGATGTTGGCACGGCATTTGATGAAAGACTCTGGGATTGAGACAGCACTGAACTGCATCTATGGCAGGAATACCCTTGTGCAAATAATGTATCAACCGCTCTACCCATCTGTCAAATAACACATCCTATATGCACATGTAGACAGGTTGTGACACCACATCGCCATGCTATGGGTTTGGGAAGGAACTATTAATAAAAACTCTAGAAAAGGATAACAATGTTCAAATTTTGACCAGAGCAATCTATGATATCACTGACATTGCACACTGTAGTAGTGGAGCTGTGCTGTCATATTCATAGGAACGGTGGTGATGGTGGACTGACAACCCTTCGCCACATTAAATTTAAAAGTGTGATGGTGGATAGAAACAATAGAGAAAGTCAACAAACATGACCAAGTGACTGGGCTGCATAATTTCATTCACTGAGGTTACGTATTGTACAATGTGTTATGTGCATATTATTTAGGCTCGAGGGAGCCTTGTGTGTGCCAACCACCAAATGCAGTTCCTTAATAAAGCTATTTACTGAATTGTTCATTGTATAAACTAGATTTGAGACAATTCATAACAGGAATTAGATTTGCAAAGTAGTCTAGAAAACAATCACCCACTATCCTTAATACTATATACATACAACCCAGACCCAATATGCAAGCACTCCCTAGAAAACCCGAATATTTATGATAAATCTCAGCTACCAGCAATAGCTATCCTACCCCATTGCAATCCAAACGTAGAGACTAACAGTAACATTAAGCCTAATCTCCAGCCATGATACCTAAACCCCTGTCACACAAAAAAATGTGTAGGGTCATTTTTACTGGCACCATTCGATTTGGTACCAAAACAGGCATATACTGGCCAGGTTATATCAACAACCTCTTGGTAGATCGTGGGGTCGTGGGTTCGAATCCAGCTCGAGTCAAACCGATGACTTAAAAATTGATACTTGTTGCTTCCTAGCCTGGCGCTCGGCATTATTAGGATAGGGCAAGGACTGGTTGGTTCAGTGTCAGGATAATGTGACTGAGTGGGATATCAGGTCATGGTGCTTGCGGCCTGGTCTTCTAGTGGGGCAGCACTATAAAGGTTGCTAGGACGTAAAACAACAACAAGCAAACCTGTCACAACTATCTTGGCACTCTCCAAAGCAAGAGTGACAACTCAAATGGGCAGTTTCCAACCCAAGCACACACTAATAGGAATACTAAACTAAAACTCCAACCCAAGCACACACTAATAGGAATACTAAACTAAAACTCAGAGAAATGAGGCCCATCAACTGTGGGGCGTTGGGGCTGGCCGGGACCGGGAGGTGCTTGGGGGTGGAACCGTCATGGACACAGAACTTCCTTTAAATGCTCCGAAGGGCCTGCCAGGACTGAAAATTGGGCATCTGAATGTATGTAACCTAAAGGCCCTGTCACACTACGACATAACGACGTCAATGTAGGGTGAACGTGAAGAACGTTGAACTTCTCGGCGTAGTATGCAAATTTGGGCACAAGTTGAACGTGGATGCAGCATAGTGGACGAGAGCATAACGTCAGTAAAGCATGGTGATACCGTCATTCAACGAGAGAGGACAACGTCATTACGCTCACGGAACATTACGAACGTTATTCCATCGCCAGAAGAACATTACGTGACATTACATACGTCATGAGACATCGAACGTACTTTGAATGTACGTTCTCCTGACGTTCTCTTGATGTTCTCCTGACGTTCTCCTGATGTTCTCCCGACATTCCCATTGCGCCGTGTGGGCATTTCCACCCGGTTTAATGTGGGTCAACGTAGTGGAACGTAGTTGAACGTAGTGAGCAGCTTTTGCCTAACATCCGTGTAATGTCATTGATGTTCGCTGAACGTGAACAGAATGTACGGCGAACGTAAACCCTTACGTTCGAGCTACGTCAAAAGTTTTGAACATGTCCAAAACCTCAACGTAACTCGACGTAACATGACGTAATGTGACGTAGCTCAACGTCAGTCTAACGTCATTCTGACGTCATCATAACGTAATCCAACATACGTCAACGTAATGACGAAAAATCACCACGTTAGGCTCACGTTCGCTCGTTATGTCGTAGTGTGACAGGGGTATTACCCACAAGATAGAACTACTTACTACGACATGGACGTCCCACCTTCTGGATTTGACTCCTGGTTGAATGATACTACAGAAGCAAAATTATCGACACTTTCGGGCTATCAATTTGATAGAGTGCATAGGCAGGTGAAATTAGGCAATGGGCAAACAAAACAAATGTGGGGGGGCTAGGAATATACTACAAAAATGGGCTCAGAGTAGACACAAATACACATGCCAACATAGGGTAAAATATTCCGATAATCGGCAGACGAAGGAAATGGAAATTCTCTATTATTATTATGTGTGGCCGACCAAGAGTGTGTGTATATGTATGTTGTGTATATATATATATATATACACATATATATATATATACATATATATATATGTATATATATACATATATGTATATGGCTTGGCCAATGCTTGAGGGCAGTTAATTATAGACATAGGGATGATTGGCAGGTCTGGGCGAGTGCGCTCAGGGCCTGGCTCTCCGCTGAGGTAGGGGTCAATGCACACAGGGGTCAAGGTTAGTGGTGGCCACAGGTCAACCAGCTCTGGTGGTGGGCATACCACTGGTGGTCATGGTAACCAGAAATGCTGAGTCCCTTTTGGAGGAACTGGGAATGCTGCTTCCTTATTGGTTGGAGTGAATGGCATGATCTTATACCAGGAATCCATGTACTATATATAATAAACCAGAGGGGCTTGGACTCTCTCTTACACTCTTATTTTTGCTTTACTTTCTCTCTTTCTCTCCGTCTGTATTGTTTTTCACTTTAGCCTACCTACATAGCCACAGACTCGAAAACCCACCCTACAATAGGATACTCGAACAACAAGCTGGATTTACAATGGGCTATCATTGAAAGGCCCCACACTAAAAAGATCCTAATAGGCAACATATACAGGCCACGGGATGGAAACATTATGAAGCAATCGATATTTCTTTTATATATATTTTTTATTGAGGCTGTATTTATACTGTCCATAGCATGTAAGCCCGGGTTGTTTTCAATGCTGGCCAGCTGTAGTTTTGGTGTTGTCTTACCAAGCAGTAGCTGCTGATAAGTTATTTGATTGTCTGCATTTCAGTAGCAGATAGATAGTCTGTTGGTATGTTTGGTAGTCTATGTTAGTTTTTTTGGGGCCCTCTTGGCATTGTATCTTTGTTCTATTCTTATTACTATGTTAGTTGTTTTCTTAAGGTTCTATGTTAGTGTTTTGGGGTTTTCTTGGGAAGAGTTTTCCGCTTTTTTCTACTTAATTCTATACTAGCCTATTTTATTTACATGTCCATAGGCCTGTACGTAATAGGTGGTTGAGTTATGTTTGTTTGAATTTGATTTGACTTATATTGTTGTTAGATATGTTATCTGGCTTTTATATTTCTGGTTGTCCTGCCCTGGGCTAGATCAAGCTATGAACCAGATCCCAGATATTGACAAATGTGAGATATTACTGATAAGGGATTTCAATGCTCACTACTCGAAGAGACTACCATCATCAGATTTACTAAAAAAGTTTGCAGCCTCACATGAATTAGAACAACAAATTAACGCTCCCACCAGAATAACAACTAACACCTGCAAAACAATAGATGTGAGAGAAAATGAGCAACATTACGACCTCTGAATATTAACCCATAATAAATTCTAGGGAAAACTACTAAATTATCACCATACAAATCTTCAGGAGTAAAAATTATAAGCTCGACACTAATCAAAACTGCAATAACGACACTGATATCTGAATTCACAAACTTGTACAATCAGGTAATGAACACAGGGACCTTCCCACACCCTTGGAAGATTGCCATGGTCACACCACTACCCAAAATAAATACACAAAAAACATGCACTGAGATGCTACCTATATCAATACTACTGTAACCAGGAAAGATAATTGAACAGATAATACATGACCAGATAAAATCGTTCCTCGAATCATCGAAATACCTATCTAATCACAAAAATGGGTTCAGAAAAGACTGATCCACCACCAAGGCACTTGCATTCCTACTAGACAAACTGTTGATAAACATAGATAATGGTGAGCTTATTTATAATTGCAGTGTTCCTTGACTTCAAGAAGCCATTCGACACAATAGATCACCAGATATTACAAATGACAACCAGAAAGGCAGGCTTAGGACTGAAGACTATGACATTTTTCAGTAGCTACCTAAGTAATAGAAAGCAATACAGCAGAATCAATGACTTAGTATCGAGCTTCCAAACTGTCAGAACAGGAGTCCCTCAAGGATCCACGCTTGGACCCCTCCTTTTCTTGATTTGATAAATGACATGCCCTTCATGTCAGACCTTGTAACCTTCACTCTATTTGCTGTCCATAATAAAGATCTCGAGCAGGTTGCCATAATAGTCCAGTCAGTACTATCAAAAATAGCAGTTTGGTGTAGAAACAACAAATTACGATTAAATGCATCAAAACTGAATATGTAATCTAAGTCCAGGAAGACAAAAGCCCCACAAATAAACCTTGAAATAGGAGGTATTGATCTCAAAGAGGTTGACTCTTACACATATATCTGGAAACAATACTTGATGCTACACTAAATTCAGGGCAACAATTAAGTAGCCTAAATCAAACATTAGCCCTAAAACTAATGACACTCAGGAAAATTAGACTATATTAGTGAGAATACGGCCTTGTTACTTTACAAAACAGGAATATTACCTATTATTGATTATGGTGATATAATATGTAATCTACTCACCCAGCAACAAGAAATTAAATTACAACGGGTGCAGAACAGAGCCCTCAGATTAATATTTAAAGGAAAAATACTAGGCATGCAGAAAATGCACGAAAGAGCAAGACAAGCAGGAATGTCCACTTACTAACACTAATGTCCAAAAGAACAAGGGATCCCCAATATATAGAGGAACAAAACAGAGCTACAAGAGCTCCGAGTTCCACAACGAGCCACCATTAAATTAACCAAAGCAACAATCTTTGTGGGAGGCAGAATGTGGAATCACCTACCTCACAGGAGTAGAAACCTAAGCACATATAGGATTTAAATCTGCGGTCAGAATGCACCTAATTGGCCAGGCCCAAAGACAATAAGATAATGAAACGACTGAATGCGCAACCAGAGCTGTGCCCACTGTGGTCCCACCCTGCAGTATGCCCTCCATGCTGGCCTCCCCCTCCCAATAGTCCCTTCGCATCAACATTGGGATTCCTCATTCCTCATAGCAAGACATAAGCCTAAATATATTTATATACTACAGAACAAACCAATAGTCAAGACACCTTGACTTACTAACAGAAACATACCCCAACTAACATCCAAATCCTACCACCTACAAACCAGCGCAATGAATAAAAGAGTATCTGATCACACTGAACCAAGACTAAGTAATGTAAAGGTGCGAGTATCTACCTGAATTGGAAATGCTAAGCCAACAACTAAAACCTGTTATGTAAAAGTAAAATGATTTAATGTACCTCACACTCATTAGTTACCAAGTACTGCATTGTGTACACTTTAATTTCAGAATCTACTTCACATTTCAAGACACTATATAAACCATGTTAAAAAAAGAAGTTTAAATAACTGATACCAAGATTCCTGTAACACTTACGGCCGGAAGACTAGTGATATGGTGCAGACAAAAGATTTATATGAATAAAATTAATCTACAAAAAAAGAAGAAGATATGCATGGAATGTGATCATCTCTGCAGAGTGCAATGAAAATTGACAATTCAGCAACATAGTATTTCACAAAGCCCCGCACAGAAAGCTGATTTGAATAAGCTTAGTGCGGCCTTGAAAGAATGCCAAATCAGTAACTAATTATCATACAATGCGAGGTTATAAAGTTCTCTGCATGTCTGCCTTACAACAATGACCAAAAGTGTCACTGCCCAACTGTCTACTGTTCAGAAACTATCCACTGAAAAGATATCACCTGTTCCTCTGAAAAATGTTGCTGTTTACTGCACTCTTATTTTGGAATGCTGGTAAGCTATGCAATGGTCGTGTGATGTTCATTATTTCACTGTGCATGCCATGTTCCAAGGTTCATTCAACCTTGCCAGTTGATTATGTACCTCAGCAGACTTTGACATAATACATGAAGAGGTCTTTATATATATAAAGAGCTCTTTTCCAAAACACATGATCTATGACCTTGGTATTGGCATTGCAAACCCATTTTTTGATTTGCGCTTATCATGTTTTGGAAAAGAGCTCTTCATATGTACTTGGAGTGAAAGGCTGATCCTGTGTTTCCAGTTGCTTAACTTCAGTGCGTAATAACATTGATAATGGCCTAACATCGTCTAAAAGGCATGTTGTAATCTCCATGAAGTGTAATTGCATTTTTATGGCTAAGAACAAATGGGAAGAATTTGCGGTCATTTGCAAATAGAAGTGCATTTTTCTTCTCTTTTGTTTTGTTTACTATTTGACATACATTTCACATCGGTGTCTCTACGTTTGTATGAATGTTGATATTTCAAACATCACGTGAAGGTCTACTACTGCCCTTTCTATGATAGTTATCTTGATTAAGCTAAAAGTAATATGTTTGTAATATGCTAACTTGTTTAAATGTGGCAGACATCAGACAATTATGCCAATTACATATAAGGTTCCATTGAAAGTTGTCAACATTTTCAAGGTAGTACAAAGAGTGCTACTTTTCCAGACGACCCCCTCCCTCCCCCGAAAGTAGTACACATCAACATTTTACTACACATCCCACATGACCCAGACTGGGTGGCCAAATGAGTTGAGTGGCCACCTCACATTTTGCTAAGTCATGTGATTTGAGTCCCCTGGTTCAAACCCTTGTCAAGTAAAACCAATAACTTAAGAATTGATACTTGTCACCATCTAGCCTGGCATTCGGCATTGTTAGGATAGAGCAAGGAGTAGTTGAATGTGGATTGTCCATGATTAAAAATGTCCCCGCTTAAAATTGCATAGTTTGATGGCTTTTTATTAAATTATAAAAGTCATTCTTTACTGTCAGCCCCTTTCCCCACTGTGATATGCTTTGTGTGACCATACAAATATTGACAACTTTGCACGGCCCCTAATTAGAACCAACGTTAAATGTACTTTAATGTATTTCTTGCCCCAGTCTTTACAGCCCAATCCAGGCGCGATTGTGAGGCATCCTGTACTCATAGACGAGATGGGTACTTCAGATTTTGCTTATATGCTAATATGGCAATAACCTGCAAGAACAAACTGCTTATAGACGTGGAGCCTTGTTGTTATATAACCTGGGAAACCTTTCTATGTGTAATTACTTCAAAGCCATGGTGTCCTGAAGAATGACAATACTCCATATATGTTGACTGTTATGAAGTAATGGAGATCTGGAATCAGTCTGTGATGTATTTAAGATACCTTCACCCAAAGTAATAGTTAATTAAAGATACTAGTGCACTGATGTATACCTTTGCTTTGTTTTTTTTAATTGAAAAAACCCCAGCAGATTGAATGCATTACTTCAAAAAAATTCAGAGCAATCAGCACTTGAGCACCACATCAACACCCAACTGAGGGACCAGGGATGGCAGCCACTATTTACAGGATCGATATTGCTTGTGTGAAAGGATGTTGTAATTGTGTTCATCTAATAGCAGGAGTCCGAGCACAGATTAGCCCTTGCTGGGTTGTGGTTGATTGTTTTATGTCCTAGCAACATCCAAGGTCATATCAGGATGGGCAGCAACTTGTGACAGTGTGCGCTCATGGTGACTTCATAGTGCTGCCCCACTGGGAAATCAGGTCGGCTGCACCATGACCTGATATCCCATTCAGTCACATTATCCTGACACTGAGGTAACCAGTCATTGCTCTAGCCTATTAATCCTGAGTGCCAGGCTAGGAAGTGTGATATATGCGTAATAGACGTACAGGTGTGTGGTTAATATATGTTAACGAGCTGCAGAGGTTGAGACAAAGAGGTATGCAAATGAGATGACGTCATGGAAAGTTTAGCCGGCGGGTCAAGCGTGCCCTAGGCCGTGAATAAACCATTCAGTATCCAGAACTCAAAGTGTTCAGACGTCGTACTTTCACAGGAAATGACAAGTATCAATTTTAAAGTCATTGGTTTGACTCGACTGAGAACCGAATGTCCGACCTTCCACACGCAAGGCCCATCCTCTACCAAGTAGGCCAACACGTCCGGTGTCAATATACAGGAGATGTGGGTAGTCTATGCTTCCTGTATCCATTGGAGAGATAGCTGTGTGCTGCTAATTACAGATAATTCAGTAGTACAAGCCACACTGAACACACAAACACTCAACACATTCACGCAGTAAGGAGCTCATATACTTTCAAAGAACACTTTCTGCATGTCGGAGGACAAAAACTAACTTTAGTTTGATATATATTCGAAGTAGTCTCAATACAATATATGTGTTGCCTTGACTAGATTGAACGATGTAAGGAGTGTAAGTAGGAATAGGAACGTGGATGTGGGCAAAGAATTAGGATATTTATAGTAAGTTTATGGAAACTGGCTTAGTAATTGATAGGAATAGTTACCGCCAGTCATTTTTAGATCTTTAAACTGGGAAGTTAAAATTAAGGTCAATCACAGTCCTTAGTTAAATGCAGAACGAGACAACAAAACAGAATGGTTTGATCTTGTTTACTTTTCAAGATACTCACATTTAAGATTGATTTAAATATATGTATATTATAATTTATATACCAAATTGTGGATTTTACCCATAACATCGGTAATTCACGCCAGAGATGAGATAACCCGAACATCACCATGACACAAAGTGACTTAAGCACTATGAGAGCGACGGCTGGGATCCCCGGCCAGCGGTTAACCCGGTATGGTGGCACCCCCTAGTGTTAACCGCCGACACACACTGACAATCTACGTGTTAGTTACAAACTTTTCCACCAAGTGGCGCCTCCAGGCCCCACTTGCCTAACGCTACCCAACAGTGCCAAATTCAAACAATCGACCACAACTGCTGCAGCCGCCTTCACATCAACATCTACTAGCATTTCTTCACCCACCCACACCTTTAATAAGAAGATCAAGCGGGAGGGCTGAGGGTTTGATTCCTGTCTCTGAACCATTGTATCATGACTTTTTTCTAGGTCAGACTCCTAATCTGAGGGTTGGCGGTTTGATTCCCTGTGCCCCCTGCTCTGCCAATTTGGATTTCCACCGCTGTGTCTAACTTACAGCGTCATCAAAGGCCGGTTGCTCTCATACCATGTCTATGTGGTGTAGGAGGTTAAAAATCCCTTGGGTCGGTAAAAGTGTAGGGTTCACTTTATCTGTACGAAGATTGCTCACTCCCATTGACAATGCATTGATCATGTTGGGTTTGTTATTGGGCTGTATCTCCACAATGGCCACACTTCCGTTTAGCGTGACGTCAGAGCATATCCTATATAGAATACATCACAGTTGCCGATACGCATAGGGCAATTCTATTCTAAATAAATCGAAATTCATAACTATTTCACTTTATAACCAATACAATGTGATCGATATGAATCTTTACTAATATTTTTAGTGGCTTTTTTGTTATATAACCTCATAGAGTAATATTCTTCACTTCATTCCATGCCTAACCATGAATCCCCAACGCCAAGCTCTCGCAGCGTGGAAGTGGAATGTAATTCGTCCACAACTAACACACAGACATTACCATTCATTTGCACCACTGATGACTACATGCGCGGTTTGTTCCCGAGACACAGTAAGGCGTCCGATCTTATGCCCTGACTGTGGGCCAACAGCCTACTACTGTGAGCATTTGACTTATATCCTTCTATTTCGGATTTCTGTTAGGGTTTAGGGCTTCTAAAATTTCTTGACCTGTTTATTAATTCCGAATCTTTTTCTATTAATTCCGAATCTTTTTCCGTCGATTTAAATATGTCGATTTATATATGTAGATTTACAATCGTTTATTTAGGTTTGGTCTGGTTTTGTTTTCCACCACAGCCGAGCAGCGGGCTATTCTGCAGCGTTTTTTCGACGAAGGCTTGGTCAGTATGTCCAAGCCGTTCGAGCCGGAGTTGCTAGCGCGCTGCAGAGGCATCGCATGTTGCTGATACGTACCTAGAGGGAGAAATGCAAAATGCGAAAATCGAAAAAATATGCTTAAGACATGTATTTGGTTCAAAGTACTGTCAAGGCCCATCTAGCATTTTCTCTGGTTCTTTTCTAAAAAAATATTCCAGATCTCGCAGTAAAGCTAAGATCTATCTGTAAAACTAAGAGTTGGGAATGTGAAGGTCACTTGTGCTTCTTTTTTGCGGACTTCTTCATCGGCCTCTTCCTGTCCTCCACCGGCTCCATCAACTTCTTGTCCAACTCTGCCCACAGTGCCTGCTTCCGTTGTTCCTGCGCCCACGCCCCCAGATACCTTTTCAGATCCGACTCCTCATCGTCCTCTTCATCTTCCTCCAGAATAAACGCTACCCAGCTCGTGGTGTGCAGCACACCGGACGCTGCCGCAACCACCGGGCGGTCCTCGCCCGAACCCGCGTCAGCCGCCTCTTCCACCGTGGGCTCCGACTTGATCGCCCACTTAAAGCCCCAGTCACACATACCCGGATATGGGGCCGGACGAGCCCCGGACTGCCATCCGGGGTGGTCCGGGGCGATCCGGGGTGATCCGTGGCTTGTCCGTGGCTCGTCCGTGCCGAGAGCCCCTGATCCGGCCTGATCCGTGGCTCGTCCAGCGCCTTCCAGGGTCAGCCCCGGATGTTTTAAAATGCTTAAAACATCCGGGGCAGTCTGGGGGATTTTGCGATTCGGGCTCAATCCGGCCTGATCCGGCCTGATCTGGGGGTGGTCCGGGGGTGGTCCGGGTATTTCGGGGGTGGACCGCGCCTGTCCGGGGGTGGTACGGGGTCATTTTGAGCCACGGTTTGACCAGGACCATCCCCGGACTATCCAGGAGTACCCCCGGCCTAGTCACGGACCACTCCCGGACTGCACCCGTAAGACCGGGGGTGATCCGGGATAGTCCGGGGGTGATCCGGGATAGTCCGGGGGTGGTCCGGGGCAGTCCATGGGTGGTCCGGCCTCAGTCGGGGCCAGTCCGGCCCAGTCTGGGGGCAGTCCAGGGGTGGTCCGGGGCTCATCCGGGGCTCATCCGGGAAAGTGTAACTGCGAGGCAAAAATCGATGAAAACAGTGATTTTATCCGTGGCGGTCTGGGACAGTCCGGGCCTTTGGTCCATGGGTGGTCCAGCTCAAAATACGGGGTTCGTCCGGCTATGTGTGACTGGGGATTAAGCATCTTCGTACGCTTACACTTGCTACCCCTGGAG
Source organism: Branchipolynoe longqiensis (assembly GCA_030323885.1). Lineage (NCBI taxonomy): Eukaryota > Metazoa > Annelida > Polychaeta > Phyllodocida > Polynoidae > Branchipolynoe > Branchipolynoe longqiensis. The sequence goes on from CM059196.1 coordinate 19,440,401, forward strand.
GGTTCGTCCTCATCCCCGCACATTGCGCGCAGCTCCAACAGCATTGCTACCACATGATTAGTCGTGCTCAGAGCGACTCAAAAACATCCACTCAAAGCTAGAGTTCATAGGTCAATGGCCGCTATACATAAACAACCATTGCGGGTGAGGTGTATGTGACTCCCACCCTCCCCAGTAACAGCCAATCGGCGGCCGATCCCTTAGTCACTGCTCGCGAGCACCACCCAGCGTGCAGACTTGGGGGTTGCGGGTTCGGACACATCAAAGGAAATATATATATTTATAATATAATAGTAAATAATAATATTTGTATGACTGCTTTATACTCCATATATATATATTCTCTATAATCTAGTATGGGAATTTAAACAAGGATACTATCTATCGTCAGTTCCCTATATTATAGTGTACTCACTATATCTTGTCTAACTGGCCCTGTGTAGTTACAGTATTGGCCACACTGGTGTCACTTATGAGGGGCTCTAAGCACTGTATGCAAGCTACGTCTTGCCATTATCGCCTATATATTCTGTTCCGGGATTCAGCTACCTCGGAAGAACTATATCAAGTGATGGACGCATTGATGCTGAAATACAGAGGAAGATGGCCAAGGCTAGCGCATCTTTCAGCCGACTACGCCAGAGACTCTGGAACAACCACCATGTGTCCATTCGGGTCAAAGGCAAGATCTACTGTGCAATCTTGCTATCCACCCTACTATACGGAGCTGAGGCCTGGACAGTGTACAGGCGACAGGTGAAAACGCTGCATGCCTTCATGATGCGACATCTGCATTCAATCATGAGGCTAACCTTGAAGGACAAAGTGACAAATAAGGAAATACTCGAACAGATTTGCTGCCCTCTATGGAAGATCTTCTGATCAAAAAGAATCTCCGGTGGACTGGACACCTCATGAGGATGTCATCAGACAGGCTACCAAAGCAGATCCTCTATTCTCAACTGTCTTCTGGTTACAGAAAGAGAGGGCGCCCTCGTTTCCGGTTCAAGGATACCATCAAGAGAAACCTGAAGCTGAGAGACATTAAGACCGACTTATGGACGCAACTCTCACAGCAGAGAGCTAAATGGAGAGTGGCAGTCAAGTAATGAAAGCAGTCTTTGTCGCATCGTAACCGACAGCATGATGATGACGATGATGATGACCTGGTTGGACTGTCAAATTGTAACTTTAGGTGAGTATTTAATATATCTCCGCCAGAGAATATATCTTCTTCTCAAGATATATATATATATATATACATACATACATACATATATATATATATATATATATATACTCATAGGCTATATATGAAGTTAAATTACTGAACATTAAATTACATTAAATACAAAATTGTACATGTTGGTCGCAACATGGGTAATTCGTGCAGTACAAGGAACAGATGCCGACCAACTGATCCTTCACTGATCTACACCTATGCAACTAGTAACAGGTTCGATTAAATTCACTTAGTATGATCTTCTAATATATGTAGCAACACAAATAAATTAAGTCTATCAGTATCTCAGTTGGATATACAGATTCAAATCTAGGTAAATATTTTGCTTTTGAAAATGTGAAGCTTTTATCGGACTATGCAACTTGAACATGCGTTCCCGATCGCCGATCAAACTGGCGCAAGACACATTATCGTGTAATGTATGCCGGTCTATGTCCAATACCACCACCCATCAGAGCCCATCACTGCCCACCCTGCTAACGAGCCTTTTCATTCCATTTCCCGCCAATTTCTCGCCGAGCAGACGACCTTCAGAAACCGCGTTGCCCCGCGCTCTTTGTCTCGAGTGCCGCCTGACCGCTTGTCGTCTGCTTTCGGAAATTGTCGGCGTCTCATCCTCCAAATTGTCGTCTGCTGCTCGACGTTGCTCCGTGGTTGTGAAGGCCTGGGGGCTGCCTGCCTAAGGTGATTAAGGGGTTGGTAGGGAGGGAGGGTGGGTGGGTGTGGGGCACCCTTTGTGAGGGTGTGGGGATGTGGGGGTGGAGGTGGAGGTGGGGATGGGGCCGCCAGTATAACACATGCGGCTTAATGTAGTGGTCAGCGAAGATGAAAGCTAACACAAATCTTTTTGTTTAAAGGCTGGCGTACATTACACGGTAATTTGTCTTGAAACAAAAGTATCTGGCAAAAAGAATTCAATATTGTGGAGGTGTGGTGAATAATTAACATTTGTTTGTTTGTTGTTGCTTTACGTCCTAGCACCTTCTAAGGTCATATCAGGACGGGGAATAATTAACATGTTGCCCTATTAAAGCTACAGAATTTACTTAAAGCTGCATAGTACAATGAAAACATCAATCTTTTCAAAACCAAAGCAATTATCTAGATTTGATTCCAGGTACTTCAGACTAAACTAAGGTAGATTATAACAATCAACCTAATAATATTAGGTTTATCTTATTATGTGAGGACGCTTCTTTCCCAATATTAAAGCTGCATAGTCAGATGAAGCTTCAAATGTTCAAAACCAAAATAATTATATAGAATCGATTCTATATATCTAACGTAGATACGGGTGCACTTATTTAGCATTTGTTGACAAATAGAAGGGAGTACTGAGGCAATTTAATAGAACATGTTACTGCTAAAGCCTATGGTGTCAGAGTTTTGGCGTGATTGCCAAAACAAATTTTACATGTTAAGATTTCAAATATCTCAAAACTTAGCCATTTCAAATATAAGTTACTTCAAAACTAAAGTAACGTAGACTAGAACAATCAATTTCATAATTTTATCTCAGAACAATTAAAAAAACTCAAAACCATCGGACTATGCAATTTGAATTAAAACAGAAAATAACCAAAATATATTCACTAATATGTACAAAAAATAATAACTTATTGACAAATCCATATTCCATAACGAAACAAACAAATGCGTATTTCCGTATTCTGTGTTCGATTCCGTAACAAAAACGGAAAAATTCAAATGGTGCACAAGTCTGCGTACCAATAGGCCGAACTAGCCCGCAGCACAACCAGCAAGAGCAGGCCGCACATTGACAGCATATCCCCAATGCTATTAGGCTGGAAACCCCAATTCGCCACCGATCATCGACATTAGCCAACATTTGGCCTCATTAGAAGCTAGAAGCATTGGTTGTTTGTTATGAGTGGAGGCTTTCGGTCGTAGAAACTAGACGCTAGCTAGCATGATTTGGTCACGTGACATGACCTGACTGCCACCGAAGGAGATCCTGAAGCGCACCTTGAAGGGCGGACATCACCATAGCTGCCAGGAGAAGAGCCGGCTTTCTCTTCGCCAAAGCTCCTCACCGCAGCTCGCGAGAGACAGAAATGACTAAAGATTGGGACGTAACCCATGCGATACTATTACAACTAATATTTCATTGATGTTATGCTTCTATTATCGAACAGGATTTTCATGTGGATATTATTGCAGCTGATAGTTTCCTTTATGTACCAACTATTGTTCCTTTGTTTGTTGGGGTTTTACATCTTAGCAACATCCAATGTCATACCAGGCCGACCACTGACTCGTGACAGCACACACTCATGGTAAACTTGTTAGTGCTGCCCCACGTGTGTCGGGGTGGGTTGGGGGTGGGTGTGGGGTGAGGTGCTGGGAACTAGGCATTACGGGCAGTGCGCATATAGAGAGTTTCGACCTGGTGCTTCCCAGCCCACCCACGTGGTTTCACGAGACTTAAACCCAATCCGTGACGCCCACAAATGGCGCCCAACCCCGGCGGCTAGGTGGTGGCGCCCCCCGGCCCCCTAGCGGCTGTTTGCTGAACGATGACAGCGCTGCTTTTCAGATGTTCCCGCACGTCGGGCTCCCTCCGCTGCTTCTTATCCTCGGGGCACGCGCTTCTCAGAGCGTCTGCGTGACCTACTTTCATGAAAACCGGAAATGGAACTTACCGCCTGTGAAAAGTGTCAGTAGACCTAGGCCTAGGTCTAGTCGTTGTCGTTGCCGACCAAAGAACAATCCAACAATCCAACAATAGGTCACTTTTGAGTCCGCTGATGCTTTAAGAAGGAATTAAGCTCCCCATTTCGGCATGAACTACAGTGACTGGTGCTGTACATTATACAGCAGGAGCCACTCCCTTAAATATACAGGACCGGTGCTGTAACTAATACAGCACTAATCAAACTTAGATTATTGAGACTGTCAATTCTAATAGTAAGATGGCTGGAAGACCAGTGCTCCGGCGCTGACAAATGTCATGTTCAGATGAATAAATAAATTTACCAACAAAAAAAAGAATAGCTGGTACCCGGCGTGCTTACACACCAAAAGTAGGCCAGTTTCCCCCTCCCCCTCTCAGCCCTATTCCTACCTGTAGACGGAATACTTTAATCTTGCGCTAAACCCACAAACACATGATCCTTGGTGATCAGACTCACTACCATGATTTGTTATCAAGCCTGATAGTTTACCCCCTCCCCCCACTACCTTAAAGCTGCATAGTCTGATGAAGCATCAAATTTGGTTTATTTTTTGATATATTATTATTAGTTGATTTAGCAGGGGAAATTTCATTTGCAGACAATTTGTCTTCCACATTCCACTGCTCCATACCCTATCCTAGTAATGCCGAGCGCCAGGCTAGCTAGCAAAATGTATCAATTTTTAGATCATTGGTTTGACTCGACCAGGGTTCGAACGCGGGAGTTCAACTCCCATGACCTACCAGAACGGGAGGCAGACGCTCAACTAATTCGGCCATCGCATCCGCTTCAAAACCAAAACAATTATTTATATTCGATTCTACATATCTAACTTCGATACTGGTGCTGTCGTTAAGCATTTATTGACACACAGAAGGGAATACTGAGTAAATTGAATAGAACCTGTTCCTACAGAAGCCTATGGTGTCAGAATTTTGGCACGCTTGCCAAAACTAATTTGACATGTATACACTTCAAATATCTCAAAATTTAGCAATTTAAAATCAGAGTTACTTCAAATTAAATAAGGCAGATTATGACAATCACCTTAATATATTTATCTCAGAAAAGTGACTGAAACACAAAACCATCGGACTATGCAACTTTAAATTGTCATTTGTTAAAGTCGCAACACTCCAAAGGATCAGGTTTCTATGATATTTATATATATGTAAATATATATATATTAAGTTGATTGCTATAATCTATAGATGTATTCACACGGGGAAGTTAAATCGGTTCATATAAATCGACTTGCCTAGTTCGACTCACATTTGCCATGTGAATGCACGGCTGAGGCGTTTTAGGGCTGAATCGCTTCATATAATGTAATCGTTTAATGTAAAACACTTCGCAAGGTGGTCTACAGGAACCGATCTACGCTAAATCGTTTTATTTATGACATCACACACATGCGCAGTCGAGGGAAACGTGACAGTCGAGACCTGAGTGTGTTGACTTTCCAGTAAATTTGCTTTATGAACCTGTTAGCTGTGCACATATATTTTTTTCATGATTTATTTTTAGGGTTTCACTGCCCAGCAGAAGTTTTGACTGTTACAAACCAATACGATTCAGTCCATACATATCTAGGTCGAACCCACACTCTCTCGCGCGACGTCGACGAACCCAAACTGGTGCTGGTTAGTCTGGACTTGCTCATGCGCAGATATCCACTTCCGCCTTAAACCGATTCAAAGCACTGCCCGTGTGAACGCGAAACACTTTAAAACTCGGTCCGTGTGAATGCGCATCTAAATCGATTCATATGATTCGCCTTGTCTAGATCGCTTTAAACTTTGCCCGTGTGAATACGGCTTATGTTACTTCAATTTGAAGTGACTTTTATTTTCAATGGTTAATCTTGGAGATATTTGAAGTGACCACATGCGATATTAATTTTGGTGTGCACACCGAAATGCTGGATATGGACAATGTTTACCCATTTTCGAGGATAGAACCACATCACATGAAAGCATCAAGCTGCAATAAATGTTTAACAAGTGAACCCCTATATAATTTGGCCATGTGGACTCCAATCAAGGGAAGTGCTTTGGTTTAGAACCATTGATAATTTCAGAGGATTATGCAGCTTTAATTTTGTTTAAAGAGAGAGAGAAGTTATAATCTATACGTTTTTCTTTTTGTTTTTCACTTTCTTCTTGTAAACTCCATTTTGGTTTTTGCCAGTGTATTGGTTTTTTCCCCGGCTTTGCTTATTATTGACATTTTTTTGGGGTTTATTTATTTAACATTTTTGTTAAGGAACCATCACAGACAGAATGCTCTATGCTGATTGGTGTCTGCAAAGGTGAAAGGTCAAGTATATTATGTCTTATGTGTTTTGTGCAATTGAAGAAAAAAAACTGAACAAGAACAGAAGAAAAAAAAACGGAGAAAATACAGACCGGTACATAGAAATTACCCCAACAACAACAGTGTTTTGAATTTTATATTGAATATATAATATACAAGACTCTAGAAAACTACATAAACATGTCTCCTTTTCACCATTAATACCTGTCCTTTGGGAAGCTAATTGTGTTCTGATTTAGGGAAAACAATCCACAACAGTTCAAGTTATTAGATTATGTCTTTTATTAGGAATCTGGGAATATTTTGCCACCAAAGGTAAGAAATGTATCATCATTCGAAAAATATTAATCTGTTCTTAAAGCTGCAGATAGGGGAGCAGGACCTAGCTCAGGCAGTAGAGTGCCCACCTTTGAAGCTGTTGGTCATTGGTTCGATCCTTCTCAGTGGATCCATTTTGCAGTTTGGGCTATTTTCTGTTCACACCAGTGGTCCACAACTGGTTCATCAAAGGCTGTGGTATGTGCTGCCCTGTCTGTGGGAAAGTGTATATAAAAGACCCCTCGCTGCTTATCAGAGAGAGTAGCCTATGTGGCGGCAGCAGGTTTCCTCCCAAGAAATATGTCAGAGTGACCATATGTTTGACGTCCAATAGCCGATGATAAAAATTATTGCGCTCTAGAGGCGTTGTTTAAAAAACCTAACTTTTTTTTGGAAGCTGCATAATCACATGAGAGACTCACATTTTCGACGCCAATACAACTCCATAGGTTTGATTTTTCGCACTAAATCAGGGTTCAGTTGGTTATCTTTGAATGAAAGAATTCCGGGTCCAATGAATCATTGCTTTATCCCCGAATTTGCATTAACTCGGGGTGTCACTGTAGTAGCCTGTATTGCTGTTTCAGACAAGCAGTCACATAGACAGATAGGTGTGGATAGAATGATGACATCAGGGAGCCTAGGTGGTGTAATGATTAGCATACCAGCTCGGAATGCAAGATGTGTGGGCATTTAGTAAAAACGATATATTGAGTGAGTGGTAGAGGCGTGAGGTAGAGCCAGGAGAGCTCAATAGGCCAGGTGGCAGCACCAGGCGAGGCAGAGGACCAGTCGCTTGAGTTTACTAAGAAGGAACATTTCATCTTTTAAGCCCCAGTTCTTAACGTTGCGTAATGCGATGAAACCAACTATTTTTCAAAATCAAGGTATCTGTCTCCTTTGATTCTACATATCCAACTTTGACACTGTTGCATTTACTAACAGTGTACTGCTGCGCAGAAGGAGGTGTTTTGAAAATGGAAAATATTGCACCTAGAGCAGAATTCAAACCCACATGCTTTGCCATTATGGGTCTAGCGTGCTAACCATTACAGAAGCTATATTCCCTGATGAAATCATCCTGTCCAGGCCTACCTGTCTATGTGGCTCCTTGCCCGTGACGTTAATGCAGACTACTACACTCGCCCCGCTGGAAGCGTAAGACTTTTAAATGGTTTAGGGCCATAAGTTGTTTAATGCTTACAATTACATATACGGGTCATTCTTTAAAACTGGGCACGAAAGTGTGACATGGAAACCAAAAGTGAAATCCTTCCAAATAATAGCAAGAAACCTTCCAAATAATAGCTTAATCCAATGTCCTATGAAGGTTTGCCTGCATGGTGTGCATATATGTCAGAGTTGAAAAAAATGAATTTCACTTTTTGAATTAGATTTTATACAAATTGAGCAATACATTAATATCACTTGTGTAACATGAAGATCAAAGACACATCCAGAACATCATTTTAACTCATACAACATAGTCAAACAAGATTATATTGATTACTCTTAAGGAGATAAGGTTATGACTTACAAGAAAAAAGTTGAAGAATAAGTTGGAAAAAGTTTTGGCTACATGCATAGTGTAAATGCATAAATTTTCACTTTTTCACATTAGCACAAAATCATATAAGTAAACTTTTAATTTCTTTCTTGGGATAGCTTCAATAAATGTACTATGGTTAACATACTTAATACACAGATGATACAATAATTATTTGACTTGCAATCAATAAAAGAAAGAACAAATTATCAGCATTGTAATGTGGAAACCAAATATGTGATGCCCAGTTTTAAGGAATGGCCTATATACAGGCAATACACTTAAATATATACACATGGTAGGTTCAACAACTAGGGACTGCATAGTTCTATGGTGATGCTGGACACAGGACTCATGTCATGGGGGGATGAAAATGGGAAATATTATCCATAGAGAAGTTTTCAAACCCACACGTCCTGTCATTCTGGGACTAGTGTGCTAACCATTTCACTACCTAGGCTCCCTGATGCAATCATCCTATCCACGGCCACCTGTCTATGCGGCTCCTTGGCTCTAATATCACAGCAGACTATGGATTTATTATGTAGGAACATTTGATCTTTAAAACCCCAGTTTTTAAAGTTGAATAATCTAATCAAACCACATAGTTTTCAAAATAAAAAATAACACCAACACTACAGCTGGCCAGCATTGAAAACAAGCCTGAATACCCAGGCTTATACGCTATGGACAGTATGAATACAGCCTCATTAAAAAAAAAAAAAAAAAAAAAAAAGCATTTGCGTCCATTTGATTCTATAGATGAGTCTTTAGTAAAACAGGTCAATTTAATAGAACTCGTCTTTGCTGCAAGTCAACTATCTACACAACAAAATCATATTGGATGTTTTTCATTTCAAGTATCGCCAAAAGTTGCCAATTTCTAATTCAAGTCACACCGAACTAAAGCCACGTGGATTGTAATGGATCACCTCAAGATATGTATTTCTTAAAATAAATATGGCAGAAATTCAAAACCAGCAGATCATGAAACTTCAATATATGTATTTCTGAGACTAGTAATTGCCATGATATATGACCTGCCTTGGGAAAAAAGTATCTCAGCATAACGATTCTGTTATCGAGAAATAAAAGTCACATGATTTAAATGTCCCATGATGCAAGAGTTGGCTGAAAAGTGAGTGAAGTAAAGCTTCATGAATCGATACCCAAAGAAGACATTTTGAAAAAAAATTAAATAAAAAAGCTCCGGTTTTTGGAAAATAATAAGCTCCAAAACTGGAAAGTCTGTTCTATTATAATCAATAGAACACTCAATTTAGAAAACTATGACCATACCAGCTATTTCTTATGGCAGGTCATACTATTAGATATATGGACTATATATTGTATTACGCGGATATTCCACTACTTGTCTCTCTATCTAAGCATGTACGTAATAATTATTGGATAGTGATAAGCCTCTTATCGCGTGTAATAAGGTTTGTAGTGTATTCTTTAAAACTGGGCACAAAAGTGTGACATGGAAATTAAAAGTGAAAACCTTCCAAATAATAGCAAGAAACCTTCCAAATAATAGCTTAATCCAATGTCCTATGAAGGTTTGCCTGCCTGGTGTGCATATATGTCAGAGTTGAAAAAAAAGAATTTCACTTTTTGAATTAGATCCTATACAAATTTAGTGTATTTCCTCCCCCCCCCCCACACCACCTGGTGTGTGTGTGTGGGGGGGGGTCCAGCATACCCTGCTCTCCCCCCCCCCCCCCCCCCCCCCCCATGCGCGGGGGCCGCACACTCCAATAAAGGAGTTGGGGTCTGTGTCACCACAAACTCAGATTGCACGACTTGTCTCTCTATCTAAGCCTGTACGTAAGAAGTATTAAAACAAGGCAAGCAACATGTTGCTTATTTCAATATTAATTCATTACCGATACATAGCCAACGACCAAGATGCACCACTGACTTTGCACAGTCTGGGTTTCTCGCATCTTTCCCCCATCTCTAATTGGCCGGCTACTCGGCCACTTTCAAACCTCATTCCAAACCAAGTTCCTGTGTTTTCCTCTCAGTTGTTTAAGCACCTATCTGGCAGGTGGCCCTGGTGTGGACGCAACTGGAACTAACCCTTGTAGTTGTAGATAGTAGGTAAATAAAGGAATGGTCAGTATAAGGTTCCGAGCGCGTGACGTCACGCGTGCTGCATTGTGGGATTGTCAGCCATTTGTTAATTTCTGTTTGTTCATTGCTTCCAACTCCATGTGCAAGCAAGTTATTATATTATAAAATATAAGTACATAAAGAGGAAGTCTACCTCTTGACTTCTGTATGGTTTGATTGTTAATATTTTAATTTAAGATGTTTGTTATCTGCATTTGAAAAACAGTGATCACCCTAGTAAAAATTCCTAAGTACTATCAGGTTTTGCAACTACAGAATACACACACAGATCAATAGAAATCGAATGACAGATCCTCAAATATGGCACTTTAGCCAAATTTGTCATTTTAAAAGATATCAGTTTTCTTTCTTCAATTTTGTAGAGTTGATATTTAAAAGATTATACACATTTCTCCCTTGAAAACTTCTGATCTGGTTCTTAATAAATGCACCATTATCCAAGGTGGATATGTAGGTTCAAATCTGGATAAGTGTTTAGCTTTTGAAAAGTTGATGTTTTGATCAGACTATGCAACTTTAAGATTTGATAAAACAGTGTCACGTTTTGAGATATTTCAAGTGCAACAATAGAACATAAATTTTAGCAAGCACACCAACATTCTGACACCACAGGATTATGCAGGAACAGGTTATATTCTATTGCCTCAGTATGCCCTTCTATGTGGCAACAAGTGCTTACTAAGTGCACGAGTACCTCAGTTAGATATGTACAATCAAACCTATATTATTACTCTGGATTAGAAAATGTGATGCTTTCATTGGACAATGCAGGTTTAACCTAAGCATACAGATGGGATGACCAAATGAGTTCAGTACTCATTTCTCCAGTGGCATATGGTCATTTAAACAACGCCAGCTGACTTAAACCAATGACTTGCAAAATGTATACTCATCACCGTCCAGCCTGGCACTTGGCATTACTAGGATAGAGCAAAGAGCAGTAGAATGAGGAAGACCAATTCTCCGCAATTGAAATTTCTACCAATTAAATCAACAAATGCAATTAACGAATGTAATAAAAAGGAAAAACAAAAAATTGCTAACAAATATCTCCAACAAAGATAATGATTGAACCCTGCAGATTTGTCCAGGTCCCGTACTGCGTGGTGATAATGGCCATTGTCGTGAGGTGTCCGCCAGGCATTAAGTAAACCATACCAGGTGCCATAGTGCATGGTGACAATGAACATTGTCGTGAGGTGTCCGGCGGGCATGAGGCAAACCATACCATGTGTCGTACTGCATGCATGGTGACATCAGTCATTGTTGTGAGGTGTCCAGCGGGCATGAAGCAAACCATACCAGGTGGCATAGTGCATGGTGACAATGAACATTGTCATGAGGTGTCCGGCGGGCATGAAGCAAACCATACCAGGTACCGTACTGCATGCATGGTGACAACGGTCATTGTCGTGAGGTGTCCAGCGGGCATGAATCAAACCATACCAGGTGCCACCATATTGCATGGTGACAATGAACATTGTCGTGAGGTGTCTGGTGGGCATGAAGCAAACCATACCAGGTGCCACAGTGCATGGTGACAATGAACATTGTCATGAGGTCCGGCGGGCATGAAGGAAACCATACCAGGTGCCATAGTGCATGCATGGTGACAACGGTCATTGCCGTGAGGTGTCCGGTGGGCATGAAGCAAACCATACCAGGTGCCACAGTGCATGGTGACAATGAACATTGTCATGAGGTGTCCGACGGGCATGAAGGAAACCATACCAGGTGCCATAGTGCATGGTGACAATGAACATTGTCGTGAGGTGTCCGGTGGGCATGAAGGAAACCATACCAGGTGCCATAGTGCATGGTGACAATGAACATTGTCGTGAGGTGTCCGGTGGGCATGAAGGAAACCATACCAGGTGCAATGATGCTCGGTGACAATGACCATTGTCGTGAGGTGTCCGAGGGCATGAATAAACCCATACCTCACACAGAGAATAATGTATACTCAGACTATGCCAAGCAGCACACAATGGGGCCAGTGTAGAAAGGTTAACTTATGTTATACATATATCATCCCCTATCAGTTTGATGAAGATGGTGTATATGAAATAACTCCTACCCTCTACCACTATATATATACTATATATATATATATGTGTGTTCGTATTATGTATACAGTAAAACCTCTCTATATCGACCGACCATGTGATCAACTTTAAATGGTCCATATAGGGAGGTGGTCGGATAAGGGAGGTCTTTTTTATCGTTACAATGGTATTGTATCGTTTGGAACCCAAATAAAGCGATTAACATTTGTGGAGGTGGTCAGTTAGAGAGGTTTTACTGGATATATATATAAATATATATATACAGAAAAACCGCTCTAAATCGACCGACCATGGGACCGACTTTAAGTGGTCCATTTAGGGAGGTGGTCGGTTTTGAGAGTGAGAATATCCATACAATGGTATTGGTGGGACCCAAATGAAGCGATCAATATAGGGGAGAGGTCGATCTGTGGAGGGGTCGGTATAGAGAGGTTTTACTGTATATATATATATATATATATATATATATATATATATAAAAATATATGTATAGTAAAACCTCTCTAAATCGACCGACCATGGGACCGACTTTAAGTGGTCCATTTGGGGAGGTGGGAGGTTTTGAGAGTTAGAATATTCATACAATGGTATTGGTGGGACCGAAATGAAGGGATCAATATAGGGGAGTGGTCGATCTGTGGAGAGGTCGGTATAGAAAAGTTTTACTGTATATATATATATATATATATATATATATATATATATATATATATATATATATATACAGTAAAACCTCTCTGTACCGTGGCCAATATATATGATGATACACTCTGCACATCCGAGGAAACGCCCTTTACACTGTCGGTGGCATTTTTTGGTTACCAGGTAAATCATCCATTATGTTCCCTTCTTTCACAAAGAAAAAAACAAATGAAAATCATTAAACGCACAATGAAGGTTCCATCTTATTCTTAGGAGAAATTTCAATCGCAGAAATGTAGTCTTCCTCATTCCACTGCGCCTTGCCCTATCCTAGTAATACTGAAAGCCAGGCAATGGTAGCAACTAGAATCATTTTTAACGGCATCGGTTTGATCCAGCCAGGGGTTAAATGCAGCGTTCAAATCCCATGACCTCAACCAACATGGGAAGCGGGCGCTCAACCCAGTCGCTCATCCCTACCGGTCTCGTAACTTGCAACAGAGATTCTAACTGTAAGCATGAAGTATGTTTAATAATAATAATAGTAGTATGAGGGTGTGTGGGTGTGGGAGTGAGGGTGTGAGGGGGTGTGGATGAGGGTGTGACGGCAGGTGGGAGATAAGCTGATCAGCCTGTGGACGCCGATGGAGGTGTCACGTGACTTGGCGGCGTGGGGCGGCGCGTCGGGTGTGGATTAGCTTAGATTACAGCCGCTGATTCCCGGCAATAGAGCGATTAAGACGCCTCCACCCCCCACCCGCACCTGCACCGCCACATGGACAGCTTCACATCAACACACCCACTACCTCCAACCACCACCCGCACCCGCACCCCCAAATGGACAGCTTCACATCAACACACCAACTACCCCTACCCCCACATCACCCCGCACCGCCACATGAACAGCCTTACACCCACAGACCAACTACCCCCACCCCCACATCACCCCGCACCCCCACATGGACAGCCTTACATCCACACACCCACTACCCCAACCCCCACATCACCCCGCACCCCCACATGAACAGCCTTACATCCCCACACCCACTACCCCCACCCCCACATCACCCCGCACCCCCACATGAACAGCCTTACATCCACAGACCAACTACCCCCACCCCCATATCACCCCACACCCCCACTTGGACAGCCTTACATCCACACACCCACTACCCCCACCCCCACATCACCCCACACCCCCACAAGGACAGCTTCACATCCACACCCCCAGTACCCCCACCCCCACATCACCCCGCACCCCCGGATGGACAACCTACGCCCATCCCCACATCAACCCGCACCCCCACATGGACAGCCTTAGATCGACACACCAACTACCCCCACCTCCACATCACCCCGCACCCCTAGATCGACAGCCTTACATCCACACACCAACTATCCCCACCCCCACATCACCCCGCACCCCCACATGGACAGCCTTACATCCACACACCCACTACCCCCACCCCCACATCACCCCGCACCCCCACATGGACAGCCTTACATCCACACACCCACTACCCCCACCCCCACATCACCCCGCACCCCCACATGGACAGCCCTACATCCAGTACCCCCACCGCCACATCACCCCGCACCCCCACATGGACAGCCTTACACCCACACACCCACTACCCCCACCCCCACATCACCCCGCACTCCCACGTGGACAGCCTTACACCCACACACCCACCCACTCTCCCCACCCCCACATCACCCCGCACCCCCACATGAACAGCCTTACATCCCCACACCCACTACCCCCCACACCCCACATCACCCCGCACACCCACATGAACAGCCTTACATCCACAGACCAACTACCCCCACCCCACATCACCCCACCCCCCCACTTGACAGCCTTACATCCCACACCCACTACCCCCACCCCCACATCACCCCACACCCCCACATGGACAGCTTCACATCCACACCCCCAGTACCCCCACCCCCACATCACCCCGCACCCCCACATGGACAACCTACGCCCACCCCCACATCAACCCGCACCCCCACATGGACAGCCTTAGATCCACACACCAACTACCCCCACCCCCACATCACCCCGCACCCCCACATTGACAGCCTTACATCCACACCCCCAGTACCCCCACTCCCACATCACCCCGCACCCCCACATGGACAACCTTACATCCACACACCCACTACCCCCACCCCTACATCACCCCGCACCCCCACATGAACAGCCTTACATCCACACACCCACTGCCCCCACCCCCACATCACCCCACACTCCCACATGGACAGCCTTACATCCACACACCCACCACCCCCACTCCCACATCACTCCGCACCCCCAACTGGACAGCTTCACATCAACACACCCACTACCCCTACCCCCACATCACCCCGCACCGCCACATGAACAGCCTTACATCCACACACTAACTACCCCCACCCCCACATCACCCCACACCGCCACATGAACAGCCTTACATCCACAGACCAACTACCCCCACCCCCACATCACCCTGCACCCCCACATGGACAGCCTTACATCCACACACCCACTACCCCAACCCCCACATCACCCCGCACCCCCACATGAACAGCCTTACATCCACACACCCACTACCCCCACCCCCACATCACACAGCACCCCCACATGGACAGCCTTACATCCACACACCCACTACCCCCACCTCCACATCACCCCGCACCCCCAAATGGACAGCGTTACATCCACACACCCACTACGCCCACCCGTACAATCACATTCACACAATTGGATACTCACATACCCACACACTCACATAGGCATACACTCATACAATCACATTCACACACTCACACACCCACACCCACACACTCATGTAGGCATACACTCATACAATCACATTCACACACTCACACACCCACACCCACACACTCACATAGGCATACACTCATACGATCACATTCACACAATTGCATACTCACATACCCACACACTCACATAGGCATACACCCGTACAATCACATTCACACAATCGTATATTCACACACTCAGATGTTCACATAGGCATGCACTCATACAATCACATTCACACAATTGCATACTCACATACCCACACACTCACATAGGCATACACTCATACAATCACATTCACAAAATGGTATACTCACTCACACATTCACATATGCATACACTCATACAATCACACTCACTCACTCATATACCCACACACTTACACACTTACACTCACACACTCACACACTCACACACTCACACACTCACACACTCACACACTCGCACACTCACACATTCACACACTTACACACTCACACACTCACACACTCACACACTCACACACTTACACACTCACACACTCACACACTCACACACTCACACACTCACACACTTACACACTCACACACTCACACACTCACACACTCATTCTCTCACAAGTTCACCCACTCGCACACACTCACACAATCACATACTCAAAAACTCACACACACTCAGACGATTGCATACTTACTCACCTACACATTGACTTACATTCTCACACATTCAAACACTGATTCACACTTATACACCCACACACTCACACATACTCACTCACACACCCAGGCACTCAGACACACTCATTCACACCCATACAAGAACACAGTTACATACTCACTCACACACCCACACACTCACATACGCTCACTCACTCACACACTCATACAATCGCACACTCACATACTCACTCACACACACACTCACACACACTTATACAATCACACACTCACATACTCACTCACACACACCCTCACTCACTCACATACACTCATCCAATCACACAGTCACATATTCACACACCCACACATTCACTCACAGATACATCCACAGGAACGCACAGAATCACATCCATACACATGACCAAACACACACATAGAGACATGCTCACACACGTGCACAAACATACAACATGTACACCTGCATTCACACATAACAGGCATACATACACCCACACACTCACCATCACAAACACACACATACAACATGCTCACACATACATCCACACACTCACTGGCACAAACACATGCATGCAAACATGCTCACACACATACACAAACACACAACACCTACATCCTCATATGACAGGCATACATACACCCACACACTCACCGGCACAAATAATCACATACAAACATGCTTACACACATACATCCACACACTCACTGGCACAAACACACGCAAGCAAACATGCTCACACCCACGTACATAAACACACAACACATACACCTGCATCCTCATATGACAGGCATACATACACCCACACTCTCACCGTCACAAACACACACATACAGACATGCTCACACACGTGCACAAACATACAACACGTACACCTGCATTCACACATAACAGGCATACATACACCCGCACACTCACCGTCACAAACACACACATACAACATGCTCACACATACATCCACACACTCACTGGCACAAACACATGCATGCAAACATGCTCACATACACAAACACACAACACCTGCATCCTCATATGACAGGCATACATACACCCACACACTCACCGTCACAAACACGCACATACAAACATGCTCACACACATACCTCTACACACTCACCGGCACAAACACACGCATGTAAACATGCTCACACACGTACACAAACACACAACACGTACACCTGCATCCTCATATGACAGGCATACATACACGCACACACTCACCGTCACAAACACACACATACAAACATGCTCACACACATACATCCACACACTCACCGGCACAAACACACGCATGCAAACATGCTCACATACACAAACACACAACACCTACATCCTTATATGACAGGCATACATACACCCACACACTCACCGGCACAAACAATCACATATAAACATGCTCACACACATACACACTTACCGGCACAAACACACGCAAGCAAACATGCTCACACACACGTACATAAACACACAACACATACACCTGCATCCTCATATGACAGGCATACATACACCCGCACACTCACCGTCACAAACACACACATACAAACATGCTCACACACATACATCCACACACTCACCGGCACAAACACACGCATGCAAACATGCTCACACACACGTACATAAACACACAACACATACACCTGCATCCTCATATGACAGGCATACATACACCCACACACTCACCGTCACAAACACACACATACAAACATGCTCACACACATACATCCACACACTCACCGGCACAAACAAACGCATGTAAACATGCTCACACACACGTACACAAACACACAACCCGTACACCTACATCCTCATATGACAGGCATACATACACCCACACACTCACCGGCAGAAACAATCACATATAAACATGCTCACACACATACATCCACACACTCACCGGCACAAACACACGCATGCAAACATGCTCACACACACGTACACAAACACACAACACATACACCTGCATCCTCATATGACAGGCATACATACACCCACACACTCACCGGCAGAAACAATCACATATAAACATGCTCACACACATACATCCACACACTCACCGGCACAAACACACGCATGCAAACATGCTCACATACACGTACACAAACACACAACACGTACACCTGCATCCTCATATGACAGGCATACATACACCCGCACACTCACCAGCATAAACAATCGCATACACCCACGATCTCTAGCTATGACCTCTAGTTATGGTCTCTCTGTCATCAATAGTTATGGTCTCCATCTATGATTAATTAACATAGTCTCTAGCTTTCATATATTTTCATGGTCTCTAGCTATGATCTATATCTATGATCTCTAGATATAATCTATGGTTATGGTATCTCGCAATGGTATATGGCTATGGTATATGGCTATGTTATATGGCTATGGTATATGGCTATGATATATGGCTATGGAATATGGCTATTGTATATAGCTACGACCTATGGCTATGGTTTCTAGCTGTCATGTATGGCGATGGGATTTAGCTATAATCTATGGCTATGATCTCTCGCTATCATTTATGATTATGGTCTATAGACATAATATATGGCTCTTGTTTGTATCTATAATATATGGCTAAGATATCTCGCCATCGTCTATGGCTATAGTCTCTAGCTATAATCTATGGCCATGGTCTTTAGGTACCATTCATAGTTATGGTCTCTAGCTATGATTTATGATCTCTAACTATGATATATAGCTATGGTCTCTCGCTACGATCTATGAGTATGCTCTCTAGCTATAATCTCTTGTTTCTAGCTACGCTCCATAGCTATGATCCATAGCTATGATCCATAGCTACGCTCCATAGCTATGATCCATAGCTAATATCTATGGTTATGGTCTTTAACTAAGATATACGGCTATATTCTTGGATCTGATTTAAAAATATGGCCTCTTGCTGCTATCTCTAACTAGGATATATGTTTATGGTCTATCACTGGTCTCTGGGTATGGTCACTAGATAGTAACTATGAATATTTTTTCTAGCTATGATTTATTGCTATGATCTCTAGCTATGATCTGTGGCTATGTTCTAGAATATGGTTTAGGCATCTAGCTTCTAGCTGCGCTTCATGGCTAAACTCAATGCCTATGGTTTATGGCTATGGTTTATGGCTATAGTTTATGGCTATGGTTTATGGCTATGGTTTATGGCTATAGGCTATGCCTATGGTTTCTGCCTATAGTTTCTGCCTATGGTTTATGGCTATGGTTTATGGCTATAGTTTATGGCTATTGTTTATGGATATGGTTTATGGATATGGTTTATGGCTATGGTTTATGGCTATGGTTTATGACTAAAGTTTATGGCTATACTCTATGGCTATGGTCTATGGCTATGGTGTACGATATGGTTTACGGCTGTGGTATGTGGCTATGGTCTATGGCTATGGTACATGGCCATGATCTGCAGCTATGACCTGTGGCTATCGTCTGTGGCTATTGGCTACAATTAGCTCATTGTACACACACATTAAGCCTATTTCCAACTGCACTGTCTATTCGCAGAGCTGTAGCTCTGCGAATTAGAGCAACAAATACTGGAATTCGCAGAGCTGCAACAAGATCAAAGCTTAGTGACAGCCATAATCATGATGTTTCCCAGGACACACATCCCCATCAGGCCAAATACAACAATAAAATCAACACATAACATTTCATAGGTGACAGATATCAAATGTCGCATTAACAGAAAAATCATATAATTTATATAAATTTATGCAATTATTTTATTGACAGAACTATCTGAAAATAATTTGGAAAGGTAAATAAGATTTACATGGTAAAATTGCATTATTTGGATCATTACTCCAATTATGCTGTTGTTACTCACATTACAAAGTTCAACACTTCGACAAATGTGACACATCTCATGCTCATCCCCTCGTATACTTTACAATTGACATTTAATTAACTTGTGCGTTAGTTTTCCCTCAAACATTGCATTCATAATGTAGGCTACCCATGCATTAATTTTCCATGGAGGGTTGCGCTATGAGGAGTACAACAAATCCTGATTGCACGATCTATTTCACAGAGCAAAGCAGTTCTGCGAATAATAATCATTCTTCCGCTAATTCGCAGAGCAAAGCGGCTCTGGGAATAGCCGCGTCCATTTCCAACAGACAAAGTTGGCAGAGGGTAATTCTGAGAAAGGCTTCACTGGGTCAGAACAAAATGTACAAGTTGGATGTGTATGTTCACACCCCCCCCCCCCCCACCAACTTTAGCCCCGACCGCAACGTGTGTTATACAAAAAATAAGTCGACGAAACTGTTTCTCCTTTTGTTAGCTCGTCTAGGCAATACATAAATCTATGAGAAAATGCAACAACAACAAATTAAACAAAGAAATGGCAGCTAGGTTAGTAAAAGCCAGCGAGAAGGTAAGAGGTAAATAAAGACTAAAACTGTGTCCCACAAAGCTCCCCTCCCCTCCCACCCTCACCCCACCGGACCCCCGCCCCAAGGCCCCTCATGGCGCCATCCTCACACGCCCATTGTAACACTGGTAATTCACAGGAGTTAACTTTGATTGGTCGACAAGTTGAACCCGCAGCAGGTGGGCGAGGTACTAACAACCAATCAAAGCGCACCAACCAAAATAACCACCACTAGCACCAGCAGCCGTACTACCACCACAGCCACTACCAGCAGCACCAGCAGCACCAGCAGCACGACCAGCACCACCAGAACCAGCACCATCACCAGCACCAGCACCACCAGCACCAGCAGCACCACCAGCAGCACTACCGGCACCAGCAGCACCAGCACCAGCACCACCACGAACACCACGAACACCACCAGCACCACCACCAGCACCAACACCACCACCAGCACCAGCAGCGGTACTACCAGCACATCCACTACCAGCAGCACCACCTGCACCACCAGAACCAGCACCACCAGCACCACCAGCATCACCCACCGCCATCACCACCAGCACCTGCACCACCACTACCGGCAGCATCACCAGCACCAGCACCACCAACACCACCTGCACCACCAGCAGCACCAGCACCACCAGCACCACCAACACCACCTGCACCACCAGCACCAGCACCACCAGCACCACCAGCAATACCAACACCACCAACACCACCAGCACCAACACCACCAGCACCAACACCACCAACACCACCAACACCACCAGCACCACCAGTACTACCACTATCACTACTACTACTACCACGACTGCCATATTTTGTAATACAGTCACCTCTGGTTGATCCAACACTGGTTAATCCGACAATTTTGCTTGCTGACTCAATTTCAGGTGTAACGAATTTCCCCAATGTTAATCAATGCTAATTTCTCTGGTTAATCCAACACTCACTTTCCGACACTGACACTGCTTTTTTGCAAGAAACATGCCTATGGCATGCCTATAACTCTGGTTAATGCGACACTTGAAATTCATCAAATGTGAATTAGCACTAATAGGCCACATTTAGACCTTCTTTGAGTGGCTGTCCAGTCCAGTTTGTTGAAGTTTTTAAATATCAAATAATGTTAGTCTGAATGATTGATATGTATGTTTATCTGTAATACATGTAGATACGTTACTTAGGTGTTATTATTATTTGAATGAACAATTGCATAGATGATTCAGTCACACATCGGGCTATATAGGCCTATAACAATAACACAAACGACCACAAAACAGTCTAAATTGGTTAATCTGACAATTTCTTATCCAACATTATTTGGTGTGTGACAGAATGTGTCAGATTAATCAGAGCTGAAACTGTACCACGGAACATGGTCAGCCTCATTAAAATAATGTAAAATAAAAGTGAGGATATATGTGTATGTAAGTATATATGTGTATATGTGTAAATGCATATATAATGCATATATCTGTAAATGCATATATGTATATATCTGGAAAATGTTGTATATGTGTATATACATATAAACATGTGCCTTGATCTAGAAAATATTATGCCTTCATCGGACTGTGCAGCTTTAATATATATATCATATAGCAACATATCCACCCTAGTCTATAACACTATGCATATCGCTATCAGTAGAGCTATCACTATCACTATGCCTATCACTATTCATATCACTATCACTATGCCTATCAGTACCACTATGCCTATCACTATGTCTATCACTATCACTTTACCTATCACTATCACTATGCATATCAGTATGCATATCACTGTCACCATGCCTATCACTATGCATATCACTATCAATATGCCTATCGCTATCACTATGCATATCACTATCCAATGTGTCTATCACTATGCCTATCACTCCCACTATACCTAACACTATTAATATGCCTATTAATATCAATATGCCTATAATTATGGCTATGACTATGAATATGCCTATCACTATGACTATGCCTATCACTATCACTATGCCTATCACTACCAATGTGCATATCACTATCACTATGCCTATTATTATCACTATGCATATCACTATGCCTATCACTATCACTATGCCTATCACTATCACTATGCCTATCACTATCAATATGCAGATCACTATCACTATGCCAATAACTATCACTATGCATATCACTATGCCTATCACTATCAATATGCCTATCACTATCAATATGCCTATCACTATCACTATGCCTATCACTATCACAATGACTGTCACTATCAATATGCCTATCACTATCACTATGCCTATCACTATCAATATGCCTATCACTATGCCTATCACTATCAATATGCCTATCACTATCACTATGCCTATCACTATCACTATGACTGTCACTATCACAAGCCCTATTCCTATTACTGTCGCTATTACCATTGTCATTGCCACTGCTATCATTATCGCTATTCATCTCCCTAAATCCATCACTATTACTAACTCTATTCTAACTCTGTCGCTATCACTACCGCTACCTCTAACACTTTGGCTACTGCATTGTGTATTGCTTAGCTATCTCCTTATCCATTCTTTTAATGATAAATTCAGCCATAGCCTTAACTAACACCATAGCCATCAGATTGACCTTAGATGTTGCTGGACGTAAAACAAAAACACACAAACACAATCTATCGCTCTATCTATTGCTTTGGCTATCACATCGTTTTTGCCATTTGTGTAACCATTACTTTTGCCATCACTTCAGGCACTACCATAACCTTTGCCGTGACAATCTGTACAATTTCCCGATAATTTGACATTGGCGGATGGTGTGAACTAGTCTATAGTGAATTACAATTGTTATATGAAAAGGTAAATGATATAGGGCCAGAGGCATTAAGGTATTATGTGGTGCTGGTGATCCTTCACTGAGTTACTTTTAGTGTGACAGAGCCTTAGCAGCTCTGCTCACATACCCCCCCCCCCCCCCCCCCCCCCACAACTGGATCACTGCACACCCAGACACAACATGCCACTGTAGACATAAACAACCAAGGCTTGGATACAAGCATGTTGAATGTTCATTGGTTGATTGATGTTGTTTGTTTGTTGTTGTTTTACGTCCTAGCAACATCTAAGGTCATATCAGGACGGGGTTGGTTGATTGAAGAATGCCTACTGCTGATTGGAGGAGCTGATCAGGTGTGACAGCCATCTTGGATTCTACAACCTATATAGTAATAAAACAAGCAAGCTCCTTCTGGTTCCTTCTGCACACTCTATACTCTGCCTTTCTTACTCTTGCCTGTAGTGATTTCCTTTTTACCCTGCCTTCACAACCACAGCTGCCAGCCGTCGACTTTACGGATCGTTATCATCATCACCAGCCTTGGTGACATGATCGCCAAGATGACGCTTTCCATTGGGTAGATTGGGTGTTTGAAAACCCTGCCGAGTCACGCTAGTGACTTACAACATCTACACCTGTTGCTCCCTACCCTGGCGCTCAGCACCAATAGGATAAGGCAAGGACCGGTGTGCTCAGTATCAGGATAATGCCACTGAGTGGGATATCGGGGAATGCTGCTTGGGAGCTTGGTCTCCCAGTACAGCACTATAAAGCCGACATGAATGTGCACTGGTACGACGAGTCAGCACCTAATATGACCTTAGATGCTAGAATATAAAACCCCAATAAAGAAGCCATCATTAACTATAACATTACCAAAATTAGGCATTTTTCACCAGCCCATTGTTGGTTGAGAATTCTTACTCCTATTTTTATTTTCGCAGAATTGTCCGACTGCTGTTTTAAGCCGACCAGTTCTGCGGGATGTTAGAGTGTCGCTAAGCATGATGGGTACAAGGCGTTCGCGACGACCTTGACCTTGCCCCCCAATGTGTGAACAATGTGGCGGTGTCGTGCGGGTGTCAGACAGGTGAGAGTGGTGTGATGACTCCCTGTTGTCAAGGTTATGCCCCAATCTGTCAGCGCTGTCACCTGGAGACGGGGCAGAAGCTGGTTTCGGAGTCTCCTAGGCAATACACATAGCAACATACATATATGTAAGGGGCCACATGCATTGCCGTCTGCTCTGACAAAATGTTGTCTGCTTTTCAAAAGATATTCGTTGGAATGGTTTGGAAACAGGAAGGCCGAGTGCGTTGAGCACCCCCTTCCTACCTAGCGGGTCATGGAATTCAATTTGAGCTGTTTAGGCCCTCTGCCTCGCCTGGTGCTGCCACCTGGGCCCATATTCATGTGGAGGTGCCAGGGCCTTAACCGCGGCTAAGGTAGCTCCACCCGGATAACAGTGCAAAATTCTTATTCATGTCCCGGTGCCAGCGCTAACCGCCGACCGTAGCCTAGGCTAAGCTACCCCAGTTTCAAAACACATTTAACTGCAAGCGCGTCAGTTAGTGTGGCGGCCGCCGATATATTATAGCCAAATCTATTCAATGCGATCATATTTAACAGATTTACATACGCAATAAGTGAAATTTAATCAAATTAACCCTAAAATCGAACCATTATTAACGCTCCCGCCGCTTTGGCGGCGTTATTCATATTGTCGAATCGACGAATGTAAAGTAAACAAATCGCCGCCGCCGCATCGACGTCGATATCCATACTGTTGAAATCAACAAAACATCACCGCCACCGCATCGGCGGCAATGTATTAGGCCCAAATCTATTAAATGCTATCATATTTAACAGAATTACATACGCAATAAGTGAAATTGTATCAAATTAGCCTTAAATTCGAACGGATATTAACGCCGCCGCCTTCATATTGTCAAATCGACGAATGCAAAGTAAGCAAATCGCCCCCGCCGCAGCGACGTCGATATTCATACTGTCCAACATCAACTAAACATGGCCGCCGCCCTCGCCGCCGTATCGGCGGCAATATATTAGGCCTAAATCTATTAAATGCTGTCATTTTTAACAGAATTACATCCGCCAGAAGTGAAATTTTATCAAATTAACCCTAAAATCGAACCGTTTTTAATGCTGCCGCCGCATTGGCGGCGTTATTCATATTGTCAAATCAAAGGAATTCCCAAATCAATAAATAAACTCACAGTTAGCTATCCGTGGCGGCTTTGACATTGGTGAATACGACTTGACCTATTTCTCCAACCCGCCGCTAGCCGTGGATAGCTACCCCAGAGCTAGCGTGTAGCACCTGCTCTGCCTCGCACCACTACATGAATATGGGCCCTGGCCTATTCAGCTGTCGTGGCTCTGCCTCATGCCTGTACCACTCGCAACATCTTACTTTAAAAAAAAAAAAACTAAATGTAGTTTATTCATTGAATGATACCTTGTATCAGTGTCAGGGCACTGGTCTTCCAGCAATTCAGTAAAATTGCTTGATACATAAATGACACTATCAGTTGTAATACTAATAGTAACTGCATGATACAATAATAACAGTGTTATACATATTCTGAATGAAACTATCAGTTGTAATAGCAACTGTATACAATTCCAGTTTAATAATGAAGGTTTTATGCATTTGGTGAATATACATCAGTTGTAATAGCAACTGCATACAATTCCAGTTCAATAATGCAGGTTTTATGCATTTGGTGAATATGCATCATTTGTAATAGTAACTGCATACAACTCCAGTTCAATAATGAAGGTATTATGCATTTGGTGAATATGCATCAGTTGTAATAGTAAATGCATACAACTCGAGTTCAATAATGAAGGCATTATGCATTTGGTGAATATACATCAGTTGTAATAGCAACTGCATACAATTCCAGTTCAATAATGCAGGTTTTATGCATTTGGTGAATATGCATCATTTGTAATAGTAACTGCATACAACTCCAGTTCAATAATGAAGGTATTATGCATTTGGTGAATATGCATCAGTTGTAATAGTAAATGCATAAAACTCGAGTTCAATAATGAAGGCATTATGCATTTGGTGAATATACATCAGTTGTAATAGTAACTGCATACAATTCCAGTTCAATAATGAAGGTTGTATGCATTTGGTGAATATGCATCAGTTGTAATAGTAACTGCCTACAACTCCAGTTCAATAATGAAGGTTTTATGCATTTGGTGAATATGCATCAGTTGTAATAGTAACTGCATACAACTCCAGTTCAATAATGAAGGTTTTATGCATTTGGTGAATATGCATCAGTTGTAATAGTAACTGCATACAACTCCAGTTCAATAATGAAGGTTTTATGCATTTGGTGAATATGCATCAGTTGTAATAGTAACTGCATACAACTCCAGTTCAATAATGAAGGTTTTATGCATTTGGTGAATATGCATCAGTTGTAATAGTAACTGCCTACAACTCCAGTTCAATAATGAAGGTATTATGCATTTGGTGAATATGCATCATTTGTAATAGTAACTGCATACAACTCCAGTTCAATAATGAAGGTTTTATGCATTTGGTGAATATATGTGCTATATATAATTGCATGGTTCTGCAATTTTCTTTAAATAATTTTTCTCCTTTTTTACCCCGAAAGATGCATAAATTTTGGAGCCGGTGGTACAGGCATGATGGAGAGCCAGGCGAAGTGGAAAAAGCCAGTTGGCAGCACCAGGCGAGGCAGAAGGCCTGACCAGTCGATGAGTAGATGAGTGTCATTAGTTGGTGTAGAGTCAGTTGATATGAACTCATAGATAATCGGTTTCCGGATAATTATACTCATACAATTGCTTATTCAGCACATACATATATATATATATCCTTTGGTAAAAACATATGTATACACATATATATATAATATTAAATTTGCAATGAATACATAACACCATACTGGTGTTGAAAGATTGACATCAGACACTTTTTGGTCGGTGTTTACCTCAAAGATTTCCCAGGTGTTTGCTTACACCTGGTGTCAGTCACACTAATGTTGAATTACTGCAGGGTGGGTGGGGAAATTTGACTGGGGATGTTGGGGAGTGCGGGAGTGAGGTGATGGGCGTGGGTCGATTCGCCACCAGATATTATTTGTCGTTAGGGGTCAGGATGTAAGTTTTCTTTTTGTTAAACTTGTTTTTGTCATGCTGTCAGCTCTGGTTAATCCAATACTGGTTAATCCGACAATTTTGCTTACCGACACTGACCAGATGGGATGGCCGAATGAGTTAGAGCGTCCGTCTCCAGTGCTGGTAGATCATGGGGTCGTGGGGTCGAACCCTTGTCGAGTCAAACCAATGACTTAAAAATTTATACTTGTCGCTTCCTAGCCAGGCGCTCGGCATTATTAGGACAGGGTAAGGACTGATGTGCTCAGTGAGATATCAGGTCGTTCTGCCAGAGGCCGGATTTCCCAGTGGGACAGCACTATAAAATTGCCATGGGTGCGCACTGTCACAAGTTGGTACCGGTTCTGATATGACCTTAGATGTTGGCAGGATGTAAAACTCCAAGAACCAACTAACCATTCACCAGAAAAAGAACAACTTTTGACAGGTGAGTCTTAAAGCTGTATAGTCCGATGAAAGCCCCAAATTGTTTAAATCAAAACACTTATCTACATTTTGATTCTGCATATAAAGTTAGGCTACGCTGTGGAAGACAAAGAACAACATGGGTATGGGTTGATCAGTTTAATACTAGTCTCTGGCTAGGCTAACTGCCTAACCGGTTACAAAGCTTGAAAACCCGATGCGAACTGCCGAATGGGGCGCAGGGCACGAACAAGCGGTGGCGCTGCAGTAGCAGGCGGAGGGATCGATCCCATCAGGCCATATTTGGCCAAACCAACTTAATTTTCGTTGTACACGCGAATAACCTACTGGGCAGTAATAATTCAAACAATAATCAGAGGTGAGCCGCTCCGCCTTTTTATACATTGATAAGTGATTATCCTATCTATAAAACTTAGTTACTGGTGGACTTATTAATTAATTACAACTTTATGTTTCTGCATAGAAGGAAATACTAAGTCAATTTAATAGAATCTGTCACCGCTGAAGGCCATGATGTCCGGGTATTAACCCGCATGCTAAATTATCTATAGTTAAGCATTTAATATAAGGTTACGTCAAACTAAAGTAAAATAGATTATAGCATTCAACCTAATATATTCACAGAGGAGAGTCGCAAGTACAATTGCATTTGGCTAATGCAACGGGCGAGGCAGGATAGTGTCCTTAGCTTGGTTCATTATGAACATAAAATCCAAAGTATATAGTTATGAGTAAGTAACTAGCAGACCCGGTGCTGGAAGCTTGATGGTGGAAGGGAGGCCTGTTGGCCCATCATGAACCAGGTTGGAGTACTCAATCACTAGGGCCCAAGGGCACAGGTGGGATGGATGTGGGCCAGATCGAGTGTGGGCCGGGGTGGAGGCAGAGACGAAGATAATGCGGGTGTGTGGCTACTGATTGTACTGATTCTGTTGATTAGAAAGAGTTGGAAATATATGGGAGTAGGTACTGGTAAATAGGATACAGGGAAGGGTGACTGGGTTGGTGTTATCCAGAGTACACATGAACACATTGAAGGATACATGAGGTGGAGCTGAGGACATGACCATCTCAAAGGACACATGCAGGGGAGCTGAGGACACAGCAGTCCAGAAGTAAAGTGGTAAACAAGTTGGGAGAAAGTGGTATGTAAGGGGAGTGGACAACCTTTAAAAGCCAGTTTCGCACTGAAGCTCAAAGGACGATGGTGTTGTTCATTCCTTGGGGAACTCACTGGGCAACAAGCAAGAGCAGCAGACATGGTTATGCAGGAGCATACGCCAAACAGCAGCAGTTGTGGTTATGCAGGAGCATAAGCCAATCAGCAGCAAACATGGTTATCCAGGAGAATCAGCCAAGCAGCAGCAGACGTGGTTATGCAGGAGCATAAGCCAAGCAGCAGCAGCAAATGTGGTTATGCAGGATCATAAGCCAAGCAGCAGCAGCAAACGTGGTTATGCAGGAGCATAAGCCAAGCAGCAGCAGACGTGGTTATGCAGGATCATAAGCCAAGCAGCAGCAAACGTGGTTATGCAGGAGCATAAGCCAAGCAGCAGCAGACATGTTTATGCAGGAGAATAAGCCAAGCAGCAGCAGACGTGGTTATGCAGGAGCATACGCCAAGCAGCAGCAGACCTGGTTATGCAGGATCATAAGCCAAGCAGCAGCAGATGTGGTTATGCAGGAGCATAAGCCAAGCAGCAGCAGACGTGGTTATGCAGGATCATAAGCCAAGCAGCAGCAAACATGGTTATGCAGGAGAATAAGCCAAGCAGCAGCAAACATGGTTATGCAGGAGAATAAGCCAAGCAGCAACAGACATGGTTATGCAGGAGCATAAGCCAAGCAGCAGCAGACCTGGTTATGCAGGATCATAAGCCAAGCAGCAGCAGATGTGGTTATGCAGGAGCATAAGCCAAGCAGCAGCAGACGTGGTTATGCAGGATCATAAGCCAAGCAGCAGCAGACATGGTTATGCAGGACATAAGCCAAGCAGCAGCCACAAACGTGGTTATGCAGGATCATAAGCCAAGCAGCAGCAGACATGGTTATGCAGGATCATAAGCCAAGCAGCAGCAGACGTGGTTATGCAGGAGCATAAGCCAAATGGCAGCAGCAAACGTGGTTATGCAGGATCATAAGCCAAGCAGCAGCAGACCTGGTTATGCAGCAGCATAAGCAAATCAGCAGCAGACGAGGATATGCGGGAGCATAAGCCACAATACCAGCAGGAAGAGGCAGAGTTATGCGGGAGTATAATCTATAGAGACACAAGACGACTCAGTAAAGTGAACCCACGACCCAGCGGCAACAGCTGAACGGGGTTCTGACTTTACAATGTGAAATCATGGGCAGTCATGGAAACGACCCGACTAGAGTTGTTCCAAATTCTGCCGATAGATATCACTAGCTTAACTGGTGGGGTAGGGTCTATTATTATTATTATCCTCTTCTTTGATGCAGGCTTGTGGTAGCCTATACAAAGCTCGTAGCTCTCACCTCTAATGGTATGCAGCCTCAAAATCGTACACGAATGTTTCTCTGGCCCAGGCCCTGTCCAGCGCATTCTTGAATTGATTCATGGTAGCTGCTTCCACCGCTTCTTCCGGTAGCTCATTCCACATGTTTATCACTCGCCGTGAAAAGAAGGCCCCTCTGAGTGAACTGTTGTACCTTGGCTTGAAAAGCTTCTTGGAGTGACCTCTGGTATTGCTTCCCTGTATGCGTCTGAATAGCAAGGCCTCATCCACATTATACTCAGCATTCAGGAAGTTCCATGTGTTTATCATGTCCCCACGAAATTTTCTGTATGTGAGGCTTGGTAACTTGAGTCTCCTGAGTCTGCCTGGATAACTAAGGTCCTTCAGATGTGGCACTAGCTTAGTTAACCTTCTCTGAACAGCTTCAATGGATTTAATATCCTTCTTCAATGTTGGGTGCCATATAGTGACTCCATACTCTAGTATTGGCCGTACTTGGCTCTTGTACAATGTGATCAGCATCTTTTCGTCCAAGTATTTGAAGGTTCGGCGAATCATTCCCACAATCTTATTAGCTTTGGATACGGTTTGTTGTATGTGCTGGGAGAAACTTAGCCTATTGTCTACAAATATTCCTAAATCTTTCTCTACCTCACTCTCTTTGAGATTTAGTGGCTGGCCAGTAGAATTTTCATGCATAACATATGTATAGTCTGGGTGGTGTCTCACTATTCGCATGACCTGGCATTTATTGTCACTACCTGGCCTGGCGCTGACCATTACCAAAGACAATGTATGATAAGATGCACCACACAGCACGTTCCTGTGAAATACAGCAAACACGGTAATTGGACAGGTCCCCTAGCCCAGCCTGACTGCTGAACCATTGAAACAAGGGGACAGGTTCCCTGTCCACATTGACTGCGTACCATCATAGACAATGTACAGCAATTATAGTGCATTATGTCCTAATATTAATAATAAAAACAATATTATATACTAGTTCACATATACTTTAAGTACTTTAATCTGTGCCATACATAAATAAAGTGTGCGATTATGTCTAGTAAAAAACTCATCATCATCATCATGCTGTCGGTCGCGATGCGACAAAGACTGCTTTCATTACTTGACTGCTGCTCTCCATTTAGCTCTCTCATTTCATGAAAGCTGCCTGCAAAAGTGTTGAAGTGCTGCTGGCTTTTGCAAGTTACCAGTGGCACTCTCTCGGGGAGCAAATAGAGGATTCACACCAGCAAGAACATGTCAAGACAGGCGCTAAACTATTTGTCCCTGCAGTGGCTGGTCAGGAGATGTTGGGAGCTCCATACATGAACCGCCCTTAATGCTGCCACAGTGACATGGTTTTCTGTTTAGGGTTTGCTCCCTTAGCCTTTGGTTCTGTCAAGAACCTGTACCACAAGGCAGTAGTTTACAACTCTGCAGGGCAGGGGCATCAAACTCCCTGACGTATTGCAATACCTGCAATACCTGCATACCCAAAAAACTACTACTACACATAATCAAAAACAATGCACCTTGTTTGGCATTAGGTGGCAGCACTGCATGATTATTTCAGAATGTCCTGTCTGAAAGTGCTGAGTGGCACATCTTATCATACATTGTCTTTGATATTACTGGGAAAAGACAAAGACTGGTTTACTCAGTGTGAGGATAATGTGACTGAGTGGGATATTATGGGAGGGGGTCATGGTGCTGTGCAGCTTGATCTCCCAGTGGGGCAGCACTGTAAAGTTTACGATGAGTGTGTGCTGTCACGAGTCAGTGGTCAGCCTGGTATGACCTTGGGTGTTGCTAAAATGTCAAACCCCAACAAACAAAGGAACAATAGTCCTTTTACTCCACACCTAGCTCATTCCTTTTCCCAGCACTCACCACCCACCACCCACCACCCACCACCCACCATCCGATCAGCCGGGATGGCTGAATGAGTTGAGCGTCTGCTTCCTGTTTTGGGAGATCGGGGGATCCGAACCAATGGATTCCTGGGTTCGAACCCTGGTCAAGTCAAACTGATGATGTACAAATTTATACTTGTCGCTTCTTAGACAGGTGGTCAGCATTATTAGGATAGGGCAAGGACTGGTTGGCTCAGTGTCAGGATAATGTGACTGAGTGGGATATCAGGTCATGGTGCTGACCGCCTGGTATCCCAATGGGGCAGCATTTAGTTAAGAAACTTGCATAAATGGCGTGGAGGACTGCTCTCAGTTAACTGAGCGGCAGTTTGATAATCGCCAATAGACCTGTAGCAGCAGTCAGGACGTCCTTAGTTATGGGTTACAGGCAGTTTCTGTGTGATCAATTACCCCTATCGTGGAGAACATGAACAATCGCAGATCTCACCACAAAATCTGAGATTTTGGAAAATATATATGGGCTTGAGGATAACCTTGTCTCGCATATCCTCCAGATGCATGGACACCTCATGGTAGGCATCTTTTAAATAGTCATTGTTTTCTAACATCTCAGTTAAATCCTCTATCCCTTCATGAGAAAATTTAGTGGAGACTTCATAGTCTTCATTAGTGTAGCAATTTACAGACTCATTTCGTGATTTGCTACAATCTGCAACTGTTCACCCACCTCAGTCATCCTTAGAGACGATGAGGAGCAGGATGTAGATCAGGCAGTAGTGTGCCTACCTGTGAAGATAACGGTCATCCAATCAATCCTGCTCAGTGGAACATTCGCAGTTTGGGCTAGGGCATAGACTGGTTAGCTTAGTGTCAGGATAATGTGACTGAGTGGGATATCGGGTCATAGTGCCACCAACCTGATTTACCAGTGGGGTAGCACTATAAAGTCACCATGAGTGCGCACTGTCACAAGTTGGTACCCATCCTGATATGACCTTAAATGTTGCTAGAATGTAAAACAACAACCAACAACAACAACTCGGGAAGGGGTAATAATCTGTGCTCAGACTCCTGCTATTAGATGAACACAATTACATCCTTTCACACAAGCAATATCGACCCTAAAAATAGTGACGGGTGTCCCTAGCCTCTTCCTATCAAAAGTCATATCAGGATGGGTACCGAAATGTGACAGTGCACACTCATGGTGATTTGATAGTGCTGCCCCATTGGGAGATGAGGCTGCCAACACCATGACCTGATATCCCACTCAATCACATTATCCTGCAACTGAGCCAACCAGTCCTTGCCCTATCTTAATAGTAATAAAGCTGAGCATCTGGCTAGGAAGTGACAAGTATCAATTTTGAAATCATTGGTTTGACTCGACCAGGTTTTGAATCCGTTGGTTCGAATCAAATGATCTACCAAAACGAGAGACGAATGCTCAACTCATGGGGCCATCCTGTCTGGTCCCTCAGTTGGGTGTTTTCAATGATTTGATGTGGTGCTCAAGTGATGATTGCTTTGAAATTTGTTGAATTAATGTATTCAATCTGCTGTTTTTAGAATTACCAAAAAACAAAGGAAATGTATACCTTAGTGCCCAGGTATCTTTATTAACTTTTGCTTTGGGTGAAGGTATCGAAGCACTGCCACAAAATCTTAAATACATCACAGGCCGATTCCAGTACTCCATTACTCAACATATATGGAGTATTGTCATTGTTCAGGACACCATGGCATTGGACCGAAAATGCATGGCCAAGTCAACACAGATATCTGACAACAATACTCATAACTTCCGTAAAGTTCGCCATTACAGTTTATTGCGAGATTATAAGTATTGCATAATTTGAAGTGCCCAGCATCTGGAGGAACACATCTTTCCCGGCAGGGGGATTGGGCTGAAAGGACTGGGGCAAGAAATACATTAAAGTACATTTAATGTTGGGTCGACTTAGAGGCCATCCAAAGTTATCAATATTGTTATGGTTGTACAAAGCATATGACAGTCGGGAATGGGGCTGACAGCGAAGAATGACTTTCATCATTTAATAAAATGTTGATATTTCTATGCGATTTATTGTTTTTTAGATAAGTTGCATGTTCTGATGAAATCTAATTAAGGGAAAAATTCAAAAGCCATTGGACTATGCAGCTTTATGCTGGGACACTTTTAATCGTGGAGCATCAACATTTCACTGCTCCTTGCTCTATCATAACAATCCCGAATGCCAGGCAAAGCAGTGACAAGTATCAATTTTTAAGTTATCGGTTTTACTTGACTAGGGTTTGAACCAGGGGACTCAAATCACATGACTTAGCAAAGCGTGAGGTGGACACTCGACTCAATTAGCCACCCAGTCTGGGTCCTGTGGGATTTGTAGTAAAATGTTGATGTGTACTACTTTCGGGGGAGGACAGGGGTCGTCTGGAAAAGTAGCACTCTTTGTACTACCTTGAAAATGTTGACAACTTTCAATGGAACCTTATATGTAATTGGCATAATTGTCTGATGTCTGCCACATTTAAACAAGTTAGCATATTACAAACATATTACTTTTAGCTTAATCAAGATAACTATCATAGAAAGGGCTGTACTTGACCATCAAGTGATGTTTGAAATATTAACATCCATACAAACATAGAGACACCGATGTGAAATGTATGTCAAGTAGTAAACAAAACAAAAGAGAAGAAAAATGCACTTCTATTTGCAAATGACCGCAAATTCTTCCCATTTGTTCTTAGCCATAAAAATGCAATTACACTTCATGGAGATTACAACATGCCTTTTAAACAATGTTTTGACATTATCAATGTTATTACACACTGAAGTTAAGCAACTGGAAACACAGGATCAGCCTTTCACTCCAAGTACATATGAAGAGCTCTTTTCCAAAACGGGATAAGCGCCAATCCAAACACTAGGTTTGCAATGCCAATACCAAGGTTATAGATCATGTTTTGGAAAAGAGCTCTTCATATCTATAAATACCTTTTCATGTATGGATATATGTCAAGAGCTCTTTTCCAAAACATGATTTAGAAACTTGGCATTGACATTGCAAACTCATTTTTTGGATTGGGGCTTATCACATTTTGGAAAAGAGCTCTTCATATGTCAAAGTCTGCTGAGGTACATAATCAACTGGCAAGGTTGAACAAACATTGGAACATTGCATGCACAGTGAAATAATGAACATCACACAACCATTGCATAGCTTACCAGTATTCCCAAATAAGAGCGCAATAAACAGCAACATCTTCAGGGGAACAGGATGACAGATCGTTGGGCGGTGACAATTTTGGTCATTGTTCTAATGCAAACATGCAGATAACTTTATAACCTTGCATTAAAGATAATCAGTTACTGATTTGGCATTCTTCCAAGACCGCACTAAACTTATTCAAATCAGCTTTCTGTGTGGGGCTTTGTGAAAGACTATGTTGCTGAATTGTCAATTTTCATTGCACTCTGCAGAGATGATCACATTAAGTGCATGTTAATCTAATTCCTGTCATGAATTCTCTAAAATCTAGTTCATCCAATGATCAACTCCCCTTTTTCAACTTTTCCATCCTTGCAGGTTATTCCGAAATTAGGATGATCGCTTAATAGTCGGAACTGAAGGTGGAGTGGGCTCTAAGCAGGGACATTTTTAAACGTGGACAATCCATATTCCACTGCTCCTAGCTCTATCATAACAATGCCGAATGCCAGGCTAGGTAGTGACAAGTATCAATTTTTAAGTTATTGGTTTTAGTCAAATAGTAAACAAAATAAAAGAGAAGAAAAATGCACTTCAATTCAGGAATGACTCCCAAATTGTTCCAATTTATTCTTAGCCATAAAAATGCAATTACACTTCATGGAGAATCCAATATGCCTATTAGACGATGTCAGGCCATTATCAATGTTATTAGGCACTGAAGTTAGGGAACTGGAAGCACAGGATCAGCATTTCACTCCAAGAAAATATGAAGAGTTCTTTTCCAAAATGTGATAAGTGCCAATCAAAAAAATGGGTTTCCAATGCCAATACCACAGTCATAGATCAGGTTTTGGAAAAGAGCCCTTCATATATATAAAGAGCTCTTCATGTATTAATATATATCAAAAGCTCTTTTCCAAAACACAATCTAGAAATTTGGCATTGACCTTGCAAACTCAATTTTTGGATTGGCACTTATCACATTTTGGAATAGACCTCTTCATATGTCAAAATCTGCTGAGACACATAATCAACGGGAAAGGTTTAACGAACATTTGCACATGGCATGCAAGGTGAAATAATGAATATCACATGACCATTGCATAGCTTACCAGCATTCCAAAATAAGAGCGCAATAAACAGCAACATCTTCAGAGGAACAGGTGATATCTTTACAGTTGATAGTTGCTGAAGAATTGACAGTTGGGCAGTGACAATTTTGGTCATTGTGGGAATGCAGACATGCTGAGAACTTTATAACATTGCATCGTATGATAATTAGTTACTGATTTGGGATTCTTCCAAGGTCGCACTAAATTTAATCAAACCAGCTTGACGCATTTGACTTTGTGAGATACTATGTTGCTGAATTATCAATTGTCATTGCACCCTCCAGAGATGATCACATTTCCTGCATGTTAATCTAATTCCTGTCTTGAATTGTCTCCAATTTAGTTCATACATTGAACAATTCAGTAAATAGCTTTATTGAGGAACTGTACATTTTAATATTTACAACTATGCAATTGTTCATTACATACATATGACACAGCGCCCACCAGCCTACTGGTGGTTGGCGCACTGAAGGCTCCCTCCAGCCTACATAATATGTACATGACACTTTATACAATAAGTAACCTCAGTGAATGAAATTATGCAGCCCAGTCACTTGGTGGAGTTTTTTTTACCTTCTCTATTGTTTTCATCTACCATCATGGTTTTAAATTTTATGTGGCAAAGTGTTGTCAGCCCACCATCACCACAGTTGCTATCAATATGACAGAACAGCTTCACTCATACAGTCTGCAGTGTCTGTGATATCAGAGATTGCTCTGGTCAAAATTTGAACATTGTTATCGTCTTCTAGAGTTTTTATTAATAGTTCCTTGCCAAACACATAGCATGGCGATGTGGTGTCACAACATGTCTATGCATGTGCATATAGTATGTGTTATTTGACAGAAGGGTAGAGTGGTTGATACATTATTTGCACAAGGAAATTCCTGGCATAGATCTTTATTTTGTTTTTGTGACAAGGTATTTACCCTCCCCATAACGTATAAGCCCCCGCGAGGGCACTTGTTTTCAACTCTGTACAGTTCTAGACGCAGTTCAGTGCTGTCTCAAATCCAGAGTCTTTTATTAAATTCCCTGAAAACACACTAATTAAGGGGTGAAATTTGCCGAAGTGAATGATTATTATGGCTAACCTTTTGCAGTCACTATCCCTTCCAATTTGACAAAGGAATTTGTCAAAGGTGAGTGATGTTTCATGAAGCTTCAGCATCTTAACCTCATCAGTGATCTACATGGTGCATGAGTACTAACATAGTTTCATTTCCTGGATTGAAATCTATGAGAGGAAGTATGATTACATCATTTTCATCCTCTGTGTCATCATTATGAAAGAGACTTTCCATTTAACCAATGTGGGGTTGCAGTTTGCAACCTTCATAGAATGTTATATGATCCCCATAGTAGGTTTGAATAGTACATTTGAGGTGCGATGATAAATGGGAACAGTAACTCCATTCATGTCGTAAACTTCACACATGATAAGACGGGAGGACCAGATGCCATAAAGTTCAGTATTGGGATGCATCTGCCTGGCAGAAGTTGTGACACTATTAACCCTGGCTAGTCGCTTCATGTGAACCATATATGACTGACAGAGTCTTTGTTTTGTCAGCCTGATTGATCTAAGACCATGGAAAGTCTTGTTGCCATCAAAAGTCATCACATTGAAATCTGCATTATTGGCTATGAACTGGCTTAGAACACTCTGGTTGTTCCAAGACCATGGAAAGTCATGCTGCCATCTAAAGTCATCAGATTCTGGTGATTACATACTTCTAATAGAACTATCTAGCATTACAGACTGTTTGAATTTGGTTATTTCCATGGAATAAATGGAGAAAGCCAGCGAATACAGACCTTCCTTCAATCAGCAGGAACCAAATTCAAAGACTATTTCAACATTGAGCACTGCCAAGATCACAGACATGGGATGACCGGCTTGTGTAATTGCAAGACCTATCCCTGTAATGTTAAAGTTATTGTCCATTAGGGTGTCCAGCAACTTCAGTAAAGTTAGTGTCAAAATTCATAGCACTCTTCTAGGTATTCAATTTGAATGTGCTTCCTCATGAATGTATTCTCGAATCAATTTGGCAGGTGCAACCATTATCATCTCAGATTCACACACTCTGTCACTTTTTCGACCATCATACTGTAGTAGTCTACACTGACCTCTCAGGCAAGGAGCCACATAGACAGGTGGGCATGGGTGGTGTGGTGACATCAGGGAGTCTAGGTGGTGTAATTGTTAGCACACTGGCCTGGAATGCAAAGAGATGTGGGTTTGAGTCCCGCTCTAGGCACAATATTTCCCATTTTCATCACCCCCCCCACAACACTGGTGCATTACCAGGATCATGTACAAGCCATGCGCTGTATAGTTGTTGAACCTACCCTGCATATGTATATGTAAGTGCATTGCTCTAGGTATGTAATTGTAAGCATTTAAACACTTACAATTCCAGGGGGAAGAGTGTAGTGGTATTCACTGACCCCACAGCCGAGGAGCTGCATACACAGGTAGGCGTGGGTAGTGTGGCTGGTGTAATGGTGAGCACAGTGGCCTGGCATGCAAAGAAATGTGGGTTCAAGTCCCGCTCTAGGTGCAGTATATCGTGACTGGAGCATCAACAATTTTATAATTGTT
Source organism: Branchipolynoe longqiensis (assembly GCA_030323885.1). NCBI lineage: Eukaryota > Metazoa > Annelida > Polychaeta > Phyllodocida > Polynoidae > Branchipolynoe > Branchipolynoe longqiensis. The sequence goes on from CM059196.1 coordinate 19,479,958, forward strand.
TTGACACCCTCACGGATTTTATGCCAGGTGATGACTAAGCTGTCAAGTATCACCTCGAAATGTGTCTGTGAAATTTTATCATTATACTATCCCAAAAACCAATACAAATGAACTATCTCATAACTTACCCCCTTATTTGCGAATGCTGGCCTAGATAAAAAGAATTCAATCAGTCCCCAACAATTTTCCCCACAGCCCATTTATTATGGATTTGTTTGCTGAAAGACTGACTGCATGCCATGCTTATTCAGAAAGAAACCAAAAACCATTTGTGTCTGAATTTTTTTGACAAATGCAATATTTGTTGATACCATGAATATCATTGGAGGGACGGTTAAATGAAACAAGACACAATATGTCCATTGAAAACTTGTCCACTGATTTCATATGGTGCTCAAGTGCTGATCGCTTTGAAATTTGTTGAATTAATGCATTCAATCTGCTCTTTTAAAAATCTTTTAATCCAAAGCAAATGTATACCTTAGTGCATAAGTATCTTTATTAACTATTGCTTTGGGTGAAGGTATCGAAGCACTGCCGCAGAATCTTAAATACATCACAGGAAGATTCCAGATCTCCATTACTTTGTAACAATCAACATATGTGGAGTACTGTCAGAATCAAGGACACCATGGCATATGACTGAAAAAGCATGGAAAATGGAGAAGAGAGACACGACAACAAGGCTCCGTTTTTTCAATGTTTCCGTCCTTGCAGGTTATTGCATGATCACGAAAGTCGCATAATCGGAAGAACCCATTCACTACAAGGATGCAGTGAGGCTCGCACCATGTGTACCAGGCTGAAACGACTGGGGCAAGAAATAGATTAACATACATTTAATGTTGGTTCGACTTAGGGGCCATCCAAAGTTGTCAACAATTGTATGGTCATACAAAGCATACAACAGTGGGGAAGGGAGCTGACAGTAAAGAATGACTTTCATCATTTAATAAAATGTTGGTATTTCTATGCAATTTATTTTTGTGTTTTCTAATGAAACCTAATTAGGGGAAAGATTCAAAAGCCATCGCACTATGCAATTTTAAGCAGGGACATTTTCAATCATGGAGAATCCACATTCCACTGCTCCTAGCTCTATCATAACAATGCCGAATGCCAGGCTAGGTAGTGACAAGTATCAATTTTTAAGTTATTGGTTTTACTCGACTAGGGTTTGAACCAGAGGACTTAAATCACATGACTTAGGAAAATGTAAGGTGGACACTCAACTCATTTGGCCACCCAGTCTGGGTCCTGTGGTATCTGTAGTGCAATGTTGATGTGTACTACTTTCGGGGGAGGGAGGGGGTCATCTGGAAAAGTAGCACTCTTTGTACTACCTTGAAAGTGTTGACAACTTTGAATGACCCCTTATATATAACTGGCATAATTGTCTAATGTCTGGCACATTTAAACCAGTTCGCATATTACAAACGTATTACTTTTAGCTTAATTAAGATAACTATCATAGAAAGGGCAGTACTTGACCATCAAGTGATGTTTGAAATATCAACATGCATATACACATAAAGACACCTATGTGAAATGTATGTCAAATAGTAAACAAAACAAAAGAGGAGAAAAATGCACTCCCATTTGCGAATGACCGCCAAATTCTTTCCATTTATTCTTAGCCATATAAATGTATTTACACTTCATGGAGAATCGAATATGCCTTTTAGGCAATGTTTTGCCATTATCAATGTTATTACGCACTGATGTTAAGGAACTGGAAACACAGGATCAGCCTTTCACTCCAAGTCCATATGAAGAGCTCTTTTCCAAAACGTGATAAGCACCAATAAAAAAAATGGGTTTGCAATGCCAATAGCAAGGTCATAGATTATGTTTTGGAAAAGAGCTGTTTATATATATAAAGACCTCGTCATGTATTAATATATGTCAAGAGCTTCCAAAAACAATCTAGAAACTTGGCATTGACATTGCAAACTCATTTTTTGGAAAAGAGCTCTTCATATGTCAAAATCTGCTGAGGTACATAATCAACTGGGTAGGTTGAACAAACATTGGCACATGGCATGCACAGTGAAATAATGAACATCACGCAACCATTGCATAGCTTACCAGTATTCCCACATAAGAGCATGATGAACAGCAACATCTTCAGAGGAACAGGTGATATCTTTCCAGTGGACAGTTGCTCAACATTTCACAGTTGGGCAGTGACAATGTTGGTCATTGTGGTAATGCAGACATGCAGAGAACAAATAACCTCGCATCGTATGATAATTAGTTACTGATTTGGCATTCTTCCAAGACTGCACTAAATTTAATCAAACCAGCTCGCCGCATGGGGCTTCGTGAGATACTATGTTGCTTAATTGTCAATTGTCATTGCACCCTGCAGAGATGATCACATTCCCAGCATGTTAATCTAATTCCTGTCATGAATTGTCTCAAATCTAGTTCATACAATGAAAAATTCAGTAAATAGCTTTATTAAGGAACTGTATATTTTAATATTTACAACTATGCAATTGTTCATTACATACATATGACACAGTGCCCACAAGCCTACACACACAAGGCTCCTTCCAGCCTAAATAATATGTACATAACACGTTATACAATACGTAACCTCAGTGAATGAAATTATGCAGCACAGTCACTTGGTGGAGTTTGTTAACCTTCTCTATTGTTTTCATCCACCATCATGGTTTTAAATTTTATGTGGCGAGGGTTCTCAGTCCACCATCACCACCGTTCCTATGAATATGACAGAACAGCTTCACTGCTACAGTCTGCAGTGTCTGTGATATCAGAGATTGCTCTGGTCAAAATTTGAACATTGTTATCCTTTTCTAGAGTTTTTGATTAATAGTTCCCTCCCAAGCACATAAAAATGCAATTACACTTCATGGAGATTACAACATGCCTTTTAAACAATGTTTTGACATTATCAATGTTATTACACACTGAAGTTAAGCAACTGGAAACACAGGATCAGCCTTTCACTCCAAGTACATATGAAGAGCTCTTTTCCAAAATGGGATAAGCGCCAATCCAAACACTGGGTTTGCAATGCCAATACCAAGGTTATAGATCATGTTTTGGAAAAGAGCTCTTCATATCTATAAATACCTTTTCATGTATGGATATATGTCAAGAGCTCTTTTCCAAAACATGATTTAGAAACTTGGCATTGACATTGCAAACTCATTTTTTGGATTGGGGCTTATCACATTTTGGAAAAGAGCTCTTCATATGTCAAAGTCTGCTGAGGTACATAATCACCTGGCAAGGTTGAACAAACATTGGAACATTGCATGCACAGTGAAATAATGAACATCACGCAACCATTGCATAGCTTACCAGTATTCCCACATAAGAGCATGATGAACAGCAACATCTTCAGAGGAACAGGTGATATCTTTCCAGTGGACAGTTGCTCAACATTTCACAGTTGGGCAGTGACAATGTTGGTCATTGTGGTAATGCAGACATGCAGAGAACAAATAACCTCGCATCGTATGATAATTAGTTACTGATTTGGCATTCTTCCAAGACCGCACTAAATTTAATCAAACCAGCTCGCCGCATGGGGCTTCGTGAGATACTATGTTGCTTAATTGTCAATTGTCATTGCACCCTGCAGAGATGATCACATTCCCAGCATGTTAATCTAATTCCTGTCATGAATTGTCTCAAATCTAGTTCATACAATGAAAAATTCAGTAAATAGCTTTATTAAGGAACTGTACATTTTAATATTTACAACTATGCAATTGTTCATTATATACATATGACACAGTGCCCACAAGCCTACTGTTGGTTGGCACACACAAGGCTCCTTCCAGCCTAAATAATATGTACATAACACGTTATACAATACGTAACCTCAGTGAATGAAATTATGCAGCACAGTCACTTGGTGGAGTTTGTTAACCTTCTCTATTGTTTTCATCCACCATCATGGTTTTAAATTTTATGTGGCGAGGGTTCTCAGTCCACCATCACCACCGTTCCTATGAATATGACAGAACAGCTTCACTGCTACAGTCTGCAGTGTCTGTGATATCAGAGATTGCTCGGGTCAAAATTTGAACATTGTTATCCTTTTCTGGAGTTTTTGATTAATAGTTCCCTCCCAAGCACATAGCATGGCAATGTGGTATCACAACCTGTCTACACATGTGCATATAGGATGTGCTATTTGGCAGAAGGGTGGAGCACTTGATACATTATTTGCACAATGGCATTCATGCCATATATGCAGTTCCATGCTGTCTCAATTCCAAAGTCTTTTATCAAATGCCACTTGTTTAAGTGTGGAATTTGCCAAGGTGAATGGTGGTTATGTCTAACTTTTTGCGGTCACTATCCCTTCCAATTTGACTGAGGGATTTGTCAAAAGTGAGTGATGTTTCATGAAGCTTCAGCATCTTAACCCCATCAGTGATGTACATGGTGCATGAGTACTAATAGAGTTTCATCTCCTGGATCAAAATCGATGAGAGGAAGTTTCATCCACTGTCTCATTATTACGAAAGACACATTCCATGAAACCTGTTCAAGTAAACCATGTGGGGTTGCAGTTTGCAACCTTCATAGAATGTTACCTGATCTCTATAACAGGTTTGAATAGTACATTTGAGGGCTGATGATATATGGGAACTGTAACTCCATTTAAGACCTGAACTTCACACATGATAAGGCGGGAGGACCAGATGCCATGAAGTTCAGGATTCGGATGCATCTCCCTGGCAGAAGTTGTGACACTTTAATCCTAGCTAGTGGCTTCATGTGGGTCATATGTGACTGACAGAGTCTTTGTTTTGTCACCCTGATTGATCTAAGACCATGGAAAGTCTTGTTGCCATCAAAAGTCATCACATTGAAATCTGCATTATTGGCTGTGAACTGGCTTATAACACTCTGGTTGTTCCAAGACCATGGAAAGTCATGCTGCCATCTAAAGTCATCAGATTCTGGTGGTTACAGACTTGTAATAAAACTATCTTGCATTACAGGTCTTGGTTATTCCCATGGATGAATGGAGAAAGCCAGGGCATACAGACCTTCCTTCAATCAGCAGGTACCAAATACAAAGTCTATTTCAACACTGAGCCCAAAGAGCAATGCTAAGATCACAGACGTGGGATAACCAACTTGTGTAATTGCAAGACCTATCACTGTTACGTTAAAGTTAGTGTCAGAATTGATAGCACTCTTCTAGGTCTTTTAGATTATCTGGATTGAGATATTCCAATTTATAGGCCCAGTCACGCCTTACCGGACTGGGGTACGGGTCGAGAACCGGACACTGTCCGGTGGTGTACGGCGATGTCCGGTACATGTCCTGTGCCCATCCGGCGGTGTCCGGTGGTGTCCGGCGGTGTCTGGTACAAGTTTTGAACATGCACACAACTTCTACCGGACACCACCGGACTGACGTGTCCGGTTGGTGTCCGGTTTGTCCGGTTCATGTCCGGTATCCATCCGTACAGTTCTGGTACCCATCCGTTGGTTCCGGTACCCATCCGTTGGTGTCCGGTTTGCTTCCGGAATTGTCCGGTGGCGAGAACATCAATAAAATATATATATACTGTAGTAGTCGGCACTGAAGTAACCACATAGACAGGTAGGCGTGGGTAGTGTGTTGATATCAGGGAGCCTAGGTGGTGTAATGGTTAGCACACTGGCCCGGCATTCAAAGAAATGTGGGTTCGAATCCCGTTCTATGTCAAAGGTGACTGATGTTTCATGAAGCTTCATCACCCCCACGACAATACCAAGAAAATTAAAAAAATACATTCGGTTGATGGTCGGTCCGTCCGGTTCTCATCCGGTACTCGTCCGGTACTCGTCCGGTACTCGTCCGGTAATGTACAGTACATGTACGGTACTTGTCCAGTTGTCCAGTGGCAATTGACCCAATTACACTCCATTTTGATACATTTTGTGTACCGGACAACACCGGACTAGAAAATTCTTTGTCCGGTGGTATACGGTAGTCAGTCCGGTAAGGTGGGACAGGCGCTTTAAATATGCTTCCTCATGAATGTATTCTCGAATCAATTTGGCAGGTGCAACCATTATCATCTCAGATTCACACATGCTGTCACTTTTTCGACCATCATACTGTAGTAGTCTGCTCTGACCTCTGGGGCAAGGAGCCATATAGACAGGTGGGTGTGGGTAGTGTGGTGACATCAGGGAGCCTAGGTGGTGTAATGGTTAGCACATTGGCCTGGAATGCAAAGAGATGTGGGTTTGAATCCCGCTCTAGGCACAATATTTCCCATTGTCATCACCCCGCCACAACACTGGTGCCGTGACCAGGATCCTATAAAGCTATGCACTGTATACTTGTTGACTCTACCCTGTGTACGTAGGCCCTATATGTAAGTGCATCGCCTCTATGTATGTAATTGTAAGCATTTAAACACTTACAATTCCATGGGGAAGAGTGTAGTAGTCTGCACTGACCTCTCAGCCAAGGAGCCACCTAGACAGGTAGGCGTGGGTAGTAGTGTGACATCAAGGAGCCTAGGTGGTGTAATGGTTAGCGCAGTGGCCCAGCACGCAAAGAGATTTATGTTCGAGTCCCGCTCTAGGCGCAGTATTTCCCATTTTCATCGCCCCCCACCACAATACCATTTACCATTATCATAAGGCTTGTCAAATCCCTGAAACATACCACATCCTTTCTACTTCGCTTGTCAGTATATACATCTGTACCAGCAAGTTCCTTTGATTGCATATTGGGTAACTCCTCACTTATGTACAGTTCTATAGCATATAGAATAGGTAGCTTTTAAAATGGAAAGCATAAAGATAAATTCTATTTTACAAAACACAACTAAAATGGACACATCGATTTGTTGCACCTCAACCATTCATATATGTTTGTTTCCCACCTCAAAGTCACTTGAGAATTCCACACCCACCTCAGATACATGTTTGTTTGCATTGTTTGTATTGTTTGTTGTTGTTTTATGTCTTAGTAACATCCAAACACGTACCAGTGAGAAGTGGTGTTCTCTGTGGCAGAGTAGTTAGAGTGTCTGACTTTTTTCTAGGTCAGCCTCCTAATCTGAAGGTCGGTGGTTCAATTCCCTGTGCCCCCACCTCTGCCAATTTGGATTTCCACCGCTGTGTATAACTTACAGCGTCATAAAAGGCCAATTGCTCTCATACCATGTCTATGTGGTGTGGGAGGTTAAAAATCTGTTGGGTCGGTAAAAGTGTAGGCTTGGGCTTTCTATCAACAAACTGTCTAATGGTGAAAACAAGTCTATTCAGACTTATCATTGATAGGCAGTATAAATCTTCAAGAAAAAAAAAGAAAAAAAAAGGACGGGCCTCAGATGTTCCTACCAACAAACACTGCCACAACTAGAACTGTAGCCACTTCCCATGAGGATTACCGGAGAGGGAACGCCCCCCCCCCCCACACACACCACCAGCTAACGGAGATGACCTTAGCGCAGGTGTTTCCGGCCTTGAACTTGTGACTAATGCGCATGACCTCTTGACGGGTTATGTCCGTTGCTTATTCTAAGACTAAGAGGTCCTGGCCTGAGACAGCATTAAATGCTTTCTGCTTTATGTTCTTGCCTCCTTTGAGCATATTCTTTTTGAACTGCTAGCCACACTATTACTTCTGTCACTGCCGTCAGAGGGCGGATAAGTCGTAGGGAATCCTATAGAAGACCTTTTCCAAGAAGGTGTGCTGCACATTAGAGCTGCTAACCACGACAGTAGGTCTGCCATTGCCATCAGAGGGTGATTTGGTGGTGGAAATCCTCTATAAGGCTTCTCCACCGCAGATAATTCTGCACCATAGAGCTGCGACCCACAACAGTAATCCTGCTATTTCCGCTAGAGGGCAGATTCGTGGTGCAAATTGCCTATTATCGCCCATTTTCCACTGAAATGCAACTAAAATGCAGTCTTTTGCGGATATGGATGCGGATGCGGATGCGGATGCGGATGCGGATGCGGATAGAGATGCAGATGCGGATAGAGATGCAGATATGGAACTGATTCACATTCGGATATGGAACTGATTCGGAATCGGATACGGATGCGGATATGGATGTGTATCCAGATGAGGATTTTCAAACCGGATACGCATATTTAAAACCATACAACTACAAAGGCACTATTCGTTAATGTGAATACTGATGCAGATACAGATACTGACGCAGATGCGCATGTCAGTGTGTATATGGGTATGGATGCATACAACAAACAGACTGTATTTTCTCCTATTATTCAACTAAATTCGCGCCATTTTCAGATACAGACGTGGATATGGATACCGAACGGATAAGGATATATATACGGACTGGAAATATGTCAGAAATAAGGATACGGATATAACTGAATGGGTGCTTTTTTTACCCCACCTTTCATGTAACTATAGTGACACCTGTAGGAAACCCCAATGCATACCCATGTTAACTAGCGGTATTTTACACGATAGAATCTTTAGAGGAAATGGAACCCTAACTTCTGTGTGTGAAGTCTGGAAAGCACTAATATATGATATTACTCAAGCGATGATCCACTTACTATATCTGCTTACTATATCTGCTTACCATATCTGCTTCCTATATTTGCTTACTATATCAGTTCCAACAAATAGTAACCCAACAGAAATTAAGAGTGGTAAAGTCTAGTAGGGAGGGGTGGCTGGCTCCTCCTGCTGTACTGTCTCCAGGACATCTGCCTGCCATACCCCCTGCCCAGCTCTTTTATTCAGATGGAACGCATTCAAAATACAGGTACACAGTTGCTGGGAGTCTCATCAGTCAGAGACAATAACATGGCATTTCATTGGCTGAACTCCTCCAGTTAGTGGTGGGGGGAGGCAGGGTGGGAGTGGGTGGACCCACACCATGCCCACCAGCCCATTCACCCCTGTTGGGTAAGGGGTGGGGGGCCAACCCACCCACCCCAAGTCATATACATATTTTTCCATCAAGGTCACCAATCACACTTACATGGGAGTATCAACCATATTTATCTTTACATAACATCAGTGGTCACCAGTCGCCTAGATTGGGACAACTCCAAAATAGTAGGAGTTACTACATGCCTTACTTTGAGAATTGCATATTGCATCATCTTTAGTTCAGCAAACTGCCACCAGATGGGGCAGGGAGGGCTCGCCACACATACACACACACACACACTCCACCTCCCACCTGCAGCCTGACACCTGGATTTGGCAGGTCCTGCAAACACTCACACACATCCCCCATGCATTGTCACCTGCATGCTAACCCTCCCTCAGATACTGGCATCTTTAAATCGTACCATAACAGGCAGACACAACTCAGTTTCTTAACTTAATTATTGTACCCATTCTGTCACATTCTTCACAGACTATTTGTCCTTCTGAAGAAACCACAGTCTGCAGCAACTCTTATATGCTGTCCTTAGTTTCAGCATTTACCTCCTTTTATGCAATATATAATACCAACAGTCTTAAATTCAGTAATACATGTAAATATACCAATACAGTAATAATTGTCCAGAGTTCTTATCTCCAGTGGTAATATTTTATGTAAAACCTTAGAACAATCTGATATTAATTATCACTTCACTTAATATACATAATCTACCAGGGTTTCAGAACTTATTATGCATATGGAGTTACCAACATGATGAATGAATTAGGTATTATTAGAGAGGTTTTATAGGGCTACTTATATAATTGGGATATTATTATAATGACTTTATTGAAATAACTGGATGATTTAAATATGATTAAAGCAGTTTTCTTAATGCTTCACATATGAGTTTCGTGAAAAGCCGATATTTTAGAATTTATTTAAACTATTATTTATTTAGGAACCAGACCTAAAAAGTGAATATTTTACACCCAGACGGAAGCACTGATGCAGGAGCACGGATACGGATACGCATACGGATACGCATACGGACTGGAAATGGGTCGGAGATACGAATATGGATATAATTTATAAATGAAAGGTGTTTTTTTCCCACCTTTAAAGTTGAATAGTCCGATGGTTTTGAGTTTCTGTCATTTTTCTGAGATAAATACACTAAATTGATCATTATAATCTACCGTACTTTAGTCTGAAGTAACTTTTATTTTAAATGGCTAACTTCTGAGATATTTGAAGTGCAAACATGTAAGATTAGTTTTGGCATGCATGCCAAAACTCTGACTCCATAGGCTTCTGCGGTAACAGGTTCTATTGAATTGGCTTGGTATTCCCTTCTATGTGGCAGCAAAGGCTTAATAAGTGAACCAGGATCTATATTAGATATGTAGAATCAATTCTAGATAATTGTTTTGTTTTTGAAAATTTGATGCTTGATTGGACTATGCAGCTTTAATGCAACTATAGTGATACCTTTAGGAATCACCTGGTGCTCGGCATTAATAGGATAGGGTAAGGACTGGTTAGCTCAGAGTCAGGATAATGTGACTGAGTGGTGTATCGAGTCAAGGAGCCAGCAGCCTGATTTCCAAGTTGGGCAGCACTATGTAAGTCATCATGAGTGTGCACTGTCACGAGTCGGTACCTGTCTGATAGGACCTCAGATGTTGCCAGGATGCAAAACTCCACCAACGAAGCAACCAACCTTCGGTTTCGGTCTTATCACACGTCGTCACACAAACGCTACTACTGACATCGGCTGTCCTGATATGACCTTAGATGTTGCTAGGACGTAAAGCAACAACAAACAAACTACCTAACATCGGTAGCAACATGGCCCCGTCCTGATATGACCTTAGATGTTGCTAGGACATAAAGCAAAAACAAACAAACTACCTAACATCGGTAGCAACATGGCCCCGTCCTGATATGACCTTAGATGTTGCTAGGACATAAAGCAAAAACAAACAAACTACCTAACACCAGTAGCAACATGGCCCCGTCCTGATATGACCTTAAATGTTGCTGGGACGAAAAGCAACAACAAACTAACACCGTCCTGATATAACCTTAGATGTTGCAACAACAAACAAACAAACACACCAACATCAGTAACACAGAACATGACTCCATCCTGATAGATGGTGCTAGGACGTAAAACAACAACAAACAAACAACAGGCAGAACATGGCCCCCCGTCCTGATGTGACCTGAGATGTTGCTAGGACGTAAAACAACAACACACGAACAACATGCATAACATGGTCGGGTGGAAACAACTTGATCAATATAGGTTACAAAATGGAGACGTGACTCTCCAAGACGTGCAATTAGGACGACAATAAAAAGAAGTAGGCGAGGAGGGCCCTTTAAAGTGCCATGATAGATGAGCACATTCGCGCGGGAGCACAAAGAGCCTTCCTCGCAGCGGGCAGCTGTGACAGCTGCTCTTTAAGGAGCGACAACCAAGAATTAATGCGCGGTCACGTGATGTGCACAGGCGCTGGGGCGTGGTGGGTGGTAGGGGGGATGGGCGATGAAAAAAAGTACCTCCAAGCTCGGGGCTGTCGTCTCCGCCCTCCACTCCACCTTCCAGCCCCAACACACAGCTCTCCAATCCACCACAACGTTCCACCCTCCACTCACTGCCCACCGACCTGCACTCCACCTGCACCCTTCACTCCACCTTCCAGCCCCAACACACCACTCTCCAATCCACCACCACATTCCACCCTCCACTCTCTCCCCACCGACCTCCACTCGACCTCCACCCTCCACTCCATCTCCACACTCCACTCCACCTCCACCCTCCGCTCCACCTCCACCCTCCACTCACTAACCACCACCCCCATCCTCCACTCCACCAGCACCCTCCACTCCACATCCACACTCCACTCACTAACCACCACCTGCACCCTCCACTCCGCATCCACACTCCACTCCACTTCCACACTCCACTCACTAACCACCACCTTCCATCCTCTACTCCACCAGCACCCTCCACTCCACATCCACCCTCCACTCACTAACCACCACCCCCATCCTCCACTCCACCTGCACCCTCCACTCCACATCCACACTACACTCACTAACCACCACCTGCACCCTCCACTCCGCATCCACACTCCACTCCACTTCCACACTCCACTCACTAACCACCACCTCCATCCTCTACTCCACCTCCACCCTCCACTCCACATCCACCCTCCACTCACTAACCACCACCCCCATCCTCCACTCCACCTGCACCCTCCACTCCACATCCACACTACACTCACTAACCACCACCTGCACCCTCCACTCCGCATCCACACTCCACTCCACTTCCACACTCCACTCACTAACCACCACCTTCCATCCTCTACTCCACCAGCACCCTCCACTCCACATCCACCCTCCACTCACTAACCACCACCCCCATCCTCCACTCCACCTGCACCCTCCACTCCACATCCACACTACACTCACTACCCACGACCCCCATCCTCCACTGCACCTCCACCATCCACTGCACCTCCAAACTCCACTCCACCTCCACTCACTAACCACCACCTCCACCCTCCAATCCACCTCCACACTTCACTCCACCTCCACACTCCACTCACTAACCACCACCTCCAAACTCTACCACCTCCACCCTCCACTCCACCTGCATCCTCAACTCCACCCCCACACTCCACTCACTACCCACGACTTCCACCCTCCACTCCACCTCCAGCCTCCACTCCACCTCCACCTCTATACCCACCACCTCCACCCTCCAGTCCACCTCCACCTTCACACTTCACTCACTCCCCATCACCTCCACCCTCCACTCCACCTACACCCTCTACTACACCTCCACCCTCCACTCAATCTCCACCCTCCAACCCCACCCTCAACTCCAACTCCACACTCCACTCACTAACCACCACCTCTACCCTCCACTACACCTCCACACTCCACTCACTAACCACCACCTCCACCCTGGTGTTCTCTGTGGCGGAGTGGTTAGAGTGTCGGACTTTTTTCTGGGTCGGACTCCTAATCTGAAGGTCGGTGGTTCGATTCCTCATGCCATCATCTCTGCCAATTTGGATTTCCACTGCTGTATATATATATAACTTTACAGCGTCATCAAAGGCCAGTTGCTCTCATACCATGTCTATGTGGTGTGGGAGGTTAAAAATCCCTTGGGTCGGTAAAAGTGTAGGCTCGGGCTTTCTATCGACAAACTGTCTAATGGTGAAAACAAGCCTATTCAGGCTTATCCATGATAGGCAGTATAAATCTTCAAGAGAACCGACAACCTCTACTCCACTCCACCTCCACTCTCCACTCATTAACCACCACCTCCACTCCACTCCACCTCCACTCTCCACTCACTAACCACCACCTCCACTCCACTACACCTCCACACTCCACTCACTAACCACCATCGCCACCCTCCACTCCACCTGCACCCTCCAGTCCACATCCACACTCCACTCACTAACCACCACCTCCACCTTCCACTCCACCTACAACCTCCACTCCACTCCACCTCCACGCTCCAGTCAAGCTCCACCTACTCTCCACCCTCCACCCTCCATTCTGCCCCCCACCCTCCACCCTCCGCACCCCACCCTCCACTCCACTCTCCAGCCTCCACCCACCATCCCCCAGTTTTGTTTGTTTGTTGTTGTTTTACGTCCTAGCAACATCTAAGGTCATATCAGGACGGGGCATCCTCCAGTAAAACACCAACAAACAACTAACCTTTTACCATGTATTCTTTACATGAATATTCACTATGTATTCTTTACATGAATATTCACTATTTATTATATTGACAAAATATCGATCTTCTAGAAATTGTCACTGTAAGCGCAAACCACTAAGATTAAACACTGTATTGTTTCTGGAGTGATCAGTGTCTACGACTCGGTTGGATCTCATTCTGTGACGTCATGCGAGGAAGGGATACTTTAAGTAAGTAGGATAATGAGCAGGCGATCGTTGGCTCCACCCTCGGAGCTGAGGTGAATAGGCCTGAGCAGTAGATGAGTAGTCCGAGACTCAACCACTCGATTACTGATAGCTGGTTATTAGGAGTGTGTATAGAATTCTGGGTTATTATACTCGTAGAATTCTAGTATGCAGGTATTGCATTACCTCAGGGAGTTTGACGCCCCTGCCCTGCAGAGTTGTAAACTACTGCCTTGTGGTACAGGTTCTTGACAGAACCGAAGGCTAAGGGAGCAAACCCTAAACAGAAAACCATGTCAATGTGCAGCATCAAGGGCGGTTGATGTATGGAACTCCCAACATATGCCGACCAGCCACTGCAGGGACAAATAGTTTTGTGCCTCCCTGGACATGTTCTTGCCGGTGTGAAACCTCTATTTGCTCCCCGAGAGAGTGCTGCTGGTAACTTACAAAAGCCAGCAGCACTTCAACACTTTTGCAGGCAGCTTTCATTAAATGTACAGTTCACAAAGGAGAGCGGCAGTCAAGTAATGAAAGCAGTCTTTGTCGCATCACGACCGACAGCATGATAATGATAATAACAATTCGTATACAGCATATCTTTCAGACTGAGTTCCACTCTTCTCCTTACAAGCGCTACTTCTCCTTGATCTGGGCCCCCCCCCCTCGCAACTCTTCCCGCCCCCACCACCGGACGGGTCACCAGACGTGGTTAAGGGATCATCCGGCAGGGGGCGCGAGATGATGACGGAAACCTCGCGAGAGTTGGCCGTTATCGACGACGGTTCACGTCAACGCTGATATCTGCGTGAGATCTGCGGATTGTGGGAAACGAGAGGGGGGGGGGGGAGAGGGCAGGAGGAGAGGGAGGGGGGGGGGAGTGAGTGGTAGGGAAGGGGGCGGGGGAAAGAGGAGGAAAGGAGAGGGGGAAGAGGGAGGGAGCGGAGGGAGGGAAGTGGAGGGGGAATAGTGATGTAATTGAGAAGAGAAAAAAATTGCTTAAATATCAATTCTAATTTCAATACAGCGGACAGTCGATGCAGCTTATGAATTGGATTAAAGAACTGCCGAGTCGAGTATCCATTACAAACCACACATATCACACTTTGAAACTCTTGTCGAAGCTCAGCTGAAATTCATGGACAGGATTTCAGTGATTCGAGAGGTCCAAAGCAATTTTGTTGGTCGGATTTCCCATCGATTTTTAGTTCCTGGTGATTTTTCCCGGTGAAGGAAGAGTGGACGAGTGGGTTGGGTCCGTCGTATTAAATGTAAACGGAAAATTAGTAGAACAAATTGAGACATGCATTTTCCGATGCCAAGCCTGTCTAATTAGACTAATAGAGATATACCATATGTTTGTTGTTTTGTTGTTTTACATCATAGCTACATCTAATGTCATAATAGGATGTGTACCGACTTGTGACAGTGCACAGTCATGGCAACTTTATAGTGCTGCCTCGCCGGAAAACAAGGCTGGCAGCACCATGACCCGATATCCCACCCGATTATCCTGACACTGAGCCAACCAGTCCTTACCCTATCCTAATGATGGCAAGTGCATGGCTAGGAATCGACAGGTATCAATTTTTAAGTCATTGATTCGACTCGATCAGGGTTTGAACCCACGATCCCACGGTCTACCAACACGGGAGACGGACGCTCGAACTCATTCGGCCATCACGTCTGATTGTACCTTACATGTATGTACTCATAGTTGCCGAGATACTCCAATGAAAACACAAGTGGAAGTTGCGATATATAAGAGGGGGGAAAAGCTTCTTCTTCTTCTTCTTTTCGATCGATGTTGAGTTAGTGCAGTGCGCAACCGGGGCCGGAAGTGGAAATGGATCCTGCAGTTGCGCGTGAGTTGTGGGCGATGATGAGGGTAATGACCCGATCGGGTTCAGTGTTCCCCGCGTTTGGGAGGCGGTGGCGGACGCCAGAGCAGACAACAGTGATCACGTGACCACGTGAGCAGACGACATGTGTGTCAATGGGCGTCTGCAGGAAAAGGGGCTTTAGTTCAGTGTCTGTCTGTCCCTCCCGCGCTTTTGTGGTGACGGAATTCGCTTAGTGCCTGTCACTATGATTGCGGTTTACTACGCAACAGTTACATTGTCGTATGCTGCCTGTGTTGATGGTAGAATGTCGTCTGCTATCAATAAATCTTCACCTGATTGTATGGTAAATAAATATGCGCAAATTTGCTGTCATTTTCATTTAAAATACCAAAAGGAAGCATGCTCTTCCAAAAACTCAACGGTGATCTCGAGCTCTTTCCCTCCCTCAGAATCCCTCCTTAAGGGAGGTTCCAAATAAAGTTGTGGCTCCTCATCTGGTTGGGCACATTGTAGTCCTGACAAAAATACAACGTCACGGGACAAAGGATGATCCCAGGATTGAGAGAGATGGCATTTCAAGATTGCTTGAGGAGACTTAAGCTACCAACATTGTTATATTGTTGTCTCAGGAGAGATATGATAGAGACTTATAATAAATATTATTACTGGAGTATATGACAGTGCTGTTAGAATGGGTTTGTTCAACCTCAGAATGAACAGTAACACCAGAGGCCAGCGATATAAGATCTTCAATGAGAGGCCCAGACTTGAGGTCAGGAAACACTCATTTCTCTTTCGAGTGCCATTGGAGAGGACATCAACAATTACATAACTTCAGGACTCTATCGACCTCCATATCTGGCCAATAAAATAGTTATATTTTACCTGGCATTAGAGATCCAATAGTGCCTAGATCAGCCAGAAGAAAGTCTCCAAGTTAATCTGTAAGGTGCATAAACTACAATGAGACATTGTCCCATATTCACAAGTACACCGGATATGCTTATTTATCAATTATATACTTTAACACATAATCCATGGCAGTGCATTGTAATGTATAAGTTAACGTAACTGCGTTATAGGAGTCAACCTGAAAATGATTATTGTTTATTTATTGGGAGTTTTACATCCTAGCAACATCATCGATCATATTCGGGTAGGTGGGTACAGACTTGTGACAGTGCGCACTCATGGCACATTTCTAGTGCTGACTCACTGGGATGCCAGGCTGAAGGCACCATTACCTCATATCCCACTCAGTCACATTATCCTGTTACTGAGCAAGCCAGTCCTTGTCCTATCCTATTAATGCCAAGTGCTAGGCTAGGTAGTGAAAAGGATCAATTTGGTAAGTCATTGATTTGACTTGGTTGGGGTTCGAACTCACGACCTCTCACATCAGAAGCCACCCAGTGCTCAAAGCTATTTGGCCACCCTGTCCAAAAGTGCAAAACCTGAAGAGGTGAAAGGAGATTGGTTGGTTGGAGGTTGGAGTTTGATGTCCTGACAACATCTACAGTCATATCAGGATAGGTATCGCCTTGTGACAGTGCACACTCATGGCTACTTTACAGTGCTGCCCCACTGGGAAATCAGGCCACTGGCACCTTGACCCGATATCCCGCTCAGTCCCATTATCCTGACACTGAGCTAGCCAGTCCTTGCCCTATCCTATTACTGCCGAGCATCAGGCTAGGGAGCGACAAGTATCAAATTGATAAGTCATTGGTTTGACTCGACCAGGAACCAAACTCCCGATATCCTGCACGCGAGGACCGCACTCTACCGATTCGGCCAGATTCTGGTGTCTTGAATTGGTTGATCTCCTAGTGGGGCGGCACTATAAAGTCGTAATGAGATGTTGCCAGGAGGTGAAACTCCAACAACCAACCACATTATTAACATACATCATGTACTACAGTGATACATACATCATGAACTACAGTTACTGGTTCTGTAGATTACACAGCAGGAGCCAGTCCCATAATTCTACAGGATCGTGCTGTAACTAATACACCACACATCAAACTTAAGCCGTGTTCACACGGGAAAAGTTTAAAGCGATTTAGACAGGGCAAATCATATGAATCGATTTAGTTTGAAAGTGTTTCGCGTTCACACGGGCAGCGCTTGAAGGCGGAAGTGGATATCTGCGCATGAGCAAGTCCAGACTAACCAGCGCCAGTTTGGGTTCATCGACGTCGGCACGAGAGAGTGTGGGTTCGACCTAGATGGGTCGTTCTCAGAAACTGTGTACCACTTGAGGTAGTCTACTAGAAATGCATATTTCAAAGAAACCCTTTATTGGAGTGTCAATATTTAGATTTCATCAGTTAGCCAAATAATGTGGGAGATAGTTTAGATCAAAAGTAAATGTTAATATTGTGTATTATGTATCTTATTGGGATGGATGTAGCTAAATACATAGATTGTCAACAGCATTGAAAATAAAGTGTCACAAACTTAATGAAAACCTCTGAACAACAGCTCAATTCACTTCAAATGGTCATATACAATGTCTTCATTAAGTTGAAGACATTTATTTCTAAAAAAAAATTTAAATTGTGAAATAGTTAACATTTTCTGGAGTCATTAACATCGTAACATTTCGTTTCCACTTGCAAGTACTATGAAACTCTGTATCAAACACTGAGTACAGATACAGTACAGGAACTATTTTCACCATTTGACACTATGCATGGACCCAGTTATGGCATAGTAAAAGATCAATCCTGAAATTGCCCCTAAACATTGAAATTTGAGCTGAACATTTGTGTAAAATTGTTGTTTCCACTTTGTTACTCTGCTAATCTGTTACTCTGCTTTTCTCTTTAATATTCACAAATAAGAGAAAACCATAGCAATGAGGTTTCAAATTATTATTACTACTGTTTATAAAGCAAGTGGCATGTGAAATGTCCTAAAAATGTCAAGTTTTGTGTGGAAAATATTTGATTTTGGAGTCAGATTTGTTTCCATGCTATACTGCTATTTATTGGGTGTGAGCATCATTTGACCTACTTAAAAATGCCAGAATATGTTTATTTTCAATTATTCAGATGCAAAAGGACATACACTTTTGATTTTCTGCTACTGATGTCACACTATTGGTACACAACTTCTGAGAACGACCCAGATATGTATGGACTGAATCGTATTGGTTTGGAAGGGTCAAAACTTCTGCTGGGCAGTGAAACCCTATCAATAAATGATGAACAAAATATCTGTGCACAGCTAGCGGTTTCATAGACCAAATTATATAATATGCACTTTTGATCGACCGGAAAATAAATAAACTCAGGTCTGGACTGCGCATGCGTGTGACGTCCTTAAACCGGCTCATAAATTCCACTTGCGTTCACACGGGCGATATAAGTCGAATCATAAAATTCGGTTCATATAAACTACCTACTTAGGTGGTTTATAAAATCCGAATTTTATGATTCGATTCAGGCTTAAACCGCCTCAGCTGCGCGTTCACACACCAAATGTGAGCCAAACTATACAAGTCGATTTTTATGATTCGAATTAACTGTCCCGTGTGAACATGGCTATAGACTATATAGACTGTCAATTTTCAATTGTAAGATGGCCAGAAGACGAGTGCTGCGGTACTGACATTTCCATTTGCATGAACCATAGTGACTGGTGCTGTACATTATACAGCAGGAGCCACTCCCTTAATTCTACAGGATCGGTGCTGTAACTAATACAGCATTTATTAAACTTAGATTAAATAGACTGTCAATTTCCAGTTTGTAAGATCGCCAGCAGACTAGTACTCTGGCACTGCCAAATGTCATATTCAGATGAATAAACACTTTACCAAAAACAAAGAAACAAAAACAAAATCAAACCTTAAATGCAAAGTTCCAGTACTGCTTTCTGTATGGTTTTTATTTTTTGTACATTAGTTGTTTAAGCAGGAGAAATTTCAATCGTGGACGATTGGTCTTCCTCATTCCACTGCTCCTTCACTATCCTAATAATGCTGAGCACCTGGCTAGGAAGTGACAAGTATCAATGTTTAAGTCATTGGTTTGACTTGACCAGGGTTCAAACCCTCGATCCCATGATCTACCAACACGGGAGACGGATGCTCTAACTCATTCAGCCATCCCGTCATCCTGTTATTAGACAAAACACAAATTAACAATTTATTACATTACAGTGCTGCCATCAGGTGGTAGACATGAACCATTTTGCTGCAGTTTATTACCATATTCAGACCATACGGGATGGCCGAATGAGTTGCTCGTCCGTCTCCCATGTTGGTAGATCATGGGATCGAGGGTTTGAACCCTGGTCGAGTCAAACCAATGACTTAAAAATTGATACTTGTCGCTTCCTAGCCTGGCGCTCAGCATTATAGGATAGGGCAAGGACTGGTTAGCTCAGTATCAGGATAATGTGACTGAGTGGGATATCAGGTCATGGTGCTGGTGGACCAGTCTCCCAGTGGGGTAGCAGTATAGTGTTGCCATGAGTGTGCACTGTCACAAGTTGGTACCCATCCTGGTATGACTTTAGTTGTTGCCAGGACGTAAAACTTCAACAACAACAATTTTTAAATTACCATATTAACTATACTGCCGTGTGAGGATACTGTAGTGCTGCCACCTGGTAGTGGCGGGTAAATACATTACTGGCTTGCTACAACACTTGTGACAGATGTACAAAGACACCTACCGACCGACACTATTGACATATATATTCACTTTCCCTGCTTACATACCAGGTCAGTTACCTTACTCACACCTGCTTTGCCATTTATTTTTTCATAACCTATGTCTTGTTTCTCCGGATGGTCATTAGTGTACAAAACAGTGACAATATCCAATTAATTACTTCCGGTTGGATTGAGAATGTTCGAATTTCAAACAGCACACAAGACGGAATGGCCAAATGAGTTGAACGTTCCTCTCCCGTTTTGGTAGATTGTGGGACTCGAACTCACGGGTTCGAACCCTGGTCGAGTCAAACCAATGACGTAAAAATTGATAGTTCGCGCTTCCTATCCAGGTGATCGGCATTATTTGGATAGGGCAAGGACTGGTTGGCTCAGTACCAGGATAATGTGACTGATTGGGATATCCCATGATGGTGCTGGTGGCCTGGTCTCCCAATAAGACAGCACTATAGACTTACCAGTCACAATGAGTACACACTATCACAAGTCGGTACCCGTCCTGATATGACCATATATGTTGCCAGGACATAAAACTCCAACAACCAACCAAATCAAACAGCATATCAAGGGGAATTTCAAACAGCATACCAAACAAATCATCAAGCAGCATATGTATGCAGAGCATTAATTAACTACCCACCTGCCAGTGGAACCTCGGTGGTTGCCACTTTGGAATCGTATGCATCGTTCAGTGTATACATGACATTGATTACTCGCCTGCTTTGACGGCACTACTTTGAAACTGCATGCATTGTGCAGTGTATGCATACTATTAATTACCCACCTGCTATTGGAATATCGGTGGCTGGCACCTTGGAACAGAATGCATCGCTGAGTGTATGCATGCCATTAATAACCCTCTGTCCTTGGAACCTTGGAGACGGCCAACTGCGGAATGCAACTATCGTTCAGTGTATGGATGGCATTAACTACCGGCCTGCCATTGGAACTGTACTTATCATGCTGCGTATGCATGCCATTAAATACCCATTGGAACCTCGGTGGTGCACCATCTTGGAACTGCAAGTATTGTGCAGTGAATGCATAGCATTAAATACCCGCCTGCCATTGGAACCTCAGTGACCGCCATCTTGGAACTGCAAGTATCATGAACTGTATGCATAACATTAATGCCCTGCCTGCCTTTGGAACCTTGGCTGCTGCCTACTTAAAACTCCAATCATCATGCAGTGTCTGCATCACCTTTAGTATCCGCCTGCCATTGGAACCTCACTGGTCACCATCTTGGAACTGCAACTACTGCGCAGTGTATGCATGGCATTAATTACCAGCCTGCTATTGGAAGTTCAGTGGTCGCCATCTTGGAACTGCAACTACCATGCAGTGTATGCATGGCATTAATTACCTGCCTGCCATTGGAAGCTCAGCGGCTGCCAACTTGGAACTGTAACTACCGTGTAGTGTATGCATGGCATTAATTACCTGCCTGCCAGTGGAAGCTCAGTGGCCGCCATCTTGGAACTGCAACTACCATGCAGTGTATGCATGCCATTAATTACCCGCCTGCCATTGGAAGCTCGGTGGTCGCCATCTTGGAACTGCAACTACCATTCAGTGTATGCATGACATGAATTACCCACCTGCCATTGGAAGCTCAGTGGTCGCCATCTTGGAACTGCAACTACCGTTCAGTGTATGCATGGCATTAATTACCCACCTGCCATTGGAAGCTCAGTGGTCACCATCTTGGAACTGCAAATACTGTTCAGTGTATGCATGGCATTAATTATCCGCCTGCCATTGGAAGCTCAGTGGTCACCATCTTGGAACTGCAAATACTGTTCAGTGTATGCATGGCATTAATTATCCGCCTGCCATTGGAAGCTCAGTGATCGCCAACTTGGAACTGCAACTACCGTGCAGTGTATGCATGGCATTAATTACCCGCCTGCCATTGGAAGCTCACTGGTCTCCAACTTGGAACTGCAACTACCGTTCAGTGTATGCATGGCATTAATTGCCTGCCTGCCATTGGAAGCTCAGTGGCTGCCAACTTGGAACTGCATGACTTGCTCGCATACCACCACTCGCTTTATGATGCCCGGATGTAGTAATACCACGCAGGGGACAGGTCACTGGGGAGAGTGAGCGTTGCCATGCCAACCGAGCATGTCAGTCGGGCACAAGGTCAGCTGATGTTGGTATAACAATGGCTGCCGGGGATGACCGCTGTGGGGCCACGTCACATAAAAGGAAGTCAATTTAATTTACAATCCACTTTAAATTCCAGACTGCCGTAGAACAATGTTGTTGTTGTTGTTTTGTTCCCGTTGCATCTGTTGATTAAAATTGCTTCATCCCATGAAAACAGACCCCTTTCAAAACCAAAACACTCACCTAGATTTGATGCCAGATATTCAAATTAGGATACCGGTGCATTTTTTTCTTCAAGATTTATACTGCATGTGATGGATAAGTCTGAATAGACTTATTTTCACCATTAGACAGTTTGTCGATAGAAAGCCCAAGCCTACACTTTTACCGACCCAAGGGATTTTTAACCTCCCACACCACATAGACATGGTATGAGAGCAACTAGCCTTTGATAATGCCGTAAGTTATATATAGCAGTGGAAATCCAAATTGGCAGAGGTGGGGGCACGGGGAATCGAACCACCAACCTTCAGATTAGGAATCCGACCTAGAAAAAAGTCAGACAATCTAACCACTCCGCCACAGAGAACAACATTCATTAAACATATATTTCAGCTTGGTCCTGGGCTATGCTACTAATATACTATGCCTGAAACCGGGTAAACAAGGCCTATGTCTAGGTTTTCGGTGTGCATGCCGAAATTAATGTGGCATGTTTTCACCTCAAATATATCCAAAGTTAATCCCTTTAAAATACAAGTTACTTCAAACTAAATTGAAGTAGAATATACCAATTAACCTGATATATATATATATATATATATATATATATATATATATGAGGTATAAGCCATTATAAGAGTATAATAAAGCCGGAAGCTTCCATCTACTCCTCAGCACTAACTCCTCCCTGTCATTGACTGGAGGAGCCTTATTCTAGTCATCTACTGTTCCAACTTAGTCAACCTCAGATCTCTTGGGGGCACCACCCATCTGTGCGCACACCATTTCCCCGGCCGCCCTCCCCCGAACTACACTCACTCTACCGCCAACAATTATAATTACATAAACAATTTTAAAGGCAGAATTTGAAAACTATTGGGTTATGAAACTTTGTTGCCCGGGTCACATACACGTTAGTGAACATAGTTGAACGTAGGATAGATTAACGTGGGTCAAACGTGCTATCACTACATTAAACTACGTTAAAGTATGGCAGGTTTTGGTTGATCACCCACCTAATAGTACGGATCAATACGTTACGGTACGGATCCCAGTACATTACGGTATGGATCCTGGTACGTCCAACTATGTTGAACTACGTTGACCTATGTTGAATTATGATGAACTACGTTGAACTACAATACCCTCCACTACGTTCAACTATGTTCAACTTCGTCCAGTAATAGCTATGCGACCACGGCAGAAAGGCCAAGGGTTTGTGCACCAGGGTATGCTAGAATACGCTGGAGTAAATTAAAAAGTATGCTAGAGTATGCTAGTGTAGGCTAGAGTATGCTAGAGTACGCTAGAGTATGTTATCATAGTCTGCGTCATACATACCTCTCTTTTGAACATGTCCAAAGCTTAAATCGGAACTCGTGGCCCACACACCTTCTTATCACGTTCTCATCATGGAGTAGTATGGATGCCAGTACGTTGCACTACGTTGACCTAGGTTGAACTAGGTTGAACTACGTTCAACTATGTTGAACTACGTTAGCCTCCACTACGTTCAACTAAGTCCACTAACGTGTATGTGACCAGGCCTTAAGCAGGGACATTTTAAGCTGGACGAGTTGTTCTGCCCAGTTATACTATTCTTAATGCTATCCTGGTCGCCAAGTCCCAGTATAGTTAGCCACACGTTTCAATTTTGTAATCACTTGTTTGACTCTAGTGGGAATCAAACCCACGATCTGTCACACACGAAGTGGACGCTCAAGTCGTCTGGTTGTTCGCCTGTCTTTATGCATTGGAACTATTCGTCCCCTGATATTACCTTAGCTGTTGCTAGGACGTAACACCAAAAGAAACAAGAAACATGGTCATACTCCTCTCCCCGCTTTCATCCCCCCCCCCCCCTCCCCCGCCCAATGCCACCGGACAGGATACTGTGATGGTTGAGGCGCCCACTTTCCGTAGACAGGTCGCAGGTTCGATGCGCGGCCGAGTGAAACCAGAGACTAGAACAAATTAATGTTGTCGCTACCTAGCCTGGTACTCGGCATCGAAAGCATTGCAATACGAGAGTAATGTGACTGAGTGGGGTATTACGACATAGTTCCTACGGCGTGGTATGCCAGTGAGAGAGCACTATAAATCCATCACCAGCACACCATGTCACAAGTTGTAGCCCGCTTTGATAGAACCTCAGCCGTTGCTAGGATATAGGTTATAACACCCCACCATACCATAGGTATGTAAGTACACAGGACTAGTCAGTACAAAGACTACAGTCAGTACACATATCTATACCATCAGTATGTCAGTGCACAGGACTAGTCAGTATAAAGACTACAGTCAGTACACATATCTATACCAGCAGTATGTCAGTACACACAACTAGTCAGTACAAATACTACAGTCAGTACACATATCTATATATACCATCAGTTTGTCAGTACACAGGACTATTCAGTACAAAGACTACAGTCAGTACACATATCTATACCATCAGTATGTCAGTACACAGGACTAGTCAGTACAAAGACTACAGCCAGTACACATATCTATACCAGCAGTATGTCAGTACACACAACTAGTCAGTACAAATACTACAGTCAGTACACATATCTATATATACCATCAGTTTGTCAGTACACAGGACTATTCAGTACAAATACTACAGTCAGTACACATATCTATACCATGAGTATGTCAGTACACATGACTAGTCAGTGCAAATACTACAGTCAGTTCACATATCTATACCATCAGTATGTCAGTACACATGACTAGTCAGTACAAAGACTACAGTCAGTACACATATCTGTACCATCAGTATGTCAGTACACATGACTAGTCAGTACAAAGACTACAGTCAGTACACATATCTATACCATCAGTATGTCAGTACACACGACTAGTCAGTATAAAGACTACAGTCAGTGCACATATCTATACCATCAGTATGTCAGTACACAGGACTAGTCAGTACAAAGACTACAGTTAGTACACACATCTATACCATCAGTATGTCAGTACACAGGACTAGTCAGTACAAAGACTATAGTCAGTGCACGTATCTATACCATCAGTATGTCAGTACACAGGACTAGTCAGTACAAAGACTACACTCAGTGCACATATCTATACCATCAGTATATCAGTACACAGGACTAGTCAGTACAAAGACTACAGTTAGTACACACATCTATACCATCAGTATGTCAGTACACAGGACTAGTCAGTACAAAGACTACACTCAGTGCACATATCTATACCATCAGTATGTCAGTACACAGGACTATTCAGTCCAAAGACTACAATCAGTACACATATCTATACCATCAGAATGTCAGTACACAGGACTAATCAGTACAAAGATTACAGTCAGTACACATATCTATACCATCAGTATGTCAGTACACAGGACTAGTCAGTACAAAGACTACAGTTAGTACACATATCTATACCATCAGTATGTCAGTACACACGACTAGTCAGTACAAAGACTACAGTCAGTGCACATATCTATACCATCAGTTTGTCAGTACACAGGACTATTCAGTACAAAGACTACAGTCAGTACACATATCTATACCATCAGTATGTCAGTACACAGGACTAGTCAGTACAAAGACTACAGTCAGTACACATATCTATAACGTCAGTATGTCAGTACACAAGGATATTATGTCAGTATGTTAGTACTCAGGACTAAAGTCAGAATTCAGGACCATACCATCAGTATGTCAGTACACACAACTAATCAGTAAAAAGGACTACAGTCAGTAAGCAGAACTTTCCCATCAGTATGTCAGTACACAAGACCATTCTGTCAGTGTGTCAGTATTCAGGACTACAGTCAGTACACGGGACCATACCATCAGTATGCAGGACCATACCGTCAGTATGTCAGTACATTAGACTACACTTAGGAGACAGGACTACACCGTCAGTATGTCAGGACACATGATAGTTAGTCCACAGGACCATACCACCAGGGCCACTGTTTCAGTAGCGACGCCAACGTCAATTGTTTGAACCACAAAACCGTATTGTCCGCCATTCGTTATACATCACATATATACAGTAAAACCTCTCTAAATCGACCGACCTTGGGACAGACTTAAAGTAGTCCATTTAGGGAGGTGGTCGGCTTAGGGAGTTAGAATATGGTTACAATGGTATTGTTGGGACACAAATAAAGTGATCGATATAGTGGTCGATCTGTGGAGGTGGTCGGTTAGCGAGGCTTTACTCTATATACACAGTAAAACCTCTCAAAGTCGAGCGACCATGGGACCGAATTTAAGTGGTCCATTTAGGGAGGTGGTCGGTTTAGAGAGTTAGAATATCCTTACAATGGTATTGTTGGGACCCAAATAAAGCGATCGATATATGGGAGTGGTCGATCTGTGGAGGGGTCAGTGTTGAGAGGTTTTACTGTATAAATATATACATATACATATATATATATGTATATGTGTATATATATATATATATATTGTTTATTGTTTATATATATAAAAAAATCCTACACAATCAGCAACTGGAGAGAAGATACATTGTATTCAGATTGTGATAATGGAAAACAAATGGAGAACATTTTATCTTTTTTTATTTTCTTATTTATTCACATTAATGTGCTACCCCCTCCCTCCTACCTGACCCCCCCCCCCCTCTCGCCCACACACATTCGTCACCCCCCACGTTGTCCGACAGTGTACAAGTTACACAGTCGGATGCAAAGTCAATGTGGGCCGTGCTAAATGGACATTTCAAAGCGGGCGTTGACCGGTTTTAATGAAACTCCATTATGGATGGGCAGGCCACCAGGGGGCGTGTTGAGCCTGGCGTGTTCTCCGCCAGGGGGCAAACTAACGTTGAGAAAATGTGTCCGCCTCTGTCTATACTGTGCTATAGTGGCAGCATCAAACGCGTCACAGCTATATGGGTTTGTATATGCGTGTGTATGGATATATATATATATATATATATATATATATATATATAGATATATATCTATATATATATATATTTTCGGAGTGTGCTAAATTCGTGTGTATATATATAAATCTATATATACACACGAATTTAGCACACTCCGAAAATATATATTAAAATAAGGCTATATACATATATAAATGAGTATGGGAAAATAAATGTATATATATTATGTAGTATATAATACAGATGGTACATTTACTATCTATACTACATGTGATACATGTAATACATATACTACATGTCGTACTTTTAATACATATAATACATATAATACACATAATACATATAATACATATAATACATATAATACATATAATACAATATAATACATATAATACATATAATGCATTATAATACATATAATATATATCAAACATATCATACATATAATAATATAATACGTATAATATATATAATACATATAGATACATATAATACATATGATAATATATGACAAAATAAGATAAATAGGATAAATATGAAAATAAAACATGATAAATATGATAAATATGATAAATATAATAAATTTAATAAATATAATAAATATAATAAATATAATAAATATAATAAATATCATAAATATCATAAATATCATAAATATCATAAATATCATACATATCATAAATATCATAAATATCATAAATATAATAAATATAATAAATATCATACATATCATACATATCATGCATATAATAAATATAATAAATATAATAAATATAATAAATATAATAAATATAATACATATAATACATATAATAAATATAATAAATATAATAAATATAATAAATATAATAAATATAATAAATGTAATAAATATAATAAATGTAATAAATATAATAAATATTATAAATATCATAAATATCATAAATATCATAAATATCATAAATATCATGCATATAATAAATATATAATTAAATATAATAAATATAATAAAATATAATAAATATATAATAAATATAAATAAAATAATAAATTATAATATAATAAATATAATAAATATAATAAATATAATAAATATAATAAATATAATAAATATAATAAATATAATAAATATAATATATATAATATATATAATACATATATTAAATATAATAAATATAATACATATAATACGTACAATACATAAAATACACATAATATGTGATATGTGCTATATGGTATGTGATGTGTGATGCGATTTGCGTGATGAGTGATGCGTGATGTGTGATGTGTGACGTGTGATGTATTATATATGATATATATACTATTCAGTATATATAACAGATCGGACACCATACCACCATGAGGGACCGTTCAGGGAAGTCCCAGAGGGCAATGGAGAACTGGGGGAAATGGAGAAAACTGGTTGCAAATTCATGTGGGGTGCCTCAACGATCCTTGCGGTTAAGTCATTCATGATGATGATAATGATGGTGATGATGATGCTGATAATGGGGTTTTCCGGTATCTGTGGTCTGACAGAGGGCAATGGAAAACAGGAACAAATCGAGAAAACTGGCTACAAAATCATGTGTGGTGCCTCAACGAGTCTCGCATTTAAGGGATTGATGATGGTGATGATGATGATCATCATCGTCATCATTATCATGGGGTTACATTGTCTGTTGGGTCTGGCAGAGGGAGTGGAGAACAGTGGAAATGGAGAAGAATATGGTTGCAAAGTGATCAGTGGTATCCCAGCGATCCTCACAGTTAAGGGATTGATGATGATAATGATGATGATCTTGATGATGATGATTTGGTTAGTGGGCCTCTGTGGTCTGACAGAGGGAAGTGAAGAACAGTGAACATGGAGAAAACTGGTTACAACATCATGTGTGGTGCATCAACAATGCTTGCAGTTAAGGGATTAATGATGGTGATGATCATCATCATCGTCATCATTATCATGGGGTTACATTGTCTGTAGGGTCACGCAGAAGGAGTGGAGAACAGTGGAAATGGAGAAGAAAATGGTTGCAAAGTGATCGGTGGTATCCCAGCAACCCTTTTTTCTTTTTTTTAGTCCATTAGTTGTTTAAGCAGGGGAAATTTCAGTCATAGATGACTGGTCTTCCTCATTCCACTGCTGGTCGATAGAAAGCCCGAGCCTACACTTTTACCGACCCAAGAGATTTTTAACCTCCCACACCACATAGACATGGTATGAGAGCAACTGGCCTTTGATGACACTGTAAGTTATACACAGCGGTGGAAATCCAAATTGGCAGAGCTGATGGCATGGGGAATCGAACCGCCGACCCTCAGATTAGGAGTCTGACCTAGAAAAAGGTCAGACACTCTAACCACTCCGCCACAGAGAACACCTCACAGTTAAGGGATTGATGATGATAATGATGATGATCTTGATGATGATGATGGGGTTAGTGGGCCTCTGTGGTCTGACAGAGGGAAGTGGAAAACAGTAAAAAAAGAGAAAAGTAGTTGCAAAATCATCGTTGGTGCCTCAATGACCCTTTCGCTTAAGGGATTGATTACGGTGATGATGATGATGATGATGGTGGTGGTGCGGTTACTGGGCCTCTGTGGTCTGAGTATTTTCTGATAAGAACATCTCAGACCCTACTTTGTCTGCAGGCGAATTCCATGGATCATTGCCGTATCTTAACCTAGTAAAAGAACATTTGAAACAACAACAAAGCTGTGGCTTTTAGGGGCATTTAATTAGAGGGAAGTAATGCTCAAAACCGGACGGGATGGCCAAATGAGTTAGAGCGTCCGTCTCCTGTATTGGTAGATCGTGAGTTCGAATCCAGGTCGAGTCAAACCAATTAAATAAACATTGATACTTGTCGCTTCCTAGCCCGGCACTCGGCATTATTAGAATAGGGCAAGGAGCAGTGGAATGAGGAAGACCAAAGGGGCAAACATGCAAATTTAGTTTTGGCAAGCTTGCCAAATCCCTGACACCATATCATTCTGCTGTAATACTAATAAGTTATATTACATTTCCTCCGTGTTCCCTTCTATTTGGTGACACATGTGTAACCATGTTAACAAGTGCACCAGAATCTAAGTTAGATATGTAGAACCAAGTCAAGGTACTTGTTTGGGTTTTGAGAATGTTTATGTTTTCTTCGGACTATGCAGCTTTAACTGCGCATGTCCTTTACAGAAGCTCGTCGAGATTTTAATCGCTGTCATGTCACAAACTGATTGTTTTTCCTTTGTTTAGTTCCCCGCTTGTTCTAGCCGAGTGTAATACACATTGTTTAGGTAAAGAGGAACATGGACCCAGACTGAACCTGTGTGGTAGCAGTTTATTCAAACAAGAATCACAACTCCCAACAGGAAGTAGACACATTGCAGTTATTGTTAGCTTTGTTTGTCGTTGTTTTTCTTTTTGGTATTGGTAGGTTTTAATTTGATGGTGCCAGATCTTGCCAAATCAGCGATTGATATTTTGTTTGGGGGGAAGGGGGGTGTGGTTTGTTTGTGGGTTTTTTTCTTGGGGGGGGGGTCTGTTAACATAGAATTATACATGGCTCTGTACACATACAATCAAACATTTTACATCTAGCCACAGGACAATGATGTCAAAGTGACGTAACATAGTGCTTACATGAATCAGCCATTGTTCAACTTGATCTATTTTAGGACAAATCTGTAATTGAAATTTTTAACTAGAATCAGATATGTACCTGTATGCATACCTATATGTAAGTATTTCAAATGCATATGGGGAGCGGGACGTAGCTCAAGCAGTAGAGTGTCCACCTGTGAAGATGTGGGTCATCTTATCGATCCTGCTCACTGGACTCATTTGTAGTTTGGGCTATTTTCCGTTCCAAACAGTGGTGCAGAACTGGTTCATCAAAGGATGTGGTATGTGTTGTCCTGTCTGTGGGAAAGTGCATATAAAATACCCCTTGCTGCTTATCGGAAAGAGTAGCCTATGTGGTGGCAGTAGGTTTCCTCTAAAGGAAATGTGTCAGAATGACCAAATTTTGACATCCAATAGCCGATGATGAAAGTTAAGGTGCTCTAGAGACATCATTAAATTAAACAAACCTCTTTTTTTCACATGCATATGTACATATGGTCACAGGACAAGATTGTGTCAAAGTTACATAGCACAGTGATTACATGCATCAACCATGATCGAGAGTGTACAGAGATGTGCTACAAAGTTATCACCAACCATAAGAGAACTACCATACGAAGAACGTCTCAGGATTCTCAACCTACCCAGCTTATACTACCGAAGGGCCAGGGGAGACATAATAGAAGCATTCAAACACGTCACTGGAAGATATGCGGTTGATGCTAGATACCTGAAGCTGGCCAACTGTAAAACTAGAGGTCATCGATACAAGCTGAAGAAGGAAAGAGCAATAAAACCTGTCAGACAGCTATTCTTCAGTAACAGGATAGTAAATGCCTGGAACGCATTGCCTGAACATGTCATAGAAGCGCCTTCCATCAACGCCTTCAAAGGCAGACTGGATAAGCATTGGAGGGGGCTGCAATATTGCACACATCCGGTACTCGATGCATTTAATCCTAGTAAATCAAATTTTGACATGCATCGACCTGATACAGGCTATAAGCCTAACAAAATCAGAAGCGGATGAGTATGAGTATGAGTATGAGTAACCATTGTTCAAGTTGATCCTATTTTAGGACAAATCTGAAATTGAAATCTTTAGCTAGAATCAGATATGTTCCTGTATGTATACATATATGCAAGCATATGCCATCTATGGCTTGGAGTAAATCCCTGACTGGGCGCGGTGGCCTAATCGGTACCTCACGAGCACCGTGTGTGGAAGATCGGGAGTTCGGTTCGCGGTCGAGTCAAACCAATGACTTATAAAACTGACACTTGTTGCTTCATAGCCTGGCGTTTGGCATTAATAGGATACAGCACGGACTGGTTAGCTCAGTGTCAGGAAAATGTGACTGAGTTGGATATCGGGTCATGGTGCCAGTGGACTGATTTCTCAATGGGGAAGCACTATAAAGTCACCATGAGTGTGCACTGTCACAAGTCGGTACCCGTCCTGATATGACTTTAGATGTTGCCATGACATAAAACTCCAACAACCAAGTAAGTAAATGCCTGAAGCCTTCCGCCAAGACCATGCTGGGCGTTCATTGATTCGCTCCTTCAGTCTTTCATTCAGCGTTCCGGTTGCTTGGAAACACTGACACTTGCATTCTTTGTTGTTGACAGCTTATGATCAGTGTACTGTGCTATACACCGAGCTGAGAGACAAACAGACAGACTGCCCGTGTTAGGACAGAAGGAAACGGAAACAAGGTCAGTAGCAAGCAATCGGCATCTATATAAATTATAATAACTAAGACTCATTCATTTTGGCGCAAAGAAAAAGATATCACTTTCTTAGTTAATATATCGTAAATTCACCAGACGGGACGACCGAATGTGTTGAGTGGCTGTCTCCCGTTTGGGTAGATCATGAGATTCGAACCAATTGTCCGACTTGTGACAGTGTGCACTCATGACTAGTGCTGCCCCATTGATAAATCAGGCCGCCAAGGCCATGATCCGATATCCCACTCAGTTCCATTGTTTCGTAATGCTTTGGCATTGCGGGTAATCAGGATCGCGAATACAGACCAAGGCGTACCAGTACTAAGGACGTCTATTGTGTCGCCGACTAGCGGAATTCTCTATAACTAAGTAACAAACTCGAACGCCGACTGGCGGTTCTTTTCTAACCTGGTCGCCGATCGGGTAAACAGGACTTGATGACGTATTATGCAGTACACTAGAACTGCCGATGCGCCCCTTTTTGGGTAGACTTTTGCTATATAAGGCGGCGCAGCGCCGGGGTTTGGTCACTACGACCGGAGGAGCCAGGAGACAATAACCAGCCTTAAATTGGCCTCCCACCCACCCTACATGTGGAAGTGGAAGTAGGGCCATAGCATCTCTAGCCTCGTTTCTTAAGCATTTGTGAGCTGACATTTGTATAACCTGACGTTTAACTTTCCTTAATTAAAAATGCCATAACTATATTTGCTGTGTTCGCGTTTTTCCTGATTATCCTGACACTGAGCTAACCAGTCCTTACCCTATCCTAGTAATGCCAAGTGCCAGGCTAAGAAGCGAGAAATATCAATTACAAGTCATTGGTTTGATATATGGTGACATAGATGAATGGGATCACCAGGCCTATATGCGGGGTTCAAACCCACTTGTCTGCCATTCTGGGGTGAGCGTCCTAAAATATAGCTTAACTACACTGATCTAGGCTTCCTGGCGCAATCCTGCCACCCACTCATGCCCCCCTGTGTATGTGGCCTTTTTCACCTGGGCAGATGAGTAGAACTTACTACCTGCACTGACCCCTCAGGCAAGGAAAGTTTGTTTTATTTAACGACACCTCTAGAGGCCATTGATTTTTATCATCGGCTATTGGACGTCAAACATATGGTCATTCTGAATATTTCTTTGGAGGAAACCCACTGCTGCCACATGGGCTACTCTTTCCGATAAGCAGTAAGGGATCTTTTATATGCACTTTCCCACAGACAGGACAGCACATACCACATCCTTTGATGAACGAGTTGTGGACCACTGGTTGGAACGGAAAATTGCCCAAACTGCAAATGTGTCCATTGGGCAGGATCGATCTGATGATCCACACCTTCACAGGTGGTCCTCGATATGGTGGTGAAACCAGGGAACCTAGGTGGTGTAATTGTTAGCACATTAGCCCGGTATGCAAGAGATATGGGTTCGATTCCTGCTCTAGATGCAATAGTTCCTGTTGTCATCACCAGTCCCTCCTCCATGACACTACCTTATGCATTAAAGTTTGGATAAAAACATCAAATTGTCGAAAGCAAAGCATTATTTAGATTTTAACCTACATATGTAACATACCGGGCGCGGTGACCTAATCGGGAGAGCGCGGGGCTCTCGTGCGGGAGATTGGGAGTTTGGTTCCCAGTCGAGTCAAATCAATGACTTACAAAATTGATATTTGTCGCTTCCTAGCCTGGCACTCAGCATTAATAGGCTAGGGCAAGAACTGGTTAGCTCAGTGTCAGGATAATGTGACTGCGTGGGATATCAGGATTCCCAGTGGGGCAGCACTATTAAGTCACCATGAGTGCACACTGTCACAAGTCGGTACCTGTTCTGATATGACATTAGATGTTGCAAGGAAGTGAAAACTCCAACGACCAACCAACCTAATATATTTATCTCAGAAAATGGGAGAAACTCAAACCCATAGAACCATGGAACTTTAATTTAGTAATTCAAACCCCAATGAATCCCGACTGGAACTCAGAGTCCCTGAAGGGAGAAGGCAATGGTCCCCGCCAGTTAAAGTTACATAGTCCGATGAAGCATCACATTTTCAAAACCAAAACACTGACCTAGATTTGATTCTACATATTTATCTTCGATACTGGTACAATTATTAAGCATTTGTTGTCACATAGAAGGGCATCGGGGGTCAATTTAATAGAACCTTTTACTGCATAAGCCTATGGCATCAGAGTTTTGGTGTGCTTGCCAAAATTAATTTGGCATGTTGTCACTTCAAATATCTCCAAAGTTAGCCATTTAAACTAAAAGTTACTTCAACCTAAAGTAAAATAGCTTATAATGATCAATTTAATGTATTTATCTCAGAAAATGACAGAAACTCAAAGCCATCGGACTACGCAACTTTAAGCTGGAAACTACCCAACTGAAGTAGTTCCAGATTCTGTCAATAGATGTCACTAGCTTCACTGGTGGGGTGTAATACATGTGAAGAGAGCCGCGGTGAAACCTAGATGATAAATACAATATAGTTGTCTTTTATATATATATATACAAGGATAAGCGCTTGATGCTGGTTGCGATATGAGCATATGAATATAATCAAGCATTTTATTAATTTTCCAAGCATTCTTTACGGAGATATAGATTGTGAAATCATAGGCAGTTGGGGAATGTACCCGACTAGAGTGGTTCCAGATTCTGCCGACAGATGTCACTAGCTTAACTGGTGGGGTCTATTGAACAATCACTCAAGTAGCCGCGTCTCTATAGAGCTTTAACGCAGGTGCAGACATGCAAGGTCTATTGCGACTCCGGACATTTGAAGATCATTTGTCACACGATATCTCGCCATGTTCACACGTCATCCCATTTTTGTGAATCATCACCATCACCCACCGCCACCCCCACATACACACCCCCACATCCCCCATTCATTCCCACTCCTCACATACACACGCCCACACCCACCTTGCACCCCACCTCCCCCACATCCCCTCCGCCACCCTCACATATACCCCCTCCCCCACATGCACCATTCACTCCTACACCCCACATACACCCACCACCCCCACATACACCCTTCCACCCCCACATACACCCCATACCCCACATGCACCCCGATCCCACCACCATCCACCCCCACATACACAGCCACACCCCAGCTCCACCTCCACACCCCAACGCTCACATACACCCACACCCACATGCACAAGATATATTGGTCTGGATACATGTCTCCTTTTTTTGTAAAAAGAATTCTTTATTTCACCGCTGGAAATATTTTCCCAGTATATCGTCTTCTGTGTGGTTAAGAACGAAGGACATAAATATTAAATCACACTTAATATATATTGCGGAATATGATCTCTGTGTGTTGTTCAAAATATTGTAAAGCTGCATATAATCCATTGGTTCTCTTTAACAAAAAAAAATTTTGAAGATAAATTATATACCAGACTGATGAGTCGAGCGTCCATCTCCCGTTTTGGTATATCGTGGGATTCGAACCCACGGGTTTGAATCCTGGTCAAGTCAAACCAATGCCTTAAAAATTGATTCACTTGGGGAGAACCAACCTCTTCACAACATATATAAATTTGATCACCATAACTTCCGATACTTTAGTTTGGAACATTAACTACCCTTCCATAAATTCCATGAGGTATTTCAATTGAAAGCAGGTAAGATCAATTCGGTTCACATTCGACTTGGTGGACATAATAGGCTTTGTTTAGCAGGTATCGGAATGGAGCAGCGTAGCATAGAAACACGACAGCATAGCTACACTGGCACCTGTCAAACAATGCAGATCACAGGTGTGCAAAACATTGGAGGGTAGCGCAAGGGCTCCAAACTCGGTGACACACTGGCACCCGAGTGTGTTAAACGTATATAGCGTGCTGTGATTTACTGTTGGTTGGTTGTTGGAGTTTTACGTCCTGGCAACATCTAAGGCCATTCAGGACGGGTACCGACTTGTGACAGTGAGCACTCATGATGACTTTATAATGCTGCCCCACTGGGAAAGCAGGCCCCTGGCACCATGACCCAATATCCCACTAAGTCACATTATCCTGACACTGAGCTAACCAGTCCTTGGACTATCCTATTAATGTCGAGCGCCAGGCTAGGAAGTGACACATATCAATTTGATAAGTCCTTGGTTTTACTTGACCGGGAACCAAATTCCCAACCTTCTGCACACGAGGCCTGCGCTCTACCTATTAGGCGACTGCGTTTGGTTTATGATTTACGCAATGTCTGTATTAATGCTTATGCTTTTTTTTAGTATCTGTTCACATACACAAATCTTGGCTTATTCTATTTAGTGTTAAATTACATATTCGTTATATGTAGGGGTGTGGTCTGTCTTTTTTTTATTGCGTGTAATAAGTTATATTTAGGCACATCCACATTATTTAGGTACATATGGTATTTATGTAACTAGATGCGTGTGCACATTAAAGTTCCATAGTCCGATGGTGTTGAGTTTCTCAAATTTTTCTGAGATAAATAGATTAACCTGACCGTTATCGTCGACCTTACTTTAGCTTCAAGTCCTGTTTATTTTAAACAGTTATGTTTTGAGAGATTTGAAGTGCAAAAATGTCAAATTAGTTTTGGCAAGCTTACCAAAACTCTGACACCATAGGCTTTAGCAGTAACAGGTTCTATTAAATTGCCTCAGTATTCCCTGCTATGTGGCAACAAATGTTTTATACATGTGTCGTGGGGGCGTTGAAAATGGGAAATATTGCGCCTAGAGCGGGACTCGAACCCACATCTCTTTGCACTCCGGGCCAGTGTGCTAACCATTACACCACCTAGGCTCCCTGATATCAACACACTACCCACGCCTACCTGTCTATGTGGTTCCTTGCCCGAGAGGTCAGCGCAGACCACTACACATGCATCAGTATCTAAGTTAGATATGTAGAATCAATTCCAGATAATTGTTTTGGTTCTGAAAATTTGATGCTTCATCGGACTATGCAGCCTTAAGGCCCAGTCACACCACGGCCTGCGTTCACTTGCGGCAACCGTTCGGCGACTGCTCGGCGACCGTTCAGCAACCATTCGGCGACATTTCGGCGACCATTCGGTGACTGTTCGCCGAACTTGCTGATTTCGCGCACGATCGGACGGCGACTGGTCGACGATCGGTCGCTGACCAATAGCCGAACATTCACGCTGGTCGCCGACTGGTCACCGGCCAATCGCCGACCGATCGCTGACCGTGCGATAACCGATCCCCGACCGGGATTTCGGGAATATATAGCTCATGTTTTAGTAGTACCCATGTTTCAAGATGACACTGTATGTGAAGTGGAGTGGATTCTTTTCAAAGAAATCAAATTATACAATTTGGACTCAGATCATCCTATTAAATATCACTTACACAAGATATTCTGAATGAAATCAGAATCCAGAATATTTCATTGACATATTTGCAACATATCCAAGTGATATATATTGCATAATAAATGATTTTCTCTGTGCATGCAATGCTTAAAGAAGGCACTTAAGTGTCCATTTGCACATATCTCACTCAACTTTTGGAATATACGTCTGGAAAGTAGAAAATAAATGATATCACATTAATGTATATCCCTAGAAAAATAAATGATATCAAAATAATGTATATAATTAGAGAAATAAATGATATCACAATTATATCAAAATAATGTATATAATTAGAGAAATAAATGATATCACAATTATATCAAAATAATGTATATAATTAGAGAAATAAATGATATCCCAATTATATCAAAATAATGTATATAATTAGAGAAATAAATGATATCACATATACATAATATTATATCAATCATTACAGTATTAATCTCAATTAATGGTCGACCAAGCGGTCGATCATTATTCGCTGACTAGTCGCTGAGCAGACAGCGACCGCTTGGCAACTGCTCGGCGAGTGGTGCTTTGGTCGCCACGCGGTCACCAAGAAGTCGGCGATCGGTTGGCGAGCCCTCGCCTAATGGCTGGCGCACACCTCCCGTTTACGACCTAAAACTGCCCGTTTACGACGTAAAACTGGGTTTTAGTCGTTAGGTGTGCGACCCCCGCGCACACCAGAGCCTTGCGATTCGCGACTTAAAACTCAGTTTTAGGGCTTAAAACTCGAATCGCAAGGGATTCGAAAAACGAATCGGGCCGTTCGAGAAACGGTAGGTGTGAGCGGTCAGTCGTATCGTAAACGGTATATCGGTGCTAGCCGCCGATCGGTCCCGTCCGAGTTTTAAGTGCCAGCCAATCACAAGGCCCGAAACCATCATGTGACTTTGTCCCAACATACACAACAAAAATGGCGGACTGGACGGGCGAAACGGAGGGAAGGATGGTAGACATGTGGCAAACTCTGCCCTGTTTATTCGATGTATCTTGTGCGGAGTACTCAAACCGAGTAAAGAAGATTGCCGCATTGGCGCAGATTTCCGCTGCAGTCGGACAATCAGGTACGCCCTTGATCGCGTTTTAACATGTTAATTCTGTTTGTAAACTCGGTCCGTCTGCACTCGCCACTAGTAGCTATGTGAGTATTTATTTTAAAAGCATTTTATCTCAATGGAACCTATTCCAATGGAAAGAGCTTGACGAGACCTAAAACGTGGTAGTCATAACAATTTTCTAATGTAAATATCAAGAAAGTTACATCACTTTGAAGTTGAAAAATATGCCTAATTACGGGCCCATTGTTCTATATTAAACCAGCCAAAAGTTGGCGCCCAAAAGGCTGAGGCTTAAATGCCAACTGCCAGTTTGTGGGAGACAGAGTGGTCAATGTTATGATTGTAAGCAAGTGCTGCAGATTAAATAACTCTCTTGGCCCTCTATCAAACATCCTTAAAATTGTACTACATGTAGACAACTAATAAAGGAACAATATGTGCATATTTTGATTGAACTTTGAGTGATTTGGCGACCTAAATGGAACCGATTCGCGGCGATCGGCGCTTTTCACACATAGCTACCACTATTTCGCTTCATTTAATTCGGCTCAATTGCCCATCGGTAGGCACATGCATACAAATTTGTTACTTCCACACTTATTATTTGTAACAAATGTTATTGTAATTGAAGTTCTGAACCTGTACTTTAAATATCAATATCCTTGAAATGTATACTTTTTTCAGCGGAGATAATCCAGAAACGTATGACAAACCTACGCACACAGTACACCCGTTTGCGAAAACAAGCGGCCTCTGGTTCAGAGGCCAAACGACTGACCACAAGGCAGAAGTGGATTCAGCTCTCGTTGTCCTTCCTTGCGCCACATGTGCAGAAAAGACAGAGTGTATCCAACCAACTGGCCCCCCTACCAGGATGCACTGAAGCAACGGATGAGGTAAGGATAACTGTCAAGACTAATTACACTACGAGTTCTTAATTGTTTTGATTTACCGGCTTTATAGACAAGTTGAGTTCTAGCTCATGTCCGACTGCCACGGCACAGAACCGGTCGATGAATTTACGTACTCCACCAAATAGTCTCTTTGGGCTTTCGCACGTTGCGTGGAGTTTGTGCCTGATGGCAGTGTCGCCTGGCTCAGCAATCCATCACTTCTCCAGCTACCGGGGGTTACAATGTGGGTAGTGGGGTCCTCTGAGTCAATGGTTGATGTCTGCCCAACCTTATCACGCAGGAACTTATGGAGCGCACAGCTTGCCATGACTACTTTTTCCACCTTTGCCGGTCCTATGGCGATGTTGGTTTGAAAGACGCGGAATCGGTTGGCCAGAATGCCGAAGGCATTTTCGACCACACGGCGTGCTCGCGACAGTCGGTAATTGAAGATGCGGTGATCAGTACGCATGTCTCTGTGACTGAACGGCTTCATGATATATTCCTTCAGAGGAAACGTGTCGTCAGCCACAATGAAATGCCTAATCGCCCGCTCGTCGCCGGGGAGAGGTTTGGGGGGTGGGAATGACTCAGCATGGTTCTCGAGGGCTTGCTGGAGGGTGCAGCCGGAAAACACTCCTCCGTCACTTACACGGCCATTGCAGCCCACATCCACGTACAGAAAGCGATAGTCAGCATCCACTAGGGCAATCAGCACAATACTGAATGTATGTTTATAATTATAGAATGACGACCCTGAGTTCTTTGGTGGCTTTATGTTGATGTGCTTTCCATCCAGGGCGCCCATGCAATTTGGGAAATTCCATCGGGTGCTGAAGAGATCAGCGACCTTCTTCCACTCGTCAGGGGTGGACGGGGACTGCAAAACATAAATACAAAGACAATCATATATATATACCAGTTGTGTTAATAAATCAATTGTTTCTCTCTTCCATGCAGGTCCCCGGTGATTACGAGGATAGTAACCATGAGGGGGAAGCACTCAGTATCTCATCGCAGAATTTGAGTGTGGTCGGAGACAACCTGGAGGATGACGAGCCTCAATTCAACCGGACGACCCCATCAAGGTCCCCCCTAGGATCCGTCCGAAAGAGACCGGAGGGAGAAAAGCGAGAGAACGCTTTGATGGAGCTTGTTATCCAAAACTTAGAGGAGAGCAAGACCGCTGCTAAGCCAGAAACTGAGGATGCGTTAGACATTTTCGGTAAAGACATAGTTATGAAACTACGCCAGATAACCGACCCACGAATACAGTTGATTGTCCAGAACGAGATTGAACAGGCGTGTTTCCGCGGGAGGATGAAAATGCTAGAAAATCGCGGCCAAAGCACCCCATTGCATATTGCTAGTTCACCGGGAACCGAAGTCCCTAGCCCACGCCCAGGGTCCTTCTCCTACATTAACCTGTTGGGATCAGCGGAGTACGCCGAGTATGAAACCTAAATAGGTCCGTTTCGCGATCACTCAGTACTGTGCATCACAAATAAAAGAACATACAAATACTCATGGCGTAATTTTTGTCCTTTAGCAAATCTTACCTTGAAGTAATCATCCTTGAGTCCTTCGTATATGGCGTCACAGGTGTCGGGCACAATCTGGCCAATGGTGGTCGCCCCCACCCGGAACTGGTAGCTTAGGCTCTTGTACGACTCCCCTAGAAGCAGTGGGTATGGTTAAGAAATGTGTTCTACTACAGGTGGGTTGTGGGGTTTTTAATTTGTGGCGTGGGTACCGAGTTGTGGCCGTGTATCCTTATCACTGTCTGGCGATAAGACTGGCGATTAGAATTTTAGGTAAGTCTGATTATAATTGGGTTAACAATGTTTTAATCAAATCGGATTAACGATGTCACACACATGCGCACACAAACGATTCTTTTGTTTTTATTTCGGTCACTCGCGCACGCGCTGTCAATGTTTTCAACGACTCGTCACCGGCAACAGCTAATTCAGGAGCAACACAATCATCCGCAGTATGGCGACTGGCAGTTCTTCACACGGAAACTCCAGAATGGACAACTGGGACGACGAGGAAGTGACCGTCCT
Source organism: Branchipolynoe longqiensis (assembly GCA_030323885.1). Classification (NCBI taxonomy): domain Eukaryota; kingdom Metazoa; phylum Annelida; class Polychaeta; order Phyllodocida; family Polynoidae; genus Branchipolynoe; species Branchipolynoe longqiensis. The sequence continues at coordinate 19,522,291 of CM059196.1, forward strand.
GATCAACCTGTGGGGTGACGAACAAGTGCAGACAGCACTGGCGAGGTCTAGAAGAAACATAGAAGTTTACCGGCGGTTGGCCCGGAGGCTGCGTCGTCTGTGTAGCCGATGTCGGCCGGAAAGGAACGCCGTGGCATGCCGCACCAAATTAAAAAGCTTGACTCAAAGATACAAGAAATGCCGGGACTACAGCAAGTAAGTAATGTTGGTGTGTTATGTGCTTTACGATGATTGTTGTTGCTAAATATTAACACACGTCAGTGACTAACCCAGTGGCAGTTTATCTTCTGTATTAAGGTCCCGATCAATTTTCAGCCGCACAACATATGTGAACTGTAACCCATTTTTGCATTTCATCACTCGCAGTGACCGAGCGTGGGCGACGTTCCGATATTATGATGCGATAGAGGATGTTCTGGGGCCGAGGCGGACAGCTGTACCCGACACCCTCTCTGTGGAATCAGGTAAGGGCCCCCTGGGTGTAGCATGATTCATTTCACACAACACAGAACCTTACAGAAAATAGTACAGATGAACCGTTGCACATGAAGCGAACTATTTGCAGTGGATTTATTACAGATGAACCGTTCTATATGAAGCGAACTTGTTGAGTCGATTTAAAACCACACACAATATATTTTTGCATTTTGTTTTCCAGATGCCGCCCCTGACGCCGACCCTGATGCCGACCCTGAAGAAATGGGCATGGAGGAGGAGGAAGAGCTGGAGGTGGCCAGTGAGGCGGCACCAGCCGCACAGACTACAGCAGTGTCTCCAACAGGCACCCCGGCCAGGCAACACACACAGCCCAGTAAGCAACGTTGTAGTCATTGAAACCGACGCCGCACTAACATAACATCCCCAACCACTAAAAATGTGTACACATATCACGCAAGAACAAAAAGTCAGTGTTGACCGAGCTATATTGATCAGTGGTGTAGTGGTATAGGAAATGCACTGTAAAGTCCATTAGATGAAACCAAGTAGTTGAGGCGCTTTAGCTTATACTTGAAACCCACTATGTTGACATTGCAGGGATGGGAAAGCACGATCACGTGATTGACACAATCATCACGCAGTTCGTCACGGCTCAGAAGGAGTCCACGGCCCTATAACAGGCGCACGAGGAAAGGCGGCAGCAAAGGGAAATGGAGTTGGAGGAAAGGTGGCAGCAGCGGCAGATGGAACTAGAGGAAAGGCGGGACGAGCGCGAGATGGTTAACAAGAGGGAGCTCCGTAAACATGAGGAGCGGGTGATCGAGCTCCTCACGTCGATGCAACAACGCGCGCCACAGCCACAGCCACAGCCGCAGCCGCAACAATTCCAGAGTGCGACGGCTGATGGGGTGACACGCATTACCCTCCTGACCCCACAAACAGCCCAAGCCGGACCGTCAAACCGCAGTCCCAGAACGAGTTTTTATGAATAGAAATAAGGTGAAATTTATCGGACGTTATCGGAGATTGTACGATACCAGTTTGTTGAAACCAGTTTGTGTTGAATTTTAATTGTCTTCTACACACTTTAACCCTGACCTTTCCTACGTGTCATTTGAATAAAAATGCACTTGTATTTCCCTATATTATGCTTTCTTCCATCTTTTCTACACACTTCGTTATGTCATGATGTGAAATCGCCACTAGTTCGCTTCATATAATGTGGTTCATATAATTTGGTTCATATAATTTGGTTCATATAAGTTGCCTTGTCTAAGTCGGCATACCATTACAGGGTTTAGCAGAGTTGGATCTGATCTAGGTCACAAAGGTCACAAAATATATCTACCTGTGGCCAGGAAGCGGAGGGTGATGGAAAGCGTCTCCGCAGGCGAAATTGAGGCGCGATACCGGGTATTCTGCCGAGATATGCGATCTTGTATTCGGCTGAGCAACTCGTCAAATTGCTCCGACGCCATCCTGGAGTAGTTGCTGAAGGCTTGCGGTTCATCTGCACGCAATCCAGTCAACAGGGCGTTGAAGGCTCTGAGCTGGTCATGTTGCACAATGTGTGGACGAACCCACAATTGCCTTCCTTGGTTACGCTGTCGACGACGACGACGTATCACAAGCATCACAAGGCCAAGAGCAAGAGCAATCTTTCTCCTCTGTACAGCTGAATGCGGCGCCATCTTGCTTTGCCGCTCACTAACTGCTAGGAGGCGCTCAAGCTAGTGTACTTCGCGCTAAAGACACCAGGTGCGTGCGAGGAGGCGCTCATGCCAGTAGTGTAGTTTGTACTAAAGACACCAGGAGGCGCTCAAGCTAGTAGTGTAGTTCGCGCTAAAGACACCAGGTTCATGGACCGCAGTCGCGAAATGGACGGTATATGTGCGCCCCCCAGTCGTTATATGTGCGCACCGCACCCCCTGTCGCCAGTTTTAGTCGCAAAACGGGTCGGGTCGGGTCGTGATGCGCAGTCAGTTTTAGATCGTAAATCGTAAACGGGAGGTGTGCGCCAGCCATAACGATCGGCGACATTGTGGCGACCACGTGGCGACCACAATTCTCAGACCGTGGGAAAGGAAGTCGCCGAGTGGTCGCTGAGCGGTCGCTGAGCGGTCGCTGACCAAAGAGGTCGCAAAGAGGTTGTTGGTGCAGCTGCAATCTTCCTGCGACCAAAATGGGCCGAAATGGTCGGCGATCAGTCGGCGATCGCTCGGCGACCACTCGGCGATCAGTGGTCCTAATTTAATCGCAGGCGTGGTGTGACTGGGGCACTGGGGCACTAATTAGTGTTAAGGGGCCTGTCACATTATGACACATCGCGCAAACATACGCCGACGTAAGTGATTTTTGGCCGCTACATTGGGATACATCGTAATATGTTATGCGTTTGTTATGTGTAGGTCGATGTACGTCGAGGTATGTTGATGTACGTTGACGTACGTCAACACATGTTAGGGGGTTGCGAAAGTTTTGTGCATGCACAAAACTTTGACAACATATGGGTGTTATGTCGGCTGTACGCTATGTATATGTTAGGCGTACATCGATGTACGTTAGACGTATGTTAGACTTATGCTGTTCACTATGTTGCACTACGTTGATCTATGTTAAAGACAGTGGAAACGTACAGTCTGCGTACTGACAAAGTATGGATAACGTATGTCTAACGTATGTTTAACGTACATTTAGCATTCCTCCACCATGTCTTGATGTATGCAACGTATGGGACGTAGTTCTGGTGATCAAATAACTTATATAACTTTCACTGGCGTTCTACGAATGTACCATGAGCATAATTCGAGCATTTTTCGCCGGGAGGAATGTTATCCATATGTTGGCCATACGTTGGCCATACGCTATTTATACGGTATGTATACATCAAACTTTTCCCCCCGTGGCGAAAAGTTTGACGCATCTCGACGTAAAATAGTGATTTTACGGGTTCACCATGAGCCTGCAAGAAGCATCGTAATGTGACAGCCCCTATAAAGTTTAATAGTCACATAGGGTACTCTTTCCGCCGAGCAGCAAGGAGTCTTTTAGGTGCAATTCCCCACAAACGGGACAGCACATACCACAGCCTTTGTTGAACCAGTTATGGTTGGAACGGAAAATAGCCCAAATTTCAAATGGGTCCACTGAGCAGGATCGATAGGACAGCCGACACCCTCACAGGTGGACACTCTACTGCCTGAGCTACACCACGCCCCCCAAAATAGTTAATGCATAGGACTAGGAGATATTGATATATATATATATGATATATAATAATATACCCATATTATAACAGTATTCAAAACAGTTAATATATAGGAGATATATATGATATATATATATTTGATATATACTCATCAGCGTATATATCACATACACATACAGTGCTGAAAGTGATAGTCGCACACTATTTATACTACGTCGGATAAATATATATATAATATATATATGATACAGACACATATACGTATATATCACATATACACAGTGGTGAAAGTGATAGTGGACATGATATTGACACTACGTCGGATATATATACATAATATATACACATATATGTATATATATATCACGAACACACAGTGGTGAAAGTGATAGTAGGCGAGCTATTTAGATAATTTATACTGCGTCGGAGATATATGTGTACATGATAATATTATATACACATATACGTATATATCACATATACACACAGTGCAGAAAGTGATATATATACATCTATTGTATGTATACACATATACATATACATATACAATATACACACATATACATATATATCACATATACACAGTGGTGAAAGTGAAAGTGGGCATGCTATTCACATTACGTCGGATATATAGATATACATGATATATACACATATACATATATATCACAAACACGCAGGGGTGAAAGTGATAGTCGGTGAGCTATTTAGATAATTTACACTATGTCGGAGATATGGGTATACATGATATATACATATATACATATATATCACATACACACACAGTGCTGAAAGTGATATATATACACATATACATATATATCACATACACACACAGTGCTGAAAGTGATATATATATATATATATATATATAATATATACACATATACATATATATCACGAACACACAATGGTGAAAGTGATATATATATTATGTGTATACACATATATGTATATATCATGTATACACACAGTGCTGAAAGTGATATATAAATACATATACAATATATACACATATATGTATATACAACATACACACACAGTGCTGAAAGTGATATATATACATATACAATATATACACATATACGTATATACCATGTACACACGCAGTGCTGAAAGTGATATATAAATTACATATACAAATTACACATATATACCACGTACATGTGGAGTGCTGAACGGGATATATATACATATACAATATATACACATATATCTATATACCACATACACATGCAGTGCTGAAAGTGATATATACATACATATACAATATACACACATATATATATATATACCATGTACACGTGCAGTGCTGAAAGGGATATATAGACATATACAATATAACTCGTATACAAACTCTATGCGGCTGTAAGGCAAGAAGACTCTGGCTGTACTACTTTTCCATTGTTGATACTATTGTAGTTCCCAGGTTTGAACCCAGGGATGCTTATGGTGCTGCATGTGCAGCTGCCTGTCGCCGACCAAGGTGCGCTCACTCAGACTCCAGACGCACCGCGCGTAACAACGGTTGTTTTGGGGTTTTTTTCTGGTAGGGCAGCGGCCCAGCCAGATGTCAGTTTGATATTCATTAATGATATTCATTTGATATTCATTTGATTATTTGTTACAATGATTGATTAGCGACATTGTTCGACTCATGTTATATATTGCTATATCTGATATTGATGCTTGTGCATCTCTGCTATTCATTACGGACGATTGGTTATCATGACTTCATTATGCTTGTGCAATGAATAAACTGATATCGCCCTTACCTTTCATCTTTACTGCCTTCGCTTGCTTACATACACATATATCTATATACCACGTACACATGCAGTGCTGAAAGTGATATATACATATACAATATATACGCATATATCTATATACCATGTACATGTGCAGTCGTGAAAGTGATATATAAATACATATACAATATATACACATATATCTATATACCATGTACACGTGCAGTGCTGAAAGTGATATATAAATACATATACAATATATACACATATATGTATATACCATGTGCACACGCAGTGCTGAAAGTGATATATATACATATACAATATATACAATATATACACATATACGTATATACCACATACACAGACAGTGCTGAAAGTGATATATAAATACATATACAATATATACACATATATGTATATACCATGTGCACACGCAGTGCTGAAAGTGATATATATACAATATATACACATATACATATATACCACGTACACAAACAGTGCTGAAAGTGATATATATACATGTACAATATATACACATATATGTATATATCGCATACAGACGCAGTGCTGAAAGTGATATATATACATGTACAATATTCCGTCCTGATATGACCTTAGATGTTGCTAGGACGTAAAACAACAACACACAAACATGTACAATGTATACACATATATGTATATATCACGTACACACGCAGTGCTGAAAGTGACAGTGGGCGCGCTATTCAAAGCACGTCGGAGATTATTCTAATGACCACACGGCGCCATCCATCACCCACGCCCACCCTTCACACCCAGGTGCATTGGGCGCTCGGACTCATGAGTACATCATAACCATTAACACTTACAGCGAGGCCATCAAAGCAACGGCGGGTCCGATATCATCCCACCCGGGGCGGGGAGTGGCCCGGCGCGGCGCAGTAAGCATACACGGCAGCACCAGGCAGCACCGAGCCGCACCTGGCGACACCGGGCAGCATCAGGCCGCACCGGGCAGCAGCACATTGGCAGCACATTGACAACACATTGGCAGCACATTGGCAGCACATCGACAGCACATCGACAGCACATTGGCCACACAGTGGCAACACAATGACAACACACTGCCAGCACATTACCAGCACATTGGCATCGCATTGGCAGCACATTGACAACACATTGGCAGCACATTGACAGCACATTGTTGGCACATTGACAGCACATTGACAACACATTGGCATCACATTGGCATCACATCGACATCACATTGGCTGCACTGTGGCAGCACAATGCCAACACATTGCCAGCACAGTGCCAGCACATAACCAGCACATTGACAGCACAGTGACATCACATTGACAGCACAGCGACAGTACAACAACAACACATTGACAACACGCTGACAGCATGCTGGCAGCACATTGATATCACACTGACAGCACATCGACAGCACATTGACAGCAGCACATTGACAACACATTGACAGCACATTGACAACACACTGACAGCACATTCACAGCACATTTACAGCATATCAACAGTAAACGGACAGAACCGGACATCACATTGGCAGTACACTGGCAACACACTGGCAGCACACCGGCAGCACACACGGCAGCACACCGGCAGCACACCGGCAGCACACCGGCAGCACACCGGCAGCACACCGGCAGCACACCGGCAGCACACCGGCAGCACACCGGCAGCACACCGGCAGCACACCGGCAGCACACCGGCAGCACACCGGCAGCACACCGGCAGCACACCGGCAGCACACCGGCAGCACACCGGCAGCACACCGGCAGCATATGGAATCACAGAAGAATGAAATCAGGCAACTTCAGGCAACCGAGAGTTACCGATGTGTGTGATACCCCTGTCACACTATGACGTAACGAGCTAACGTGAGCCTAACGTGGTGATTTTTCGTCATTACGTTGACGTACGTTGGATTACGTTTTGATGATGTCAGAATGACATTAGACTGACGTCGAGCTACGTCACATTACATCGTGTTATGTCGAGTTACGTCGAGGTTTTGGACATGTTCAAAATTGTCGATGTAGCTCGAACGTAAGGGTTTATGTTCGCCGTACGTTCTGTTCAGGTTCAGCGAACGTCAATGATGCTAAACGGACGTTAGGCAAACGCTGCTCACTACGTTCAACTACGTTCCACTACGTTGACCCACATTAAACTGAGTGGAAATGCCCATGCGGCGTAATGGGAACGTCAGGAGAACGTCAGGAGAATGTCAGGAGAACATCAGGAGAACGTACATTCAACATACGTTCAACGTCTCATGATGTATGTAATGTCATGTAACGTTCTTCTGGTGATAGAATAACGTTCATAATATTCCGTGAGCATAATGACGTTGTCCTCTCTCGTTGAATGATGGTATCACTACACTTTACTGACGTGATGCTCTCGTCCACTACGCTGCATCCACATTCAACTTGTGCCCAAATTTGCATACTACGCCGAGAAGTTCAACGTTCTTCACGTTCTCCCTATGTTGACGTAGTGTGACGTAGTGTGACAGGGCCTTAACAGTCAGTAATTGTTACTGAGGTGCCGCCCCGTCTTCATCGGACCAGTATTAAAGTTGCATCGTTCGATGGTTTTGAATTTCTGTATTTTTTCTGAGATAAATATATTAGATCGATCACTCGTATCTACTCTACATTAGTTCAACGTTACTTTTATTTTAAATTGTGAACTTTTTAGATATTTTGAGTGCAAACATGGAAAATTAGTTTTGGCAAGCTTGCCAAAACTCTGACACCATAGACTTCTGCAATAACAGGTTCTATTAAATTGACTCAGTATTGCCTTCTACGCAGAAACAAATGCTTAATAAGTGCATCAGTATCTAAGTTAGATATGTAAAATCAAAATTTAGATAATTGGTTTGGTTTTAACAATTTGATATTTCATCGGACTATGCAGCTTTAAAGATGCTTGGATGAAGGATTAAAGCATGGGCATCGCATGCGGAAGGTCGGGAGTTTGGTTCCCTGTCGGTTCCCTGTCGAGTCAAACCAATGACTTTAAAAATTATACTTGTCGCTTCCAAACCTCCCGCTCGGGATTATTAGGATAGGGCAAGGATTGGTTAGCTCAGTGTCAGGATAATGTGTGATATTGGCTCATGGTGACAGCGACCTCATTTCCAAAGTGGGGCAGCACTATAAAGTCACCATGAGTGTACATTGTCACAAGTCGGTACCCCTTCTGATATAACCTTAGATGTTGCCAGGACGTAAAATTCCAACAACCAGCCAACCATCATGTCACTCAGTCCAGTCTAACAACAATGATATCGCTAGAGATCAGGTTCATCAGACAACGATCTGGATACATGGGTGTAAATACCTAAGTACAGCTAAGTAAGACCCACCAGTCAGTACAAGACCGGTTTTACTACGCGACTCAGCTGAGACTGTAACACGTCGCAAACTATATGTTTTGCTTGTTTGCTGTTGTTTCACTTCCTAGCAACATCAGAGGACGGGTACTGACTTGTGACAGGGCGCACTCATGGAGACGTTATAGCGCTGCCAACTGGGAGACCAGGCCACCAGAACCATCACCTGATATCCCACTCAGTCACATTATCCTGACACTGAGCCAACCAGTCCTTGCCCTATCCTGATAATGCTGAGCGCCAGGCTAGGAAAAGATAAGTATACATTTTTAAGTCATTGGTTTGACTCGACCATGGTTCGGACCCACAAACGCATCGGTTTGGCTCCTCCGATCTCCTAAAACAGGAGACAGACGCTCAACTCATTCGGACATCCCGTCTAGTCGTAAACTATCTACAGGCGTAACTGTCCAACAAGTCACCTACTATTCCCCACTATTTACTTTATCCTGGAACAGTGCCAAAGGAGGGGCAGGGACCGAGCAAAAAGTGTCTTCTTGAAGCAGCCCATGGAGGGACCATCCATCAATCACGTCATGCTAATAGTGCTCATTGACAACACCCACCAACCTTCTGTTGCGGAAGGTCATGGGTTCGAGTCCCGACCCAATCAAACCAAATAACTTATACAAATAGTGATACTTGTGACTACCTATCCTGGCACTTGGCATGACTAGGATAGGATAATAACTGGTTTTCTTGATATCACAATAATGTGTCACTGTATCAATTCAAGTGCGGCAGCACAATAACGTCATAAGTGCAATATTTCCCATTTTCATCACCCCCACAACACTGGCTGCCATGACTTGGATCCTGTTCATGCTATGCACTGTATGGTTGTTGAACCTGCCCTGTGTATCTATATATCTATGTAAGTGGATTGTCTGTATGAGGGAGCGGGACATAGCTCAGGTAGTAGAGTGTCTACCTGTGAAGGTGTGGGTCATCCTATCGATCCTGCTCAGTGAACCCATTTGCAGTTTGGGTTATTTTCCCTTCCAACTAGTGAACCACAACTGGTTCATCAAAGACTGTAGTGTGTGCTTTCCTGTCTGTGGGAAAGTGCATATAAAAGACCCCTTTCTGCTTATTGGAACCAGTAGTCTAGGTGGCGGCAGCGGTTTCCTCCAAAGAAATATGTTTGATGTCCAATAGCATATGATAAAAATGAACACGCTCTAGAGGCGTCGCTAAATGAAGCCAACTTTTTTATTGTTGCCTGTATGTATGTATGTCAGTATGTAATCGTAAGCATTAAACCACATATGGAAGTAAACCTTTTAAAGGATGGCGTGAGACATCCGTGTATATATATACTTTTCAGTCTATGTAAGTTATAAGGTACATGCAGCAGGTTCAGATGGGATGGCTGAGTAAGTAGAGCGCATGGCTCATGCGTGGAAGGTAATCAGTTCAAAAGAAAGAAAGACAGTTTGTTTTATTTAACAACACCTCTGTTGTTTTGTTGTTGTTTTACGTCCTAGCAACATCTAAGGTCATATCAGGATGGGTAGCGACTTGTGACAGTGCGCACTCATGGCGACTTTAAATTGCTTTGCCACTGGAAGACCAGGGCGCCAGCACCATGACCTGATATCCCACTCAGTCACATTGTTCTGACACTGAACAAACCAGTCCTTGCCCTATCCTAATAATGCTGAGCGTCTGGCTAGGAAATGATAAGTATAAATTGTTACGTCATTGCTTTGACTCGACCATGGTTTGGACCCACAAACCCATGGGTTCAGCTCTTCCAATCTCCCAAAACAGGAGATGGATCCTCAACTCATTCGGACATCCCTTCTGGTCATAAACTATCTAACTGCGTAACTGTGCAACAAGCCGTCTACTATTCCCCATTATTTACTTTATCCTGGAACAGTGCCAAAGGAGGGGCAGGGACCGAGCAAAAAGTGTCTTCTCGTAGCAGCCCATGGAGGGACCATCCATCAAGCACGTCATGCTAATAGTGCTCATTGACAACACCCACCAACATTCCGTTGCGGAAGGTCATGGGTGCGAGTCCCAACCCAATCAAACCAAATGACTTATACAAAGAGTGATACTTGTCACTACCTAGCCTGGCGCTTGTCATGACTAGGATCGGATAATAACTGGTTTTCTTGATATCACAATAATGTGTCACTGTATCAATTCGAGTGGGGCAGCACAATAAAGTCATAAGTGCAATATTTCCCATTGTCATCACCCCCACAACACTGGCTGCCATGACCTGGATCCTGGACAAGCTATGCACTGTATGGTTGTTGAACCTGCCCTGTGTATCTATATATCTATGTAAGTGCACTGCCTGTATGAAGGAGCGGGACATAGCTCACGCTGTAGAGTGTCCACCTGTGAAGGTGTGGGTAATCCGATCGATCCTGCTCAGTGGACACAATTGCAGTTTGGGCTATTTTCCCTTCCAACTAGTGGACCACAACTGGTTCATCAAAGACTGTAGTGTGTGCTTTCCTGTCTGTGGGAAAGTGCATAGAAAAGACCCCTTTCTGCTTATCGGAATGAGTAGCCTATGTGGCGGCAGCAGGTTTCCTCCAAATAAATATGTCAGAATGACCATCTGTTTGATGTCCAATAGCCGATGATAAAAATGAATTTGCTCTCGAGGCGTCGCTAAATGAAACCAACTTTTTTGTTGTTGTCTGTGTGTATGTATGTCTGTATGTAATGGTAAGCATTAAATGATGTATGGAAGTGAACCTTTTAAAAGGCTGTGCGATACATCCATATATACTTTTCAGTCTATATAAGGTACATGCAGCAGCATCACATGGGGTGGCTGAGTAAGTAGAGCGCATGGTTCATGGGCGGAAGGTAATTGGTTCAAAAGAAAGAAAGACAGTTTGTTTTATTTAATGACGCCTCTTTTGTTTTGTTGTTGTTTTACGTCCTAGCAACATCTACGGTCAGATCAGGATGGCTACCAACTTGTGACAGTGCGCACTCATGGCGACCTTATAGTGCAGCCCCACTGGAAGACCAGGCCACCAGCACCGTGACCTGATATCCCACTCAGTCACATTATACTGACACTGAGCCAACCATTCCTTGCTCTATCCTAATAATGCCGAGCACCAGGCTAGGAAGCAACAAGTATCAATTCTTAAGTCAGTGGTTTGACTCGACCAGGGTTCGAACCCATGACCCCATGATGTACCAACACGGGAGACGGACGCTCTAAATCATTCGGCCATCCCGTCTGGTTACGACACCTCTAGAGCACATTGATTTCTGACATATTTCTTCGGAGGAAACCCGCTGCCACCACATCGGCTACTCTTTCTGATAAGCAGCAAGGGATACCACAGCCTTTGATGAACCAGTTGTGGACTACTGGCTGGGTAATCGGTTCAATGCAAGTGAAACAAAAGACTTATAAAATTGTTACTTCTCGCCTCCTTGCCTTGAGGTAGGTAGGTATCACTGCAACCTCTCCATTATTTCCGTTGTTTTCATATGCAATTTGACGCCATTGTGTTCTTGTTGGTAAATAATAGTCTTCTTCTTCAGAGTAACATATTGCTGTCGTTGTCTGAAACTTGGTACCAGATATTTGGTTTTCAACTGGTGATGGTGATAATTAATTCTTACCTTATTTTGGTAGCAAGTCAAATAATTACTGTTGCCTCTGTGTGTTAAGTATGTTAACAATACTAGCTGCATTCAATCTACACCACAACATGTATTAAATGTATGTGGTTTTGCGCTAAGATGAAAATGTGAAAATGTACCCATTGATGCCATGCATTTACCAAAACCTTTTTTTCATTTATTTTTCAACTATTGTTTTGTAAGACATCATCTTTTTAGCTTAACTGTAATCAATAAAATCTTTTTTCAATTTGTTGTGTATGTTAAAATGATGTTCTGCGTGTGTGTTTGATTTCCATGTTACATTATGATTTTAACACACAGCTCAATCTGTATAAGATCAAAATCAAAAAGCGAAGTAGCTTTGTCCTTCTTAAATTTTGAGTAACATGAAAACGTCCATAGGAACATGCATTCTGCTATTAATTGGAGTTTTTGTCCTGCTATCAATTGCAATGTTATCATTTTTGGTCTCCATGTCACACTATGGTGTCCAGTTTCAGAGAAATCCCATTTATCAATGGTGAGGCACTCATCTTCCGCCTGTAGATATTAGCATAGCAACTACCTACACAAATCATTTCAATGGTGAATAAACTGCGAAGTGAGAATGTGACGAGTGATGAAAACATGTATGTTGATACTCCTTGATTGATGACTGTGCTGTGAAAGTCAACCTAGTTATCAACATCAAAAGGAATTGTGTAAATAACACTCACCACTTTTGGGCAGAAGACCAGCGCTTCAGCGCTGACGAATGGAATGTTCGAATGAATAACACATTCACCAAAGTTTGACAAAGTTGACAGAACTAGGGCAAAAATCACCACCGGTTAGCTCCTTGTCAGGATAATGCAACTGAGTGGGATATCAGGCACTGTATTCAAATAAATAGAGCAGTACTACGAAGCTGCCTCGGGGCTCCTTGTCACGATTCGGCGCTCAAAACCCATTCTGATATCACCCCAGGAGTTGCTAGGAGGTAAAACCCCAATCAAACTATATGCGATGTGCATGTCACGTGACACCATTCATATAGACAACACAGGCATTAAGCGCACAGCAGATCAGGTAGATTAGATTAGATTAGCGTGTTTGAGCTGTATGCTCAGGCCAAGTCGGAGACTCCACCATTGGGGCCCAGTACATGTGATGAAGATGCTCTGTTCAGTTTTGTCATGTGTGGCAATGAATTTGAATCTGCTGGTATTTGCTGGGTGTATCCTGGAATCTGTGGTTCATCTGGTATTGGGTTGTTCTGTGTTTTGGTGGTTTTTTTTTGTAAATTAATTTTATTCATATAAATCTTTTGTCAGCGCCATGTCACTGATCTTCCGGTCGTAGGTGTTAAAACTATCTTGGTATTTACACAATCTTTTAAAAAGAATATGGCTTAAATAGTGTCTTGAAATGTGATGTGGATTCTGAAATTAAAGTGTACACTAAATCATTTTACATTTAAATAAAAGGTTATAGTTATTGGTTTAGAATGATCAATTCATGTAGATACTAGTACCTTCACGTAGTCTTCGTTCAGTGTGATCAGATATTATTTTAGTCATTTTGTTGTTGTGTATGCAGTAGGATTTGGATGTTAGTTGGGGTATGTTTGTGTTAGTAACTGTGGGTGGCGACTGTTGATTGCTCCTGTTTGAGGCGAATCAGCCTCTTGTGCTAGCAGTAAACATCCCCTCCAGCCTCCTCCAGCCTCCTACAGCCTCCTCCAGCCTCCTCCAGCCTCCTCCAGCCTCCTCCAGCCCCCTCCAGCCCCCTCCAGCCCCCTCCAGCCCACTAAAGCCCACTCAAGCCGCCTCCAGCCGCCTTCCACCTCCCCCCTCCCTCCCTCACCCCACCTCCACCCCAGTGTGGGTGTATGAGCAGTACTGTCAGGCACCTCGTGGTTTAGAGTGTGAAACAGCGTTTCAACTGCACTTCTGGTTTCTGAAAGGATCCGCTGGCACAGTGCCAACCCCCCCCCCCCATCTCCCCCACATACACCCCCCCCCCACTCCTCCCTCTACTACTAGTACTACCTGTAATGTATATGTGGACACCGTGAGTTCTTGTAACGTAACTGACTTTATTAGGAAGCCTTGATCATGACGTCATACAGGTAATACGTCATACAGGTAATACGGTTCGGGGGTGTTCGGGTAACTACAATACATCACATCTTCCCCTTTTCACTTAACTATAATAAATACTTTATTATTTATCACTACCGTGTCTTGACATCAGAAGTCTTACAAGTAGTGACTTATCTCTATGCATTGAAACTCTTTATTTCTTACTTATCTAATTGTAACACACCTAACATAATTCCTTAACTTATCCTTCCCTCTGTAATTAGCATGTAATATATATTAATACGGTTGTACGTTAACTTATAATATATTATTATATAAATTCAAGGTGTGTTTGTATACGGCAGTAGAATCAGAATGATTATGTTATATTCATCAAAGTGATGGTATAGTCCGTCGGCATCTACTGCTGCTTCATAGTTTGTCCATATCGTGTACCTTCTTTGTTTGACACACTGAAGTTTGACGTGGTAACGTATTGTTTAACGTCGTGTACGTACTTTTTTCACGGTCTCGCTTTACGCAGTAAAGGACCGTATGTAAATACACATGTACAGGAAGGTTATTAACACATGCAAGTAAGTGTAATGTATCATTAGGCATACTTAATTCAATTATGTTTCAACTTAAGCAATACATGTATGTCAAAGGCCATAACGAACCGGTGGCCTACTGACTCGACCATAACGTGTTTTATACTTTATTGGCGAATTTGTGATATGTACATTGTCATTAATAGTTGATGGCACGTATTCTATAGCCCTGCTTTCACGTTTAGCAGGACATCTGTAAATGAATCTTCTGTTACGTCTTATAACATTGTCATTTTTATTTATTATATTATAACTTCTCTTATTGCCTACATTAGTACACACAATTGTTCCTTTTTGCCAGTCATTATTGTGGTTTTTGTAACGGACGTTATCACCATTATTTAAAAGACTTTGACGTCTACTTGTATGCTTGTCAAAATATTGTTTTTGTAATCTTTGATTATGGTGCATTTGGTTAAGTTTAGAAGGTTGTACCTTCGCCTTTAGCTCTCCATCTAGTACCGGGATTCTGCTTCTCAATTTCCGTGACATCATTAATTGCGCCGGAGACACACCAATTCCGTCTAATGTCGTATTTCGGTAATTGAGCATGGCTATCTGGACATCCCTACCGTCTTTTATGCATTTTTTTATTATCCGTTTAATGGTTTGAACATAACGTTCGACCTGTCCGTTACCTTGTGCATGCATCGGGCTTGAGTATATTGATGTGAAGCCATATAGTGATGCAAACTTTTTAAATTCGAGGCTTGTAAATTGTGGACCATTATCCGATACTATATATTTGGGTATACCAAAACGTGCAAACGTTTGTTTTAAAGCATCAATCACTGTTGTAGTAGATGTTGTGTCTAATTGTATGAAATCTGGAAATTTAGAGTAGTAATCTATAATTAAGATATAATTTTTACCATCGACATGAAACAAGTCTATTCCAATTTTATTGAATGGGATATCTATTATTTTGTGATTTATCAAAGGTTCCTTTGGGGGCATATTTCTGAATTCTTGACATACGACACATCTGGAAATTTTGTCTTCTAATTGTGTACTAAATCCTGGCCAAAAAATATTATCTCTGGCCAGTTGTTTACATTTGACCACCCCTAGGTGCGATTCGTGTAATTTGTCTAGCATATCGGTTTGTAGACTTTTGGGGATTATTATTTGTTTACCTTTCAGTAGTAAGCCATCTACCCATGTTATTTCATATCGAAATGTGTAATACGGTTTTACATCACTAGGAATGTTATCGCTAGTATTTGGCCATCCTTCTAACGTCATAGTCTTTATTTTGTTGAGCGTTTTGATCTACCTTGGTGGCCTCTATGACTTGTTGCACCATATCCATTCCTATATCTATAGCCCCAACCGAAATGTCCCGGTCATATAAGTCATCAGGGGCTATACTTGATGTATGCGCTCTTGATAAAGTATCTGCAAAATACAAATGTGACCCTTTGAGATACGACACTTCTATATTATAGTTTTGCAATCGCATGCGCATACGTTGCATTCTTGCTGAAAGTTCATGTATTGGCTTTAGCATAATTGCAACAAGGGGTTTATGGTCTGTGTTGACGGTGATTTCATTGCCATAAATGAAAGTATGGAACTTTTTACATCCAAAACATATGGCCAATAATTCTTTTTCAATTACAGCATAATTTATTTGTGATCTATCTAATGCTTTTGATGCCATTGCCACAGGCAAATTATTTTGAAATAAAGTAGCGCCTAAACCATACTTTGATGCATCAACTTGTAGGACAACTTTTTGATTACTATCAAAATATTGTAGTATGGGTGCCTTAGTTAACAAATTTTTTAAATTTTGAAAAGCTTCTTCTTGGTCTACATCCCAATGCCAAGAAATATTCTTTTGAATGACAGTTCTTAACGGTTTTGTCATGTTAGCCATGTTTGGAATAAATTTACTAACATATCCTATCATACCTAAAAATCGGTGTACCCCTGCTTTATCGGTAGGACTGGGCATGTCAATAATTGCTTGTATTCTATCATTGTTGGGCTTTAGGCCATCTGAGCTAATGACGTGTCCCACATAATTAACACTGTTTCTGCAAATTTTAGATTTCTTAGGGTTTAGTTTTAGATTCACTTTTCTGGCACGCTTTAAAACTGCTTCTAATCTTAAATTATGTTCCTGTTCTGTACTACCATGTACTAAAATGTCATCTGATATGACACTAACACCTGGCATCCCTTTTAGAATTTCGTTCATCTCTTCAATAAATATATCTCCTGCAGTCTTTATTTCCAAATGGCAATCTAGTATATCTGTATCTCCCCCAAGGGGTATTAAATGTACATAGCTCAGAACTCTCCCTGTCTAATTCAATTTGCCAATATCCGCTTTGTGCATCTAATACTGAGAAATATTTAGCTCCATGCAATTTAGCTACGACTTCTTCGACTGTTCTGACCGGATATGGTCCTCTTAAAATTGCTTTATTGAGTTTTTGTTGGGTCTAGGCAAATTCTTAATTTTCCAGGTTTACGGACTATTGTTATTGAATTAACCCAAGGGGTTGGACTGGTTTGTTTGACAATGACTCCTAATTTGACCATGCGTTCTAACTCTTTTTGGACATCATTGTCTATGGACAAAGGTATTCTTCGAGGAGGGTCTATAACAGGAGTGACATTTTTATCAATATATATTTTAGCATTAACCTTAATTAATCCTAAACCTTCAAACACGTCATAATATTTCATTACCATTTTATCTGCTTCCTGGGAAGGTTTCACATTCAAAGTGTCCAGTCTTGCTAATAGTCCTAACTTAACACAGGCTTGTTTGCCTATGATCGCACTGCCGGCATCTGTTACTTGAAATTTTAATTCATGACCATTAAGTTTTAACATTGTTTCTCCCGTAGGCGTAATTCTATGTCCTCCGTATGTGATTAGGTGACACGTAGATGTCTTTAATTCAGCACCATGCAGTTGTTTGTATACTGCCAAAGGTAAAATGTTGGCCTCAGATCCAGTATCTAATTTAAATGATACTTCCACATCATCAATTACAAACATCACAAACCATAGGTCCTTGTCCTCAATATCCACATCATGGATTGATCCGACAAATAAATCATAGTTATCAGGGTCTTGTTGACGTTCGTGATCTTGTCTGCTGTACTGGTCTGTCATGATCCGGCCATCGTCCATCTCTGGATGAACGTTAATTTCATATATTGGTGCTGTTTGTTGCTTCTTTTGCTGTAAATGGCACATTTTTACAAAATGTCCAATTCGTCGACAACCGAGGCATTCTTTACCTCGGGCGGGACATTTTCCATCTTGGTGTTTATATCCGCATCGTCCACAATTGTTCACGTCCATCTTGCGGCCTTGTTGGTAACGACTTGTTGATGCCTGTCTCCATGGAGATGTCCTGGTCGCTTGTTCATCTCTTCGTCTGTAGCCATGAGATATCATATCCACTTCACTCGTTGAAGACATTTGTACTTGTGAAGATTTGTTTTCACTCAACCGACATAATTGAATACACTGTTCCAATGACAACTGAGGTGCTTGTAGTAATCGATTTCGTAGTTCATTGTCTTTTATCCCACATACGATCCGATCGCACAACAGAGACGCTTCTAACTGCCCGTAGCAACAAAACTGTACGCGATGCTTTAATTCGCGAATGTACGTGTCCATTGTCTCACTTGTCTGGTTTAAAGAGTTGAAGTCATACCTTATCACGGTGATATTAGTTTTTCCTTCACAGTATGTTGAGAAAGCCTTTATTAATGGTCCTATCTTGTCCTTGTCACCAGTCTCAAACTCGAATGTACGGTGAACCTTTTGTGCCTCACCACCAGCAACATGGAGCAGTACACAGCACTGTACTTTTTCTGGCTTTGTTCCTATGCCGGCTGCTATCGCGTATATCTCGTATGAATGCAACCATGATCTCCAGTTTATGGCCATTCGTTCATCTAAATTCAATGGTCCAGGGGGTTTTAATCCATGAAGCGCCATATCTGCTGTATCACCCGTAACATCTGACACCATGTAATGTATATGTGGACACCGTGAGTTCTTGTAACGTAACTGACTTTATTAGGAAGCCTTGATCATGACGTCATACAGGTAATACGTCATACAGGTAATACGGTTCGGGGGTGTTCGGGTAACTACAATACATCACACTACCCATACCACACCATTACTAGCCCCCCCCCCCCCCCCCCCCCCCCGCCATCTCTCACCCGACATGTCTTTCGGCCACCTACTCTGTCTCTCCATCCCGACCAGACGGGATGGCCGAATGAGTTAGATCGTCCGTCTCCCGTGTTGGTCGATCGTGGGGTCGTCGGTTCGAAACCTAGTCGAGTCAAACCAATGACTTAGCAATTTATATGTGTTGCCTCCTATCCTGGTGCTCGGTATTATTAGGATAGGACAAGGACTGTTGGCTCAGTGTCAGGATAATGTGACTGAGTGTGATATCAGGTCATGGTTCTGGCGGCCTGGTCTTCCAGTGGGGTACCACTATAAAATCGTCATGAGTGTGCACTGTCACGAGTCGGTACCCATCCTGATATGACCTTAGATGTTGCCAGGACGTAAAACAACAAACAAACAAACAAACAAATCTCTTCCTCCTCCTCCTGACTGACTACGCGGTAGCCGTTTCGGTAGAGCACAAATTTCCCGTGCGGAAGGTTGGGAGTTCGAATCCCAGCCGAGTCAAACCAATGACTTATCAAATTGATAGTTGTTGCTACCTAGCCTGGCACTCGGCATTAAAGTTGCATAATCCGATGGTTTTGAGTTTCTGTAATTTTTCTGAGATAAATATATTAGATCGATCGCTAGTATCTACTTCACATTAGTTTAAAGTTACTTTTATTTTAAATGGTAAACTTTTAAGATACTTGAAGTGCAAACATGGAAAATTAGTTTTGGCAAGCTTGCCAAAACTCTGTCACCATAGACATCTACAGTAATATATTCTAATAAATTGACTCAGTATTCCCTTCTATGCAGAAACAAATGTTCAATAAGTGCATCAGTATCTAAGTTAGATTTGTACAAATCAAATCTAGATAATTGTTTTGGTTTTGAAAATTTCATATTTCATCGGACTATGAAACTTTAATAGGATCGGGCCAGGACTGGTTAGCGTAGTATCAGGATATTGTGACCGTGCAGGATATCAGGTCATGGTGCCATCAGCCTGGTTTCCCAGTTGGGCAGCACTATAAAGTCACCATGAGTGCCCACTGACAAGCACTAATCGGTGCCCGTCCTGATATGACCTTACAGGTAGCTAGGATGTAAAACAACAAACAAACCCGTGCCTCCCTCTCCACTACTCAGCCACCGCCTCACACCTCTCCAAACCCACTTCTGAGTTTGAGGGAATGCATTAACTCAATTCTCACTTGAGGTAATGCACTATCGGATCTCTCAACTGAAGAATAATGCGATAACTTCCCATGGGATTATTATAATGTACTCTCTGAAATCTTGTCGGAATAAAACTACAAACCCTTCTCCTCCTGTCCCACCGGAAATGGAATGTGCACGTACCTGGAAAAGAAACACAAAGACAAGAGTTAGTTAATATTCAAATAAACATTTTACGTCTAAATGATCTATTTTTTGTGAACATATTAAACAACTTTTATGAATCTATTTGAGCTTGGTTGGTAATTGAACTTTGGGAATTTAGTTGAGCTTTTTATTTATGTTAAATTATTTCAAATGCCTTTTGTAGACTTTGTCCAAATTTATTTGTAAACCGATTTCAGCTTTTTTAGTGAATTTATTTTAGCTCTTTTTGTGAATCTAGCTTAGCTCCTGTTGTGAACCTATTTCAGCGATTTTCGTGAAAATATTCTAGCTCTTTTTTGTGAATTTATTTGAGTTGATTTTGGGAAAGGATTTCAGCTGTTTTTTTGAATGGATTTCAGCTCGTTTTGTGAATTTATGCTTTTGTAAATATAATTGAGCACTTTTAAAATCTACTTCACCTCTTTTTGTGAATCTATTTAAGTGTTTTTTTTGGTGAATCTATTTCAGGGCTTTTTGTAATAAATCTAGTTCAGCCCCTTTTATCGATGTATTGAAACTGTCTTTGTGAATTTAGGTCAGTTCCTTCTGTGAATTTAGTTCAGCTCTTTTTGTGAATTTATTTAAGCTCTTTTTGTGAATTTATTTCAGCTGTTTTTGTGAATTTTAAGCTCTTTTTGTGAATTTATTTCAGCTCTTTTTGTGAATTTATCAAAGCTCTTTTGGGGAATCTACTTCAATTCCTTTTCTAAGTCTATTTAAGATCCTTCTATGAATCTATTTAAGAGCGGACGCGATGCCCCAATCGATAGAGTGGAGGTTTCCAGTGTGGAAGGTCAGGAGTTCGGATCCAAGCCGAGTTAAATCAGGGACTTATAAAATTGATTCGTATTCCTACCTAGCCTAGCGCTTGACATTAATAGGATAGGACAAGGACTGGTTAGGTTAGTTTCAGGATAATGTGACTGTGTGGGATGTCTGGTCATGGAGCCTGCGGCCTAGTATCCCAGTGGGCAGCACTATAAAGTTGCAAGGGGCGTGAACTGTCACAAGTTGGTATCCGTCCTGATATGACCTTAGATGTTGCTAAGAGGTAAATCAACAACAAAACAAAACATCTATTAAAGTGGTTTAGTGTGAATCTACCTGAACTCTTTTTTTAATCTACATCAATTCCTTTTGTGAATCTACTTCAGCTCTTTTTGATGAATTCATGTCAGTATTTTGTTTATGTCAATCTACCTCAACTCTTCTAGTGAATCTTACATCAGCTCTATTTATGAAACCAATTCAATTAACCCCCAATAGCCCATGTCAACTTTTTGTGCTGGGGTGGGGGTGGGGTGTCGTTAAACAAACAAACAAACAAACCATTTCACTTCCTTCAGCTGCTGTACAGTTCTTTTATAGCCCCTTTTGTAACTTTCCTTCAGGTCCAGTAACAGTTCTTTTACAACCCATTTTGTAACTTTCCTTCAGCTCCAGTAAAAGTTATTTTATAGCCGTTTTGTAACGTTCCTTCAGCTCCACTAACAGTTCTTTTATAACCCCTTTTGTAACTTTCCTTCAGCTCCAGTAAGGGTTCTTTTATAGCCCCTTTTTGTAACATTCCTCCAGCTCCGATAACAGTTCTTTAAAACCCCTTTTGTAACATTCCTTCAGCTCCAGTAACAGTTCTTTTATAACCCCTTTTTGTAACATTCCTCCAGCTCCAATAACAGTTCTTTTAAACCCATTTTGTAACGTTCCTTCAGCTGCAGTAACAGTTCTTTTGTATCCCCTTTTGTAATGCTCCTTCAGCCCCCTTAGAGTTATTTTATATCCCCTTTTGTAACTTTCCTTCAGCTCCAGTAACAGTTCTTTTATAGCCTCTTTTGTAGCATTCCTTCAGCCCCCTTACAGTTCTTTTATAGCCCCTTTTGTAACTTTCCTTCATCTCCAGCAACACTTCTTTTATAGCCCCTTTTGAACTTGCATACAGCTGCCATACAGTTCTTTTATAGCTCCTTTTGTAACTTTCCTTCAGGTGCCGAACTGTTCTTTTTATAGCCCCTTTTGTACATTTCCTTCAGCCCCCTTACAGTTCTTTTATAGCCCCTTTTGTAACTTTCCTTCATCCCCCACACAGTTCTTTATAGCCCCTTTAGTACCTTTCCTTCAGCTGCAGCAAGAGTTCTTTTATAGCCCCTTTGTAACTTTCTTTCAGCTCCAGCAACAGTTCTTTCACAGCCCCTTTTGTAACTTTCCTTTAGCTCCAGCAACACTTCTGTTATAGCCCCTTTTGTAACTTTCCTTCAGCTCCAGCAACAGTTCTTCTATAACCCCTTTTGTAACTTTCCTTCAGCCCCCTTACAGTTCTTTGATAGCCCCTTTTGTAACTTTCCTTTGGCTCCTCATCTCTTCCCGCCAATCAGACGACGTCTGTGGAGGTCTGCTGCTTTACGACTCCAGGATACCACAACAGACATGCGCATGCGCAAAAACCAGCCAGGCGTTCACTTCTAGTCGGCCAGCTGATACGCTCATCTGCCACTAGGAGGCCACAGTTTTTCTAGCCTCTCTCTGATGTACACAACACACCACGACCACCTCCGTCGTCTGCTGTCAGTTGACGTTACTACATGTCGTCTGACATTGTGCCATGGCTAACTCCTTTTAGAACGGTTTACAAATAAGGCTGGACACATAGCTACCTCGAGTAATTCATTCTTTTAAAATATATCTATATCTGTAG